>CAXKWD010000002.1:119998512-120595049 GCA_964059195.1 Ectobius pallidus
AAATCCAAAATTAAAAAAGCTAAAAATAAAAAAATTATATATCCAAAATTTAAAAATTCCTAAATTCCAAAATTAAAAAATTCAAAAATTTAAAATTTAAAAAATAGAAATTCCAAAAATACAAAATTTAAAAAATACAAAATTTGAAAATAAAAAATCGAGAATCCAAAATTTTAAAAATTAAAAAATCCAAAAAATAAAAATGATCCAAAATTTAAAAAATAAAAACAAAAATCCTAAATTCCAAATAAAAAAATTAAAAGATCAAAAACTTAAAAATTCCAAAAATCCAAAATTAAAAAAGTCCAAAAACCCAACAATCCAAAATTGAAAAATCTAATAATCCAAAATCGAAAAAATTCAAAAATTATTTCCCCGCACATTTTTTTTTTATTTATTATAATTATATGTTAACCTCATATTCAAGGAATTCTCTGATTGAGTAATATGTTCTTTGCAAAAACAAGTTTTTAATTTTAATTTTGAATTGTCTGCTATTTAATGCTTTTGTTTCAATTGAAATTTTATTGTATGTTTAAAGCCCATGTATTGTGGTGTTTGCTCTAGGAGGGTTATTCTATGGGAACAGAATTTATCAACTCTGTTTCTTGTGTTGTATTCGTGAGTATTTTGTGTGTTGTATTGATCAAAATTAATGTGCACATGAGTTAGAAGCTCTAGTTAATATATTGAAGGAAATGTTAATATTTGTAGATCTCTAAAGAGTGGCCTTCATGATTCCCTGTAGGATGAATGGGTCATAATTAGTATGTTTTTCATTTTAAGATGCTATCCCATTCGCTGCAGTTTTCCCAGACAATTATTTCGTAAACCAGCATTGAGTGAAAATAGCTGTAAAGACCCAGTTTAAGCAATAGTAATTTTTCAAATTTATAAATGGATGTTAATTTGACCTCCAATATAGTGGTATAGTATGTATTTGAAATTACAGGGATTCCCAAACAACACTGTGGTTCATCATTTCACTATAAATTCGGAATTATGTAGGAAGAAAAACAATTTTCCGTAATGAATACGTGGTACTTAAGCGGGCATGTTGGTGATACCAATATGGCGTCGGCACTGCTTCCCTTGCCCCTCTTCGCCCCGGACTCGGCTTCACTGCCACCTGCAGTTAAGGATACGACGCTGCCGATCTATTCCTCTATATCTGTGGAATGGGCACAAACGTGCATAAGAAGTTATAATAATAATAGAAAAGCGCACAATGTGCATGATTAGTTTGAGTAGAAAGCCGTGAGTGAGCCTGTCCTCTCGGGGCAAACCATCACATGATTTCTGTCACAAGTTCGGTGGCACAACGCACACACACAGCCCTCGTTTGGGATGTGATACTTTTATTTTGACACACTAGGTGGTGGAAACCATGAGTCGCAAATCTTGTAGTGATGTGTCTAAGTTCATAGTCTGTGTTCATCCAGTCTGAGTTGGTTATAGCATCTGTTGAGTAGAAGCTTTGCCATATTTCCTTCTTTTTTCTTGTAGTTCTTCCTGTAGTTGTATATATGCAGTGGTAGAAGGCAGGAGTAGTTGGTGTCTAAGTTCTGTTGTGTTGAAAGGTTCTCTTGTGAGTTCGTAGCATAGTCTCGAGAGCGTGAATTTCGATAGACACAGTACTTTTTTCATGTATGTGGCTTTCACACTTTCAAGGTCTTTGAGATTTTCTTTTGAAAGGTATTCCCAAATCATATCCAGTCCGTATGTCATAATCGGTGAGATTTTTAGCTTGAAAAGTTCCATTGCAACTCCAACTGACAGTCTATTTAACATCGATATTTCATTCATTGCTCTTACTGCCGCTGCTACTCTTTCTTTTATATGTCTACTGTACGATGTGCCTGATGACTGTAGAGTGATTCCCAGGTATTTGAAAGATCCCGTAATTTCTAGAGGTTCTCCATTTTCATAGTGCACGATGTCTCTGGCAGATATTCTCCCCCCCTTCCTGAAAATCATTTGCACTGTTTTCTGTCGGTTCACAGTGAATTTATTTTCATCTGCCCATTCCATTAATTTTGAAAAGGCCATTTGTAATTTCTCTGGACATCTTGATGCTATTGCAACATCGTCTGCGTAGAGATACACTTTTAAATCCTCCATTTGTTCTTTCATTTTTCCTGCTAGATCCGATATTGCCACATTAAACAGTATGGGGCTCAGCGGGTCACCTTGTAACACTCCATTTCTCTGTAGAATTGGGTTTGAGAGCGCTGTGTTGTCATTTACAGTGACGTAGTTGAAGGCAAGGATGCAACGTATGATCTCTAATAGGGGATTGGCGTGTCCCAGCACCGTTTCCAATTTTAGTAGAAGTTTTTCCCTGTCCAAAAAATCAAATGCTTTTCTATAGTCGACGAAAATTACCAGCAGTTTCTTATCTGGACCATTTAGTGCGTTGGATATGTCGCCAAGCAAGTTTCTCAGTGCGGTCATTGTCGATCGGCCTCTCCTGAACCCGAATTGTTCGTCTGGCATCAGTTGTTCTGTTTCTTTTGTCAGTCTCGATGTTAACAGTCTGGTGAAGAGTTTAAAGATGTTACTCTCTAAGGCGATCCCCCTGTAAGAGTCCAAGGAGCTTGTGCTGCCTTTGCCTTTGTAAAGTATTTTTATCCGTGAGTGTCTCCAGTTGTCGGGTATTTCAGATTTTTCTACGCACTTATTGAAGAGCGCAGTCCATGTCTTTATTAGCATAGGTGTTGTAGCTTTTATATACTCGTTCCGTATGCAGTCGGTTCCCGTTGCTTTTTTATTTTTCATTTCCTTGATGGCATTTTCTACTTCCCCCTCTGTGAAAGGCTTGAAAAGTTATGTTTCCGTCTTTCTGGTAAAGGTATCATCTCTTCTCACCAGGTTGTATTTATTCAGGATTGCTCTGAAGTGTTGCTCCCACTGTTCAATGTTGATGTCGTTCGAAAAATGCGGTGTTCTTGGTTTTAGTACTGAGAAGGGATTTTCTCTTGCTTCTTCCAGAAGTTTCTTTCCTTCTTCTTCAATGTGTTTTCTCCTCTTCTCTTTCAGTAAGTTTTGTATTGTCTCCTCTTTTCGGTATAGAGTTTAATATCCTTTTCTTCTTTATTCTCCTATTGAGCGTATTGAGTGTATCCTTTCTCATATTGTGACATTCTCGATCAAACCATGGTTTTGCTTTCCTTGGTCTGTCTTTAATTTCTGTCATGTCTGTCTTTAGCATATTCTCAATTCCCTGCGCTGCATTGTTAATATCCCCTAGTTTAATCTGGTCGTTTATTCTTCCTACCGCTGGGGTGACATCGTGCAAGGCTTCTAAGTTTAGGTCCTTGCTATATTTTATCTCCATTTTCATTTCCTTGGATTTAAATGTTTGTATTTTTAACGTTGTTTCGACAGGTAGATGTTTTCTGAGGGGTGACAGATTTCCTAGTATCCTCTGATTTTGAGTGCTTACTTGGTGGTTTAAGAAACAGATATCTATGGCGCTGTGTCCATTGTGGCAGTAGTAGGTCGGTTCTGTCGGCTTATTCACAAGTATGAGTCCTTCAGATTCTAGGAAATCTACCACTAATTGGGTTTTCTGCCTCGGCACATCTATGCGGCAGTTAAAGTCTCCTGCCACTATTAGAGGTTCGTTTCTGTCTATCAAGTTTATTGCCTCTTTAAGGGAGTCTATTATTTCTTCCGCTGATATATCTGGCTGGAAGTACGCTCCTATCAGTGTACAGGCTCCAGTTTTTACTGTTATTAGGGTCGGTGTTTTGGTGACTGTTGTAATTGGGGTTAGACCAGGCTTAATGTGAGACATGATATTCCCCCACTGGGTCTTCCAGCTGCTCCTTGCGAGGCCAATTTATGGACGGCGTAATATCCTGGGGTTGGGATTTCTTCAGGTTTAGAAAAGTCTCTACAAAAACTATTATATCTGGGTCCGTAATATTTGTTGGCATTAGTTGCAGTGCATTTCTCATACCCTCTATGTTCCACAGCATTACCCTTATGAGCTCACCAGTGCTGTGACGTTTGCGGAAGCATGGCTCCTGCGTTGGTATTCCTCCGAAAATTAAACCTTCTGACAAGTGCGTCATCCGGCCAGAACTTCGGTTCATTCACTGCGTCCAGCTTGTCGAACGGAATCCCAAGTTTGAATGATTTAAATTTGGTCTTTGAGTTTAGGTCTTCACATTCTGCTTCTTCTATTCCCTTTTCCCTCATGAATTTTTGTAGGTCTTCGACTTTTGTTCTTCTATCAAGTTTCCCTACATACAACCAGGCTCTGCGGGGTTCCGCTTTTAGCATGTTTTCCTCTTTGTTAGTTCCCCTAATCACTTTGGGGCGTGACTTTCTTTTCACCTGAGTCCAGGTTTCTTCCTCTCCTTGATTTTCTTCTTCTTGTTTTTCATTTTGTTTCGCTTTATCTCCCTCGCTAAGGCTTCGTTGTCTTGGGCTGGGTGTTTCCTTTGTTTCCATTGGACGTTCTGGGGCCCTTTTCTTCATTGGTACCTTTAGGGCCTGCTTTATCGGCTCAATTCTGCAATCCGCAGTTTGCATAGGAATTATTTCTCTCTTGGCTTTTTCCCTTTCCTTCTCCATAACCTTCTCGACCTCTTCTCTTATTTTATCTCCTAGATTTTGTTCCAACAAAACTACCATTTGCTCAAGAAGTGACATAAGAAGTTATGAATGAAGGTGGAATTGCGCACAAATGTGCATGGGATTGTGTATTTCACTCGCTGCAGAATTTCCTGAGTGAGACGGTTCTCTTCTTGCACCACAAGGCGTGATATCTTTCACATTCTGCCTCGCACAGAAGAAGTTATAAGGTGCCATCCTTGCTGTACGATTTCAGGCTCGGTATCCTTTTTTTGCAGTATTCCAAATGATACTGATCACACTGTTGGTCACAAAGCACACACGTACATTGTTCATCTGGTTGATGGAAGCCCTGTCGTCTACAAACTTTGTGGTGGAAACCGTGAATAGCGTATCTGATGATTACATGGCGTAATGGTTGGTCTGCGTTGGCCCAGGTACGATTGGTCATGGCTTCAGTTGCATAAAAATCTGGTGTGATTTCTTCTCTTTTTCTTATTCTCTCTTCCAGGAGCTGTTGATAGCTGTTGGTTGACGGTAAGTGATACATTATTCTCAGATCCTCTATAAGGAAATGTTCTCGTGCAAGCACGTACACCAATCTGGATGGGGATAATCTCGACACCCGTAGAGCTCTTTTCAAGAATGTTGCCTTTACCTTTTCTAGTTGCTCCAAATCTCTTTTGCTGAGTTTATTCCAGATAATCTGTAGTCCATACGACAAAACGGGGACTATTTTTACTGTGAAGTCTTTTTGCGGTTTCTATCGAGAGTCTGTGAATGTGCTCGATGTCACTCATAGCCCTAATTCCTGCCACGGCCTTTTCTTTCACATGTATACTGAAACAAGTGCCTGTCGTTTGGAAGGTGATCCCTAAATACTTGTAGTTGGTTAATTGCAGTGGCTGGTTGTCTAAAAACATGTGTTCATTTCTTGATACTCTTCCTCCTCTTCTGAATATCATCTGCATGGTTTTGTCCCTATTTATGTCCAGTCCATTTGTTCTTGCCCAGTCTGCCAGGGAATTTAATGCATTTTGAATGCTTTCCGGGTTCTTCACACATAAGACCCTGTCATCTGCATATATGAATATATTTGTGTCCTTTGATGTAGACTTCAAGGTTTGAGCAACCTGCTGTGGTGATATTGAATATTAGGGGACTTATAGGGTCACCCTGCAGTACGCCGTTTGTCTGCGTTATGGCTTTGGATGTCAGTAGATTGTCGGTAATGGTTATTCTGTTTGTTGTAAGGATGTTCTGAATAATCTGTGTCAAATAGTCATCTTTCCCATTTATTTTTTCTAGCTTCTTCATTATAATGGTTCTGTCTAGCATGTCAAAGGCTTTCCTGTAGTCTACGAAGATTGTATACAGTTTTCCTTTAGGGTGACTGAGTGTATCCTGTACGCTATCTAGCAGATTGGATATGGCATGTACGGTTGATCTTCCCTTCCTGAAGCCGAACAGTTCATCTGGTATATCTTGATCTGTTTTGTTATACAGTCTGTCTGTCGGTATGCTTGTGAAGATCTTGTAAATTGTATTTTCCAGTGCAATGCATCTATATGCATCTGGTGACGATGCATCTCCTTTTCCTTTGTACAGAACCTTGATGGTGGAATCTCTCCACGTGTCTGGTATTTCTCCTCTCTCTAGGCATTTATTGAATAGAAGGGTCCATGATAAGGCAAGATAAGGCGCTGCTATTTTGAGATGCTCGTTATACACACCATCAGGTCCTGCGGCTTTTCTGTCACACGTTTGTGCTATTGCTGATTCCACTTCTTTTTCAGTTATTCTAGGAAAGTTCGAAAAGGTCTTCTTTTGTACGGGGAAGGCTGCATTGCTATCACTGGCGTTTAGAAGCTTTTGAAAGTGTTCTTCCCAGACAGGCATTTCTATTGTATTTGTGAAAATTGGCTGTTTTCTCTTGAGGGCTATGAATGGGTCCCTAATCGCTGCTTCTATCTGTTCCTTAGCCTTCCTCTCTGTTCCTTAGCCTTCCATTTTATTTGTCATTTGTTGTCGAAATGACAGTGACTCCCGATAGGTGACAGCAGGGCAACACGAGATCCAAAATTTCAGAATCTCATAACTCAAACATTTATTAACATATTGCAGTGATAGGTGACAGCAGGGCAACACGAGATCCAAATTTGCAGAATATCGTAACTCAAACATTTATTATGTTGGAGAAAGCTATAGATTCTACTAGCATTTTTCTACGTGTCTAGTATGAGTGTATATTCAAATGTTCCGCTCAGTGCATTTCTCCCTCTCAGCGCATTGATATGAGTATAAGTCCGCTTATTTCTGTGAATCCCCGTTCATAGACAGGTGCAGGCTTATGCAGCTTCATGACCTCACGGCGTCATGTTAGAACAGTCAGCTAGTAGCATCCACACGAGAGAGACGTGCTGGATCGCTCTCGAGATTTACCGCCAATTTCAGACAATAGAAACAGAGGTTTTCTATTAATTCGTAAATAAATACATAATACTTCCATTTACAAGTATTATCGTGTGATAGTAATTAATCTACACTACTTACAGTAGATTCAGTGTTATCGGCTTCTTAGATCAGTCTAAAAGTTCGCATATATTTCGGCCACGTTGTGCAACCCAAGCGGGCATATTCGTTCGGCTATAAAGTTTATTAGAATCAAGATACAAGTGTTAATTCATATTAAAAGCAATACAGTGATCATTACGAGCAATTTGAGATATAATTTACATTGCTGGCATAATTAGAGAGAAATTATCGCCACGTGTCTTCAAGTTCGCGCCAAAGCACATTCCTTTGTTCAGTGCAAGTGCACCTATCTCAAATTCATTATATATCTTGTTTCAGTGTTTCTATTAATATTTCAAGTGCATTCTTTACCTATATGTTATGAGAATAAATGTCACATAGTTTATTACATGAAAAGGTTTGTGATCCAATATTACATCCGAAGATCCCTGTTCCAGCACCTGAGATTTATAAGTCCACTTCGCTCTATTCATTTTATTATTGTTTAATGCAATAAATTGTCCTCCAGCTCCAGAGATTCTTTCTAACATCCTTTCCCATCTTTTCCCTTTACGGCAGGGTCATAAGCCGCTCTTGTACCCAACATATTAACATATTATTATAGTGAAAATTTGTATGCAAGTATATTTGATATTAGTGAACAACACTATCTAGAATCATTGATGTAACTTGAATCTTTTTAAATATGTTTCTGGTGTAAGAATTTGTAAAAAAAAGTGATGAATTATTTTAAAAAAATTATATTGCAGATAATCCAAAGGTTATAGATTATGTTGTTCATATGATATTTACAAATAGATAGAAAAAAGAATCACTAAGAAATATTGGTATTTATGAAAATTATCAGGGAAACGGCACTTCAGTGCACAAAATTTGGCTGCCATTTTGTAATGATAATTACCCATTAAAATAATTCTGAAAATAATATGCAATTGTAGAACTAGTTAATATAGAGCGTACCAGATTACAAGGCTAAAGAACAATTGATTGGTGAAAAAAAATAATGAACTTCACCTATTTTTCAGCATCGAAAGCTGTATGTTCCCCCCTTAACCACTGCCTCAAACACAAGAATTTACCATGGCATGGAAGCATACAGTAATAAAATTGCCACTTTTCGAAAGCACAAGAAAAATCCAAAGAACCGACGACGAATTAGCCTATAAATATAATGGGAAACATTCTTGAAAAAGTACTGTAATTGCGAACCGTCATCTCCCGCAACTTGAACTGCAAGCGAAAATACATAATGTTCAATTTGGATTTAAGAAAAAGCATAGTACATTCCACCAGTAGAAAAGAATAACCAATTATATATTTTTGATAAATTTAAAACAGCCTGTTTTAAATTTCTCAAAACTGTTTTAAACAGGGCAAATACAGTTGCAGTCATCTTGGATATAGAGCAAGCCTTTCATAACGTATGGCACCCTGGTTTATTACAAAAAGTAAGGAACATAATAATAATAATAATAATTTATTTGCTGTCAATTGACTTGATACAAGTTTCTGACATTGTCAAGCTTACAGACTAAGAGCTAATTTCTACAACCTAGATCTAAGGATAAAAGTGTGTGATTGATCAAAATATAATAATGTATATGTGCTAATCAGTTATTACAATTCGTCTAAAGAATATAAACATTTTTCTATTAAGTATTTCTTCAGAAGTGTTTTGAAATTTTTCTTGTCAGCATTCTTAATTTCTACAGGTAGCTTGTTGTATAGTATAGTTCCAATTACACTTACGTCCTTAAATATAATTTGCTTATTGCATGTATATCTATGATAATCTAAGCTACTTCTTGTGCTATAATTATGAATTTCACTATTTTTTGTTAGATTTCTGTTTTGTATATACAGTACTGCTCTATAAACATACAATGAGTACACTGTTAGCATGTTTTGTTTCTTGAACGCAGTTCTACAAGATTCCTTACATTTAAATCACAAATAATTCTAACACATTTCTTCTGTAATACCATTAGCTTATTCATATGCACCTTTGCAGCACATCCCCAAACCTCAATCCCATAAAGGAGATGTGGGTAGATCACCCCATAGTAGATTGTTTTCAGTTCTTCCTTTGCTAATAAATTTTTCAAAAATCTCAAAATGTAAATGGACTTGCTAATTTGGGCAGATGTCTCATCTATATGCTGTGCCCATGTTAGTCTGCTATCTACCCATATCCCTAAGAACTTGTGCGTGTCTACCTTCTCACAATTTTTATTTTCAATCACAAGTCTATCCTCATGATTTTCTTCATTTGAGTAGTTGTACAACATTAATTTTGTTTAAATATTACACATAAGATTATTAGACCTAAAATATTCTAATATTTTATTGGTACCTAGGATCATTGTTTCCCTTAGGGTTAGCTTATTTTTCCCCCAGAAATTTACTGTAGTGTCATCCGCATATGATGTTATATATGACTTATCTGGCTGTTTAATATCATTTGCATATATCAGAAACAACAATGGACCCATTACTGACCCCTGGGGTACCCCATATCTAACAATTCCATGTAATGACCTAACTTTTAACAATGTATTATTCTCTTTATTGTAAATTTCAGTTATCTGTTTTCTTCCCACAAGGTAAGATTTACAGATTTCTTGAGCTAATCCCCTTATCCCATAATCTTCTAGATTGCCAAGTGCTTGACACTGTCAAAAGCCTTTGAGAGGTCAAAAAATAATGTACCCACTTTTTTATTCTGTTCAAGTAAGCTAACAACCTGATGAATGAAATCACTAACTGCAGCTTTGGTTGAAAAACCCTTCCTAAATCCATGTTGAAATGTATTAAGCACATTCTCTTTATTGAGAAAATCTAACAATCTGACTAGTAGTACTCTTTCATATATCTTTCCAATATCTGATGTTAAGGTTACTGGCCTATAATTATTTATATCAAGTTTATCACCTTTCTTGTATATAGGTCTTACAATACTAATCTTTAGGCAATCTGGAAATATACCCTTCTGTATTGAATAATTTATAAGATGTTCTAATGGTTCAGCAATCTCATTCTTACAGTATTTAAGTAGTTTTGGACTAATTTCATCCCATCCTGAGGTTACTTTGCATGGCAGTAGATTTATTATTTTTATAATTTCATCTATGTCGGTGGGTTTTATGTATATTGTTGATTTAACAGTTGTGCTATTTACTTCTCTCCTATTTCCCTTTATTGGCTGTACTACATTCAAATAGAATTGGTTTATATGCTCACAAATTTTTCCTGGATCCTTCTCAATTTCTCCATTTATTTTTAGTTGTAAGTTTTCCATACCAACTTTATTTCCCTTCCTTTGGTTCACAATTTCCCACAATGTTTTAGATGTATTACTTGAATTTTGTATTTTTTGCTTATAATATTCCTGCCTATTTACATTCAGTTGATCTAGATACTCCTGTCTATATCGCTTATATTTTAACCTGAATATTTCCAGGGAAGTTGATTTATACAGTAAATAGCAGTCTTTAGCTTTTTCCCTTAGCTCAGTGATATATTTAGGAATTCTGAGTTTAGTATTTCCAACTTTTTCTTTCTTTGTTATTTTTGGGCAAGCCTCATCATAATATGTTGTAAACAATTTATGAAATATCTCCCATTTTTCATCAATGTTGTCAGAATTATAAACATCCTCCCAATTTTCTTGTTTTAACATGTTGGCTTGTGCTCTCATATTGTCTTCATTTAGTTTCCTAAATGTTTTAGTAGTACTCTGATTTGATTCCTTACAAGTGTTACTTATTTCAAGATATTGTGCTGTATGATCTGAAATACATGTATCAATTATACCAGCATCCATTATTTTACCTTTCATATTAGTAGCTATGTGATCAATAATGGTTGCAGTATGCAAAGTAACTCTTGTAGGTTCATAAATAGTGTCAATTATATCAAAACTGTCCATAACATTTTTTTACCAATTGTACATGCTAGTGTCTGCTAAATTAACATTCAGATCTCCTGCAAGAATAATATTTACATTTCTTTTTACATAATCATTTAGTAAGGTATCTAAATATTTAAGAAAATCATTAATAGATGATGCTGGTGCTCTATATAGACCAAATATCAGTATTGAACCCTCATGTGTTTCAACTTTGATTCCTGTGACTTCAAAAACTTTTTCCTCACAATATTTATCTAATTTTAGTGGCCTAACTTCAATACTATTTCTTGCTAATATCATAACACCTGTAGCAGGTCAATTTCTGCTACGTCTCATTTTGAAGTTTTTGAATCTGATAATTCCTCTCTTGGCCATTTTCTGTTCCGCGCTGCAATCGCTTTTCTTGTTTGTTGGGAGTGTAGCGGGTGATGTCTATCGCTCGTCATTACCGAAGGATTGTTTAGTGAGTGTGGATCGCGCTTCTTGAGATGGCCAGGGGAGACGTGGAGGTTCAGGATATTTGTGAGTCTCAGGAAAATGTAAGGATATGCATTCTTAATCAAGCGATATATTCTTTCTCTTATCTTCCTTCTCTGCACAAATGTAAGTAAGCTTTGAAATATTCTTTTAATGATGCTTCTTTTCGATGTTTTGTTGCGTAGGGTTCAAAGTCCTATAGTTGAAATCATGCTTCAGAACAACAAGGAAACCTTTCATTCTGTGATAAATGCTGTTAATTGCATCAGTTAATGTATGCAGTGAAATTCGTGCGTTCGTGGATCGCCCACGAAACTTCTAGAATCACCTATCGTGATCCGTGTCCTTCAGACAAAATGATCTAAATTATCATGTGTACTTTGCATCTAACTTGGATGTATTAAAATTAAAACCTTAGGTGCTGTTCCGTTTTAAAAGAAATACTCGTTCAGATTTTCATCACTCATTGTAAGGAATTAAAATTAAATATGTTTGTTTACAACAATATTCAGATTAAAATTTGAGCATAATCGTAATGCTATTAATACTTTCTGCGACGAAGTTAGTCAGCCTATTTGTCTTGCCATTGAATGGAATTGTGTATTTCATATAAAATACTATGTATAGATTATTTTGGGACAGCATCCTATTCCGCTATATTATGACAGCCTATTTCTGATGAATTCTTGCACAGGCTAGATTTTGTATTGTACAGTCTCTGCTAGAAGTTTCGATACATATAATTCTGAGTGCTTACTCATTCTCTCATAATTTAGAAATGTTATATTTATCCTGGTAGAGTTCTTTTATACTTCTTCAGGAAAAACCTTGAATTAGCATAATAGCAAAAAGGAGTCATATATATAATTTCAGTTATCCATATTGTTCTATTGTTTCATGCTATAAATGTGTAGACCTATTTCATAATTTAATTGTTTACACATCTGTTTTCTTATAAAAAAAACTATTGTATTCTTGCATTGGGATTGATAGATTTATGATGGCAGAGACTCTACAGTAAATCTTTTTTACAGATGTAATATATAATTTCAGAGTAGTGAAAATAAGAGATTGAATATATAGGGCGTTCGGTATTCGAATTTGCACAACAGATTTTGATGTAAAGGGATTGCATATATAAGGTTGTCAGTATTCGACTTTTGTAGAACAGATTTTGATATAAAAAAATATCTTTGAAGCATAATTTACAGGTAGTGCACGTTAGCCTATGTTTTGAGAAATTGTGGAGTGTACCTATATCTGAAGGGCTATCTTTAGGCAACATATTCACAGTACGTGAAGTACATCTTATTGTGTGATATCTTATTTAAAGGTTAACTTATTTTAGGGAGTTATTTCCCATATGTACAGGGTGATATTATTTAAGCGATATCCTTAAGCCAAAGCTTACTAATTATTGGTAGAATATTGTGACCCATTTTCTCTGTTCTTTTCATTAGACTTTTTTAGTCACTGGTAATTGAATATTTGCATTTCAAATTATAAATTAATTTGTTATAGTATCTTAGATTAAAATTTTTTAATACATATTTTGGTTTAATAAATTAATAATTTTCCAGATCATAATTTACAGTAACTCTTACTTAAATTTTCTTCTAGTACTATTTTGAATTTAATAAAATTGACGATAGTTATTCAGGTTATTAAGGTTGTGCTTTGGTTCTGTAAATCCAGTTTCAGTAATTTAGAATAAACCTTGCTGATATTTTTCTAATTGCTATTTTGAGTCAACTAATCGTTGATAGATATCTAGACTAGTTATATTGTCATTCTTGTATTGTAAATCCTATGACACGTTTTGGTAAACCTTCTTAATTGTCATTCCGGACTTAATCAAAATTTATGCTGGTTAGTTACCAGATCTAATTCTAGTCTTATATAGTATACTTATTATTTTCTAAATTTATACTTCCAGGTCTTGTAAAAGTCATTACTATTTTGTTAATCTTATTGTATGTTCACTTTAGTCCCTCCATTCGGTATTTTGGATCTTTCTGATAAATTTCATGTACTGATTATATAATCTGAGTTATAACCATATCTGATTATTATCAGTTATATTCTCCTCCCTAGTGAGGAATGTATTATTTTTGGCACTAGGTAAACATCTTGCTCCACCCCTTCAGTACTTAGTCTATTGTGATAGTAATTAATTTATTGTTTGTTAGGTTCATAGTTGCCTTCCAGATTCTCCTTCTCATTTCACTCTTTAATAATGATCTCGTTCCCAGACCTCTCCAATGTTTTCAGCTTAGACATTGTTTATTAATTACATTCAGTTTTCATTTCTATAGTTCTTGTTCATAAGAAGGTTTTCATTCAAATCAATTATTCTGATAGATAATGCTTAGTTAGAAAATATATTCAAACCTATTCTAAATAATGTCGAACAAACTTAATTATCAGCTCTACAGATCTATAGTCAATATAAAGATACATTTAATTTACATTCATTCCTACCCAAGTTTTCTAGAGCTGCACACCTCCACTCTTATATACTGTTCTGCAATAAGAGCCTGCTATCGTATCTACTCTTATTCAATTCAACGGCCCTAAATAGCGTGCTTGCTCGCCCGCTTCCTGAGACATCGGGTATACTCGGCGATGTTCGTCTCTCGCAGTCTAAACTTTCATGACGACTACAAAATTAGGAAGGAAAACTGTTTCTTTATTATATAAGGCCTAAGTGAAATGAACACAATGAACAAATATTCTAATTTTATTTTTACTTACAATTTTCATAGCTCTGAACCACACACATTTTTAATAATCTACCAGTGTAATTTTCTTAAAAATCCTGTCAATGAATAATGGCGGGCGAAGCCGGGGGCAACAGCTGTAAAATATTGATGGTTTTATCTCTTGAAATATCGCTGATAATAATAATCCAAACAAACCATTCCTTCCCTTGAAACATTATATAATTTCTGAAAATTACACTGAATTGATAAAATAAAATTCACATCATATTCATGTCAATAAACAGCTGAGAAACAATACGTATTATGTGTTCACAGGTTCTTTGGAACTGCATAATCGATTCTGATATAGTTTTCCCAGGGGGCGCTTTCATGTCGTGGAATGTACTCTAAAGCAGGAATTTTAGCTGTTTCATTAATTATTAATGGCTTAGTTTATGAATGATTCGCTTGCAAGTGTTAATAAATATAATGCTTTAATAATTATTATACTCTTAATTTTTAATTTTTAAAAGAATTATCGTGGCGAAGCCACGGGCACCTCCACAATATTATACAGGTTTACTTGATCCTTTTTTAAACCATGCTCAGTAATAACAGCTATCTGTGGATATTGTTCATTTACCAATTGTTCAAGGGCTTCCCTTTTGTTACTGATATACTGGACATTTATATGCAACACTCTAAACAGTGGCTAGGGGGTCGTTGAATTGGCCTAGAGTTGGGTGACCAATTTATAACCGTTGGTTAAGGTGGGTGTCGATTTATGTGGGCACCTTTCTTCTTTATTATTATATTATTATAAAATAAATATAATGTCCAGCCAGTGCTTTCTCAGTGGGTAGAGCGAGAGTTCTTTCTAGGGCCGTGCTCGACGAAGTTAATATAGGATATAAGATTAGGGAATGCTGGGTAGTAAAATAATGTCAATTAGTTATGTACTTGAATAATAATATTTGTAAGTTTATTTTGGTCTTAATTTTGTCGCTTAGTCTGTAATTATCGTAATATGTCGGGAGGAAGAATACAGTTACTTTAAATAATGTCTTTATCTATTCACTTCGTCGTCGCCAAAATCACTTTAGGTTATTTATTATTGTCATAACATCTGCACGTTTTATCGCAGGAATTTAAGTTATTTATCTTATGGCGGTATATATTCTTTTCACTTCACAATATAAAAATTAATATATATATATATAATCTTTCTTATTTCGTTATATAAATTTCTATCCTCGACCGTCTTACTTGAAAAGTCGGTATAAAAACAATATTCGTATTCGTCACTATTTCACTGTATAAAAGTCAATATTTCTAACTCCTGTTTCGTCTACAAAATAACGTCCGTATCTTCTCGATCAGTGTCTTCAAGTTCGCGTCCGTTGCTCATGTTTCTGTTAATATGTTTCTGTGTTAAAATATCCTAACATTTTCATTGGTTCTGTCAGGTAGCTTTGTCTCTTGTGATTGGGAATTACCTAAGTCTTCTGCTATGGTTTTAAATATTTGTCGTTAAAGTGGAGTGAGGTTTGAGGAGGAACCTATTTATCAAACGTCAAGCCAAGTGGTGGCGTCAAGGGTCTTTCCAGACAGAAGAGTACCGCCTCTAATACATTGTATCCCTCTATTTAGTCTAATAATTCCTAAAGTATTTGTCACTATTGTCTGTAATAAGTGTAGTTGTATAGCTTTCTTGATTACGCGTTGAATGATGTCATTTTCTAGGTTGTCGTGTTAATAATTAATCGTTTGATTAATTATTTGTAATTGCCGGTAATGTCTTTTGATTCAGATGGTCGTGTTGCATATCAAATTGTCCGTGTAAATGTCCTCTGTCTCGTCATGTAATTTGTTTTATGATCATTGTAATAGTCTAGGCGTAATGGTAGTTTTTAATAGTCGATAATGTTGCGGGAAGTTCAAATATTGTCCGTGAAATGTATTTTCTTGTATTTAATTCCTTATTTTATATAAGCCTATATGAACTGACCTGCTACAAGTGCTACACAAAGTGCAGTACTAAAGAATGGCCTAACCCTACTCCAGCGATCCCAGGCCGCAAATGCTGTGACGAAACAGTCAACTCAAATTGGAAGGATGTTATAAGCAGAAAGCCTTCATCGAAATTCACACAGCACCAAGAAATAAGCCGGCCAATACCTGTAATAAAGAACAGGTATGCTGTCCTGGAACATGAAAATGAAGAAGATAAACGCGATGACCACAGATCAAACTTGAAAACCATAAAACAAACAGAGTAAATGGGAAAAAACATATGTCTGTAAAAAGGAAGGCACACAAGGTGGTTATAATTGGGGACAGCCATGCTAGAGACTGTGCTTCCAACATTAATAACAACCTGAATTGCCCCAATCAGTATGAGGTTATAGGTTATGTTGCCCCAGGAGCTGGAACAGAGTTTGTGGTTAACTCTGCAGAGAAAGAAATATCGAGGTTAGAGAATAGTGACTACCTAATTATATTTTGTGGAAGCAATGACTTGAGCAAAAACAACTCAATCAGAAGCCTGAAGCATTTGAACAGTTTCATAGAGAATAATAAACACACCAATATCATCATTATTGCTCCACCCCAGAGACATGACCTCCCCACATGGTCGTGCGTAAATATAGAAATTAGAAAACACAACCAGAGACTGAAGAGGTTGGTTGGTATCAATAGAGGAGCACAGGTAGTAGAAATGGACCTGCCATTGAAGTGCTTCACAAGGCATGGAATGCACCTGAATAAGTATGGCAAGAATGTGCTAGCCAGGGAAATAGTGAAAAAACTAAAAAAGCACCTGTGGAATCAGAACCCATACCTCTGAATCAGTCTAGCAACAAAGTGACAGCAGTAAGATTACACTAGAGAATGATGTCTCCACTCCGCAAATGGAAGAGGATATAGAGCTAATCAGTAGAGAGGACGATATCACGGTAGCGAAACAGCAGATGCAGAGTCCACCCATTACTTCTACAATTCAGCCAGTAGAGAGCCCAGCCCAGCAGAGATCATCCACTAGATATACAATCCGGCCAGTGAGGACCCCAGCCCATCTTCAAGATTTTTATGCCAGAATCTACTGAGCCAGCAAAGAGCAAGGAAACAAAAAGGGTAAGTAAGTTCTGTACCTCTGCCTGCGATAGACAGAAGACTTTTGGTAATGCAAATAAACATTTCACACTATCGTTAATAAATCAAAATTTTCAGTGTCTCAGAAACAAGATCTATGAATTAGAGGTCATGTTAAATGATGAACTGCCAGATCTAGACATAATATGTGGTTCAGAGCATTGGTTAAACGAGAAAGAAATTAACTCATATCAGCTACAAAATTATAAAATTTCAAGCTCCTTTTGCCGTCAAATTTATAAAAATGGGGGCACTATAATATTGATCAGGAATAACTTGCCCGGTGAGCATACTGAAAAAAAGCAAACATATCACTTAAATGAAGAAAAGATATTCGAACACTCTGTAACAGAATTAAAGTTCCAAAACACCTCCCTGATAATAGCCTGCATTTATAGGTCACCAGATGGCTGTATCAAAACATTCCTAGAGAAATTTGAAATTCTACTGAACTCGTTAACAAATAAATACACCCAACTCATCTTGTGCGGCGATTTTAATATAAATTTTCTTGACGACAGCAGCATTGTTTCTGAGTTCAGATCGTTAATTCTTTCATATAACTTAGTTGAAACCATAACATCCCCTACTAGGATAACCTCCATTCCAAATACATGTCTTGACCAAATAATTATTAATTACGATTCTCTTCAGTTTGTGAAAACAGAAAACATTAATTTGGGGGCTCTCTGATCACAATGCAACATTCTTACATCTGGAGATGGAAAGGGAAATACAATAAAAAAACACAAATTCGGTACACTATAGAAGAACATACACTGATACAAACATAGCATATTTTCAATTCTTGCTAGAAAAGGAGAGTTGGGATAATATGTTAAACGAAGAGGATTTAAATAAAAAAAAAACATTAGAATTTATGAATGCTGTAACATATTGTTTTAACACTGCTTTCCCAATTAAAAAGACCTTACGGAGTGTCAATCACTATAAAAAGCCCAAAAGTTGGCTAACTAAGGGAATTATAATCTCATGTAAAAGGAAAAGACAACTACATGAATCATGCTTGTCTACCGATGACATTAATCTCAAACAACACTATAAAACATATTGTAAGGTATTACGGAAAGTAATATGTGAAGCAAAGTTAAAAACTAATAAGGATTTTATAATGCAAGCGGGTAATAAAAGCAAAGCTATATGGGAAGTAGTTAATCAAGAAACTGGGAAAAAGAAATGTGACACAAGAAACTACATTGAAATATTGCAGGACAATCACTTAGTTAATAGTCCACACAAAGTAGCCGAAATATTTAATAATTATTTTGCTAACGTGGCAGTAAACCTAAATTCTCCATCCACACAAAGTGCTAGACGAAGTTCTCAACAAGCACACCATATAAATACTATCTTCTTAAACCCTGTTACAATAGAAGAAACGTGCAAAATTATGAACTGCTTAAAGAATAGTCAATCTTGTGGTTTGGATGAAATACCGGACATCATTCTTAAAAAATGTGCTTCTCAGCTAGCACTACCATTAACAGATATCTGCAATACTTCGCTACTTACAGGAAAATTTCCTGAAATCTTTAAGGTTGCAAAAGTATGTCCAATATACAAAAAAGGTGACAAACATAATGTTGAAAATTATAGGCCCATATCGCTACTATCTGGATTCACAAAAATAATTGAAAGAGTCATGTATAACAGGTTAGTTTCTTTCTTAGAAACAAACAATATATTCACACATTCACAGTTTGGTTTTAGGAAGGGTAGAGGTGTTAATGATGCACTCGCAAAACTCGCAGATTCAATCCTTAACGCCTTAGACAAAAAAGAGCAAATAGTAGGCCTATTCCTAGATTTAAGCAAAGCATTTGACATGGTTAATCATTCTAATTAAAAATCTTAAACTATATGGCATCAGAGGATTAGCAGAGAATTGGTTCATTTCATACCTCAGTAACAGGAAGCAAGTAGTTCAAATAGGTTCAGTTCGATCAAATTTTGTATCCTTGTCCTTTCTTCTATATATTAATGACCTCCCCTCTCTCATCAATAAAGCAGAAACTGTCTTATTTGCTGATGATACTAACATAATATTTAATAATCTAAGAATAAATGATTTACAATCAAAAATAAATCACACATCTACACAACTTGAACAATGGCTACAATACAATAAGTTAAAATTAAATGTAAACAAAACAGTCTACATGGCCTTCAATCAGAATCTTCGAGATCCCATCCAAATAATAATTAACAATGCTGTTATTAAAGACATCAACTCCACCAAATTTCTAGGTATATGGGTGGACTCAAGCCTGAAATGGGAGGTACATATAAATTATCTAACTCAAAAACTTAGTCGACTTTGCTATGCCTTCCGGGTTCTTACAAAAATAACACCTATTGAAGTGTTAAAAACAGTTTACTTTGCTTATGTGCAGTCATTACTAACATATGGAATCATTACTTGGGGATCTTCCTCGAAATCGATAGAGATATTTAAATTACAGAAACGAATCCTCAAAATCATTAAACAAGTCCCCATTAGGACAAACAGTAAAACAATTTTCAAAGAGCTTAAAATTTTACCACTACCTTGCATCTATATTTGGGCGACTGGTTGTCATATTCATAACAATAAGAAATTTTTCAAAACAAATTCCAATTTCCATGATCATGGCACTAGAACATCAGATAATATACATCTAAATTGCCACAGGCTTACCAAAACTCTTAACAGTTTATCGCATAGAGGTACTATAATGTATAATCATCTTCCTCCGTGCATTAAAGCACTAAACAACAGGAAATTCAAAACAGAAGTAAGATTATTACTATTAACACACTTGCCAACTAATGTAGGTGAATACTTGAACCTCAACCTCTAACAAAATTAATAATTACATAGTTATATTAATTATTTTTTGTGATTATAGTATATTTTTAGAACAAATGTTAGATTTAGAAGATTATGACATGATGACTTTTATCTTCAAAATTGAAAACAATTTATTACCAAACACTTTTAGGGAGTGGTTAAAGAAGAATGAAGAAGTTCATTCATACAGCACACGAACAGGAAAAAACTACTTTTTGGATTATGTGAGAAACAGGAAATCTCAATTCATGGAAAGTGTATCTAAATATAATAAAATTAAGACTCATATCAAATCATTCTTCAACATATACATTTAGAAAGAAACTTAAGAGTGCAATCCAACAAGAGTATTAATGTTCATATGAGAAGACTGATTTTTATTGAATAATGATGTTTTTATTATTAGCATTAATTGCTATCTAAATAAAACAACAACAACATCTAAAGTTAAAAAAACAATGACAATGTGTCTCCCTTGAAGATACTGCTCTCTCTTTCTTTCTGTTTCAGGTAATCACAGAATGAAGAAGACAGGGATCGTGCTAGTGACCAATGGACCCAAGTGGACCTGTGAACTTCACCCTACTATATTGTATATTAATTGTATTAATGTTTAAATTTAAATTAATGTTTTTTAATTGATATTATAACTGCAAACATGTAATTTAATGTAGAATTTCTGTGTAGTTGATTTGACGCGTCCAATAACATGTACATGTTCTGAAGGATTAAATAAACCTAAACCTAAACCTATATTTACTCATCTTTACCCTAGCATCTTCATAACTTAGGCCTACCTCTAAAGATTTCAGTTCAGTCCTCAACTCTTCCACTTCCACCTTTTCTGTTACCGGTACCTTAGGAATGTTTGCATCGCTCTCTATCACAGGAATGTTTGCACCGCTCTCTACCACAGCTAGTTTTTTTTTATCAAGATGCTCAATTACCCTATTCAGCAGTCTTCCAAATTTCCCTGCCCCCCTTCTGTTTAAATGTACACCATCTCTTCCTAGGTCATGCTCACCTATCCATGAGTTGCCATCCAGAAATGTACATTTATTTTGCTTGCATATGAAGTCAAAATTTGAATTCACTGCATTTATGAAATTTAGATCTTCGTCTAAGTATTCCACTTATTCCACTTATAGACGTCGAAGAAGGATTGACAAACCTCGTCAGAAGTTTCTTGTCAAATAGAACTTTTACTAAAAAGTATTGTATGCACTACGTACGCAAAAGCTCTAGCGGACTCATCCAATCGTTATTTTGCGTACTTTATTCATAAATAGCTATTAATATTGACCGTGGTAAACCAGATCTCTCAACCTTACAAGGAAATTGTATTATAGTACCGGCACATTAAAGCGGATACGTTGTGGAGAAGTTGATGTAGTGAACGTACTTCAAGATGGGATTCTGGTTCGTTCCTCATTAAGGTCATTAGAATTTTCGACTGACCTAGTCCTTTTGGTTTTACTGTTCTCACGAAGTTGATTCCTGTTGGTACAGACGGCCGGTGCATGAGGCTGGAAACTTTATCACCGCGTGCCGATTGCCTAACAATTTGAGATCCTCACTCTTCAGGAGCCGTATCCTGAGTTTTTATTGTCCCAAGAGACTGATAGAAAGCACTTCGAACAAATAATACAATTTTTCATAATAAGATACTAGATGCCCTACTCATTGTCTTTTCAGCTTTCATATACCACATAACAGTAATCTAGCCTGCTTATTGGATGTTTATGGCTATGCGGCACGAAAAATAATGCTGAAAACAAGTTGTGATGTCTATGTTATTCTGTGTCATGACCGAAATGTTCGTTTGTCTTGACGCATTTAATTTATGCATGAAATAAGAATAAGAATCTTTATTAGCCGTTAGGTATGTTTGATACAATTGGCTTCGTCATAGATTTTACATAACATAACATTTAATCCTAACTTAATCCTAACATTTAATAATATAATACAATAGGATATGCAACTTAATCCTAACATTTAACAATATAATACAATAAGATACACAGCTTAATCCTAACAATTCATCTCTAATTTACTTACTATAAGTCTAATTCTATTATGTCTAATTCCTTACATTCAGTTATAGAGTAAAAGGCTTTCCTTGTTAGCCATTGATTTAAGACGTTTTTAAACTTTGTCAAGGGGTAAGATTTGATGTTATTAGGTAGTCTGTTAAATAAATCAATGCTTAAGTATATATGACTATTGTGAATCTTAGATAGTCTAGAGTAAGGCAGGTTGATCATGTGACTATTTCTTGTATTGTGTTTATGAAATGATTGCCTGAGGGGATAAGAGTTTAGATTTTCTTTTGTATATACTAGACAATTGAGTATATATAATCCAGGCAGGGTCAAAACATTGAGTTGCTTAAAATGATCTCTACAAGAGTCTCTGGGAGCTAAACCTAGAATACTTCTAATGGCTTTTTTCTGCAGTAAGAAAACTTTTTCAGAGTGGGTTGAGTTGCCCCATAGCAGTATACCATACATTAAATGGGAGTGAAAGTATGAAAAGTAGGAGCACAGCATTAATCTCTCGCTTACCTTTCCTCTAAGCTTATGGAGTAGGAATATAACCCGTGCTAATTTATTGCATAAATTTTCTATTTGCTTGTCCCAGCTAAGTTTTTGATCTATAAATATTCCTAGCAGTTTAACATGCTTATTTTCCTTGTTCAGTACATTTAAGGTAAAAATTATTTCTTGGGTTTTTGAATTGTTAAGATGCAGGAGATTTGCTTCAAACCATAAGTTGGATTTTTGCAGAAAATATGTATTCATTTCTCTTACTGAATCTGAGTTTTCACTAGTATTATAGATGGTTGTGTCATCTGCATATATTATTGTTTTACAATTGAGAAACTGTGGTAGATCATTAATATACAGAATAAAATAGAAAGGACCCAGTACTGATCCCTGTGGGACACCTTTCCTTATTGGAAGAAATTCTGACATTAGGTTGTTCACTTTCACTATCTGAAATCTGTTTGCCAGGTAAGACACAATCAAATTTAGAGATCTGCTTTGAATTCCGTAGTACTTTAATTCTTTTATTAAAATTTCATGAGAGACATTATCAAACGCTTTGCTTAAGTCTAACAATGTTGCTCCTGAAGTTAGCCTGTTTTCAAAGCTTTCATAGATATTTGAAACTAGATCCTCGACAGCTTTTACAGTTGATAACTTAGATCTAAATCCATATTGGGCATCACTAAATAGTTTGTTTTGTTCAAAATAGGCGTATAGTTGTTGATGCATACAATTTTCAATAATTTTTGAGAAAATGGGCACAAGTGAGATAGGGCGATAATTACTAGGGTCTGTCTTGTCGCCTTTTTTAAATATAGGTACAGTGACGGTTATTTTCAATAAATCTGGGAATATACCTTGGTAGATCATACGGTTCATCAGAAATGTCAAAGGAAAGATAATTTCGTTAGAAATATACTTAATTACAAAGTTTGAAAGACCATAGTAGTCTTCAGCCTTGGAGTAACTTAATTTATGTATTGCTTTACTCATTTCTGTGTCTGTGATATCCTGCTGAAGCACACCCGTTCATACAAAATAGTCCGAATCTCCCTAGGCGAGGCTATTTAACAACCAAGTTATGTGTGTCGCCAAATTTCAATTGCACAGTGTAAGTCCATGCTCATATGACATTATTTTGCCATAGTATTTTATTCCTCTGTCCACATTGCCTCTTCAACTACAGAAATTCAAAAAAGAACAACGTAATTGAATGCCGGACCCTTGCCGGACATATTTGAATGCCGAATGATTTGTGCTTTTAATTATTGTATATACTTGTAACTATTTTATATATGAATATTGTATATATCTGCAATTATGCTATATGTTTTGTAAATTATACTGACGAATATTACATGTAACCATGTGCATAGACAAATAAAATTATGGCAAGTTAAAGTATTCATTAATATTATAGAATGGGTTCATACTGAGCCATTTATAAGCTTTCTTCTTAAAAGTATTTGGGCTAAGAAGCTGACTGTTTACATCCAACTTATTGTATAACTTCAAACTAATAACCAAATAGCTGTTTAAAGTTTTGTGAGTCTAGTATATGGTACATCCAGCTTCCACTGGTTCCTGGTATCATGATTGTGGATTTGTGACTTATGGACTGACACACCCATTACAGAACTATTATGTGCATGTAACACGCACCTATATATATATATACACAAGTTGACTATACCATTCAATATACCATTTTCGACAAACAATGGTTTACAATGTTTATCAAATGCAACCTTATTTATAATTCGCAGAGCCTTCTTCTGCAACAAGTTATATGAGTCTAATATCGCTTCAGAAATGGAATGTATTTTTTAAAAATAGTTTCATATTTCAATAGTTTTAGAGTTAAGAAAATACTTTTAAAACTAGGAATTGTGTTTTCAAATTGCTGACTGCAGTTAGAATATCTGTTTTACTTATTTGTACCTGGGAAAATTTGTATGCATTCTTATGAGAAAATTGAATTGTGTATTTGCATTACTAAGTAATTGTATTGTTTAGATCCTCTGTATGTAAGAGATGTCCATATATTCTTAGATTTAAGTTTATTGACGACGCCTATACAATCATTTACTTCGTAATGTATTGTTTATCGGAATAATGAGATTTGCTGATACCACGAAATCAGCGCTATGTGGCAAACTCGCGAACTGCGTCTGTTTCACTGTTTTCATCCGAATGGGAAAGGAGACGGCGGTTAGCATCGAATCTCATGATTTGACGGATGTGATGTCAGATACCGGATATGCGGTGTTCTGTGTTCATGCTTTAATGCTGTGCGAAGTATAAAAAACACGTGTGTTTTGCTGCTCTCCATTTTTCTTACATAAAAGTTGTGGAGCTGTTGTATTATTTTGTTAGTGTCAATAGTCTACAAAACAAGTCATGGGGAATTTTCGTCCCAGAGTTAAAGGGAAAGGAAAGCGCTGGAAGAAGGGCCATAGTTCAAGTTCAAATCCTGAAACTAAAAAATACAGAGATGTTGCCAGAAATAGATTTTTCCAAGATAATTCCGGCGAAGGTAACCTTACTTCTGAAGCTCTGAAAAAGCATAATGCAATCTTAGGAACGAAACATGATGATGAGAGCAGTGTTTACGACGACGATGATGGAGGAAGAACGTTTGATGGAACGTTAAAAACCTTTAAAACTTTTGCTAGTAACTGGAGTGAGTGTTCGAACATGTCTTTTAGTAGGTTACTGAATGGATTTCGTTCTGATTCGGCTATTCATAAGGAAATGTTAGCCGTGTTGGCTGCTGTCACGGAAGTAATAAAAGCTAATGGAGGGAAAGAGTCTACTGTTGAGTATTTAGGGGCATTAATGACAACATTTGATGCCTGTGAATCTGAGGATTCTGTTGTTGCTGTTTTACAGTTAATTGGAATGGCAATCAAGAATGTGCCATCTTCTGTATTGAAGTTGAAGTATGCAGAAATGTCAAAGTCTTTTATAGATTTTCTTGGTAAATTTTCTGAAAGTGACAATACAGCTATCTTGAGATCTTTGATTGGATGTCTGTCTGTTTTGTTAAGGGCACAGGAGTCTGCAATCTGGTCTAGCTCTTCTACTCTGCAAACATTTGATTCAATTCTTACTTTCACCATACACCCAAAACCAAAGGTACGGAAAGCTGCACAGCATGCAGTGGCAGCTGTTCTGAAAGGCAGTTGTTTTATGCTTGAAGAAAATGCTCCTGACCAACATCCTGCTGCACCCCATGTTGCTAAGCACCTGATCAAGCAGCTCGAAGCAGGTGGATCTTTAGGAGGTTCTACTATGACACTTCACACACTTGTATTATTAAAAGAGGTCCTTTCAACGTTCCCGAAGGTCCAGTTAAAAGCAGCCTGTGAGAGCATACTGAAAGTAATGACACTGGGTAACATGCTTGTTACTTCTTGTGGGATGCAGTCATTACATGGACTCTTCCTGTCACGACCTCCTGTCTCATGTCTACCACCACAGCTGAATGCCCAATTAATTACTGCTCTGTTTGATTATCAGCCAGCTTCTAGTGACACACAACCCACATTAGCTTGGTTGACAGTTATGCAAGAGGCATATATTAATCTTGCTAAAACTGATCTTGCATTGTGTTTTGGAAATCTGGTTCGATTGTTTACTGCTGTGACCCAGCTGTTGCTTTCTGACAGACCAGAAATTATGAATGGTGCCACATTAACGATGCAGGCTGTAACAGAAGATTGTGTTGCACGAGCATGCAGTCCTGATGTGGTTGGTTCATATAAGCAGACCTTAAGTAAACTGTTTGCTATCATCGAGGCTGGCCTGTCTTATCAGTATCATTCAGCATGGCATCAAGTTCTTCACATTTTAACTGTGTGGTTTCGAGTAGCAGGAGACTCTTGTAACGATTTCATGATCCGATGCTTGAAAGTGTTGGGTGAATTGCGAGATTCTTATAAGTTTGCCAACATCAATGAGCTGGAATTTGCTTTGGGACAAGCCATCCGATCCATGGGTCCAGAAGTAGTGCTAAGCGCCATACCACTTCAAATAACTGTTGAAGAGTGCAATTATGAATTCAAGCGGAGTTGGCTCTTGCCTGTTTTGAAGCAGAATATATCCAGTTCTAAGTTATTGTTCTTTCTTCACTATTTTCTTCCACTGGCAACAGTTTGTAAAAAACAAAGTGCTGCCATGAATGCTAAAAATGATATGATTGGAGCTCACAGTTATGATCTTCTGCAGACTCAGATCTGGGCTCTTCTTCCATGCTTCTGTAATAATCCATCAGATTTGAAGGATGTCTTCAAGCAAATAGCTAAGGTATTAGGAACAGCTATAAGTGAGTACAAAGAACTTAGACTGGATACGATGACAGCATTGAGAAAACTAATTGCTAGCAGCCAAGAAGCTGGTAACCAAGAAAATGTACATGAAATGGCTCGATTTGCTAAAAATTATTTACCAATTCTTTTCAATCTATATACAACTAAACCAGTTGGCACTGATGAAGAGGGTCAAAGATTAGCAACCTATGAAACTATAAAGGTCTATTTGCATATTGCAGATACAAACCTTTGTTATGACCTATTTGACAGAGCCTTGCAGAAGCTTGGTACGGATGATGTAGAACCATTTGTTAAAGAAAGTGTTTTTGACCTATTGCGAGCTTTATTACCATATGCCGATGCTTCCAGAGTCTCTGCATTATATGAGAGCTGTAAACCAAGACTGAGCAATGCGAAGAATCACCATGAGCAGAAGAAAACTTACAAAGTACTGGAGGAATTATGTGGAAGTAACTCTGAAGGCTGTAAGACCTTCCTTCAAGAGAATCTATCATCTGTGCAGGATGCATTAATAAATTCACTGTCTACTTCAGCAGCACCTAGTAAAGGACCACGACTTCGTTGTTTGATTCATTTGGTAAGAAAACTTGATAAGTCACAGTTGGATGTGCTGAAATGTATAGTCCCAGAAGCTGTATTGTGCTGTAAGGACATCAATGAGCGATGCCGGTCTTCTGCTTATAATTTACTGGTTGAAATTGGTGAGGTGATGCGAAAGCATTCAGATGCATCACAGGAAAATGTGATCCGAGAATACATGGGGTTGCTTATGGCTGGTTTGGCAGGATCGCCAGCTCTTGCTTCTACGACAGTCCTTGCTCTAGCTAGAGCTACTCACGAGTTCAGAGACTTTATACCATTAGATTTGGTACAGATTTTGGTTGAAAACATTTGTCTTCTAACTACCACTCCAACACGAGAGATTGTGTCTTCTACACTAAGTTTCTTTAAGATGTTCCTCACATCATTTCCATATAATGTAGTTGCACAAGAAGTACCTCAGATTGTAAAAAGCATTGTGGGAATGACAAATGACTGTAAAAACCATTTCCGCATTGTTACACGTCATATTCTAGATCGTCTTGTGCGTAAATTTGGGTATGATGTAATAGCAAGCCTAGTACCAACAAGTGATACAATTACCCACAAACGACTGAACAATTTGCGTAAGATCCAAGCTAGAAAGAAAAAACTACATTCTGAAAAGGATGAAGATAGTGACGATGCAGATGAAGAACTGTTCACAATGAAATCAAAACCAAGAAGCATAGAAGAAATATTAGCAGACTCCGAAGACTCAGATATGGAGGTGGATGAAGAACCTTTATTGAAGACAAAGAAACAGAAAAAGTCTGTATCTAATACTTGGATTGAAGAGAAAGAAGATGATATTGTTGATTTCACAGATACGACTGCTGCAAAGAAAATTACAGCCACAAATCCTGCCACACAGAAAGTCATAACTGTTAAAAAGAAGAAATCGTGTGATTTCAAAGTTGCTGCAGATGGTAGACTGATTATTACTGATAATGATGATGACAATGCTACACATTCTAATGGTCGGCCTAGGAAGAATTTGGCAAGTGATTCTGATGACGATGAAGATGATGATGACATTGACAAGGTATCAGTGCCCCAGATTGGAGAAAAGCGTAAAAGGAGATTGAGCATCAGCACAGATGCAACAGGTGTTAGTCAGCCTGCTTTGAAATACCAAGCTGGAGGCTCTGGTATACATCGACCAACAAAACAGGGTCCTGGGACAAGTGGTGCAAAATACCGAGCTAAGAAAGCCAGAGGTGATGTTAAGAAAAAAGGAAAGCCTGATCCTTATGCATATGTTCCTCTGTCCCGTAAGATGCTTAACAGGAGGAAGAAGAAGAAGCAGATTGGCCAGTTTGCTAATGTTTGTCAAGCAGCACGCAAAGGAGCTCAGAAAGGATCTCACTTGAGAAAGAAGATTACATCTAAGAGACGTTAAGTTAACATGCATTACAGGTACTGAAGTCTACATCAAGGTAGCCTATTTCTTTTATTTTGTTTTGATACTTTGCTTGTTATCAATTTATTGATGGAACTACTCTATAAATTCAATAATAGAGATTGCAATTTTCAGGCTCTGACGTTTTATGAAATTAATATCTGCCTAAATTAGGCAAAAGTGACCCCCCCCCCCCCCAGTGATCCTATATTGTCGTATTAAATCTAGATGGAAGAGGATATAATGTGTTAATAAACAGTGCAGCAGCAGAGCCTATTATTATGGATATCACTTTGACCTTGGATGACTAGTGCAAGAAGGAAAAAGTATTCATTGCTGGGTATTTTGGTATTTACACTTGCTGACCATAGACACAAATGAACTTGTAAAACTAAAAAGTTTGCGTCTACATTGTAAAGGGCTTGCATCACAGGAGACGAGGTAGTGAAATTATTCCAGGCCTTCTACTCAATTTAAGAGGTAAGTCTTGCTTTAAAAAAAAAAAAAAAATTAAATTAAAAAAGTAAAGCTTCAAATGTTTATTTATTAACCATTTCACTGCTACAGCTTTATATATTCATCAGCGTGCAAAACTGGTGGCTGTCCTATTTGACACATGACATACCACTTCCATTGCCAATAGACGAACGAAATTCTCCCTGAAAGCGATTCCAAGTGAGTCAACTTATAGTGTAGGGTTGCTGTATTAAAATAAGTTAGTGAAAATCTGGGATACTTTCCTTTCATTTTTAAAATATGTCAAAGGAAACTGAAAAATTACATAATTAATGTAACTAATTAGTTAACTTCCTTGTACCGTAGTAGAGAATTTAGTACATTGTGTTAAAAGTCCTGGAATTCAATTAAAATTAAGAATGGTCAAACAATAAAAACACTTCTTGCTCCACTTACATTATTTATGCAGTTAACCAGTTTCCAGGGAAGCAGCTCCCTCATCCTCAGCTGATGGTTGACTAGCACTAGGTTGACATGGGTCTGCAGTCGACGTCGTGCTGCCACCTGTCCTCTTCAAGGCAGGGTTGTTATGAAAAAAGCCGGCCTGATTTTAGCCGGCCGGTTTTAACCGGTTTTATCCACTTGAAAAAAGCCAGGCAATTTTATCCGGATAAAATCAAATTGAATAAAAATAATGGAAGTTTCTTTCATGTTTTTATTTCCAAACATCATAAATTTAAGTTACAAGCTCAGAACCTGTAGTAGGCCTACTTAGGTCTACTGAGAGCAAATGCAGGGCTACCAGTTTTATCCACTTGAAAAAAGCCAGGCCGGATAAAATCAAATTGAATAAAAATAATTCAAGTTTCTTTCATGGTTTTATTTCCAAACATCACAAATTTAAAAGTTACAAGCTCAGAACCTGTAGTAGGCCTACTTAGGCCTACTGAGTGCAAATGAAGGGCTACCAGTTTTATCCACCTGAAAAAAGCCAGGCCGGATAAAATCAAATTGAATAAAAATAATTGAAGTTTCTTATATGCTTTTATTTCCAAACATCACAAATTTAAAAGTTACAAGCTCAGAACCTGTAATGCTTACTGAGTGCAAATGCAGAGCTACCAGTTTTATGCACTTGAAAAAAGCCAGGCCGGATAAAATCAAATTGAATAAAAATAATTCAAGTTTCTTTCATGTTTTTATTTCCATACATCACAAATTTAAAAGTTACAAGCTCAGAACCTGTAGTAGGCCTACTTAGGTCTACTGAGTGCAAATGAAGAGCTACCAGTTTTATCCACTTGAAAAAAGCCAGGCCGGATAAAATCAAATTGAATAAAAATAATTGAAGTTTCTTACATGCTTTTATTTCCAAACATCACAAATTTAAAAGTTACAAGCTCAGAAGCTGTAATGCTTACTGAGTGCAAATGCAGAGCTACCAGTTTTATCCACTTGAAAAGAGCCAGGCATTTTATCCGGCTAAAATCAAATTGAATAAAAATAATTGAAGTTCCTTTCATGTTTTTATTTCCGAAGATCACAAATTTAAAAGTTACGGTACAAGCTCAGAACCTGTAGTAGGCCTCATTTTTATCCACTTGAAAAAAGCCAGACATTTTATCCGGCTAAAATCAAATTGAATAAAAATAATTGAAGTTCCTTTCTTGTTTTTATTTCCAAACATCACAAATTTAAAAGTTACAAGCTCAAAACCTGTAGTAGGCCTACTTAGGCCTACTGAGTGCAAATGCAGAGCTACCAGTTTTATCCACTTGAAAAAAGCCAGGCATTTTATCCGGCTAAAATCAAATTGAATAAAAACAATTGAAGTTCCTTTCATGTTTTTATTTCCAAAGATCACAAATTTAAAAGTTACAAGCTCAGAACCTGTAGTAGGCCTACTGAGTGCAAATGCAGAGCTACCAGTCTTATCCACTTGAAAAATGCCAGGCATTTTATCTGGATAAAATCAAATTGAGTAAAAATAATTTAAGTTTCTTTCATGTTCTTATTTTCAAACATCACAAATTTAAAAGATACAAGCTCAGAAACCTAAAATTGTATTTAGTGTAATTTAATACAGTGAGTCTCATGCAAGAGTTGGCCAATGACATGGGTTTCTGCGTCGCGGCGGGCACAGCAAATAAAGCTGTGATCGGTGTAATGATTCAGGTTCTCACATTTACAGTTAAAATTACAATGTAAATAACCATGTACCTCATCACAAGAGATGTTGAAATTGGTCTCCTCTTGCATCCACACAATACTGGCACCATTTTAGGAAATTTTCTATTACGCGCATCAGTTCAGCTTCCGTAATAGAGTTAATTTTTCTTGTGATATTGTCTTCTAGTTCTTCTAATGTATGGGAAATTGACCTAAACACTTTATTTTTGAAGTTTCCCCATAAATAATAGTCACATGCTGTTAGAAGAACTTAAAAACAATATCACAAGAGAAATTAACTCTGTCTCGGAAGCTGAAATTATGCACGTGAAAGAAAATTTCCTGAAAAGGTGCCAGTATTGTATGGATGCAAGAGAAGAACATTTCCAGCAGCTCTTGTGATGAGGTATGTGGTTATTTTCATTGTAATTTTAACTGTAAATATGAGAACCTGAATCATTACACCAATCGCGGCTTTATTTGCATAGATATTTCACCCGATCGCTCGGGAGATGGAGCTGTGCCCGCCACTTCACAGAATCCCACGTCATTGGCCAACTCTTGCGTGGGACTCACTGTACCACTCCACTGTGTAATTCCCAGCAATAGTTAATTACCGTATTTACTCCAATATAATGCACCCTCGAATTTAATGCGCACCCTGATTTTGAAACTTAAAATCATAAAAAAAGAGTTTGTTAGCGAATGTAATGCGCATCAATAGGATATTTTATTTGGAATTTTGTCTTAGTATTTATAGAATAATGAACCAACACATAAACATTTACAGTTAACTGTCAGTTTTAGGCCTACAAGTAGACCTATAGGCATGGCTCATCAATATTCACTAATGTGTTCATCACTGGAATCCTCGGAGGTGCTTATTTTTATTGCTAAATGGACAAACAAAATGTTAAATGCATGTTTCACAATAAAAGCTGACACCACTCTTAAATGAGTTTAAAATTGACAATGCACAATATTCCACATTTGCACTATAGAATTGACAAAAACTATTTTTTCATTATGTTTCAGAAATTAAATTTCATATCGTGTAGGCTAACGATAAAATGAACGAAGTCGAGAATTATAGCAGTGCCTTGTTATGTAGATCAATATTACCTCCGACCTACGAAACGGAGTTGTACTAGAATTTAACGCGCACCTCAGTATTGAAATCTACAAATGGACAAAAATAGGGCACGTTATATTCAAGTAAATATGGTAAATTCACCATTCATCATAAGACTCTTGCATATTTGCTTTATTCTGTCTGTTGATGTATACAAGCTTCTGGGCTTTTTCATTGCCTAGTCTGTTTCTCAATTTTGTTTGTATTAACCCAAATGAAGAAAATACTCTTTCGATTGATGCAGAACTGGCTAGCATATGATGTAAAGATTCTATGGCTTGACAAAATTCCAGCGATAGGTGATTACACTTCAGATTTGTGTAATTGATGGAGAAATAAGTATAAAAAATCCCTTTATTTAGGCCTACAGGGCACAGGCTGAGGTAGATTTCATAGTGCTTTTTATGAATTTATTGGGGTAAGTGTAGAATAAAAACTGAAATATTTTTTTATAAAAAGAGAGTTGTTAATTATGTATTAATTTATATCTTTTATTATTTCATTTTTAATTTGGCCAAGGATTATTATTCTAAAGATATTTAACTATTATTTGTAATATTTCAAACTTTATTTCATTGGTAATTTTAGCCTCAGTTGGTCCTCTGAATTCATTTCGGCATGCCTATTGGCTGAGGTACATTTTGAAGTGTTTTTGACTTTCAAAAATTCAAATCTCTCCTTATATGAGCGCTATTGAGAAACTAATTGTTGATTTAGAGATTACTCATCAAGAGCTTTTCAACGATACCCCACAAACATGGTTTTAAAATTTTTTAATTTCCACCCTCACCCCCACAACCACTGTATCATTGGTGTCTAATTTATGCATACTAAGTTTTCCTCTAAACCCCATAGGGCCCTAAATATAATTTTTTTCAAAATTTCAACCCGCTCCCACTCCCTCAACCAGGAAAAATTGATTTTAACCGGCTAAAATTGAAAAAAGCCGCTGGTCAGGTCATTTTCAATTTTAGCCGGCTTTTTTACAACCCTGCTTCAAGGTTAAACTAAAAATCTCGTCCACCTTAGGAATCTCAAAGTGCTTGACCTTCTCTCCATTTTCTATGATGAAGATCCTTTCCCAAGCTCTTAATTCCAACGACTGTTTAACATGTTTTATAATAATTTAATATCCTCCTTAATATGATGATCATATGTATAAGCGTGATATGCTGGGGCCAATTTTTCTGTATGCAGTAGTCTGACATTCCTTAAATGTTCCAGCATTCTTGTTTCTAAATTTCTCATGGTTTGTCCTATATGTAAACTTTCTGACAGTCTTGACATTCTATCTGATAAATGCCTGATCATTTGACTTTTGGGGTGCTTGTTGTTGTTGTTGTTGTTGTTGTTTATTATAGTAGCACTGAGTGCTAATAACATAATATAATGTGAAGTCAGTGTTTCAATTAATTATTAAAACTATCATTTAAATTGTCTTTCAACCGTCTTCTGAATTCACTGACATTTTTGCTGTTCTTAATTATTTCATCCAACTTGTTATATTTTGATACGCTTAAAATAAAAGGTGATTTTATCCGTCTATATTCTAAATGATAATGATCATGGCTCTGTGTGTAATGAGAATGAATTAGATCATTTCTCAATAATAGATCATTAAGATATTCGGGGAGCAATCTTTGTTTTGCCCTAAAGATGAATGTCATGTTATCCAGATAAATTAGATCTTTGAAGTAAAGTGCGTCCATTTCCTTTAATAAATCTCGCACTCGATAATCTCTGGGCACATTTAGTATCGCTCTATATGCCTGGTTTCGAAGCCGTTGGATTTCATTTACTACTATTTCTGATGCATAAACAAATAAGGTGTTACAATATTGTAAATGTGGCCTCAATAACGAGTTATATAATTATTTCTTAATTCCACGAGGTAAACAAAAACGAAGCCTTTTAACACTGACACTTTTCTTTGAATTTTGTTTATAGTTTTCTTGAAATGACTTTTGAAGTTCAAGGAGCTATCGATAGTAACACCAAGATATTTAATTTCATCAACACGTTCTAATAGATCTTCACCAAATGTAACTTGGCTAACTGTGTTTATAGGTGAGCGACTAACCACCATCCATTTAGATTTATTCTTGTTTAAACACAACTTGTTCATACACAACCATTTTTCAACCACTGCAAGGTCTTCATTTAGTCTACTGATTCCATTTTCAATATCATCACAATTTATATTAAAGTGTCATCTGCAAAAAGTTGAATTTTGCAATATTTAAGAGTGGAAGTAATTTCATTTATGAACAGTATGAAGAGCAAGGGGCCAAGTTTGCTTCCTTGTGCAACACCATAGTCATTGTTAACAAGCCTTGACTCTTTACCTCTGAACCTAACTTTCTGTTTACGATCTGTAAAATAATTTCTTAACCATTGTAGAACTGAGCCACGAAAACCTAAGAGGTCTAATTTCTTTATTAGGATATCTCTGTCAATTGTCTCAAAAGCTCTCTTCAGATCGATGAATACAGCAATGACACATTTCCCTCGATCAATATCTATTGACCATATATTAAGAATAGTATTAATTGCCGCTTCTGTCGAATGCTTTTCCCTAAAACCATGCTGTACATTATGTAGAAGGTTATTGTTTTTAATAAATTTTAACAATTGTATTTTCACTATTTCTTCTATTATCTTCTCAATAGTTGGTAATAGATTAATAGGCCTGATTTCATTTAAAAGGGTAGTGTTTGCCACTTTGGGAATCGGCGATATAGTTGCAATTTTTAATTGCTCAGGCAATTTACTCTGCCGAAGGGACTCTTTAACCACTTCGTACACCTTATCACCAATAATATTCCAACATTTCTTCAGAACTTCGGCATTTGGTTGATTACTGTCTTTACCTTTCATAGAACGAAGAATCTTATAAACATCTTCATAACTAGGTTTGTGAAATTCAGATATTTGTTGTTCGTTGAGTTTGACTCTTGAGGAATAGAATTATTAATCTCAATGATACTGTTATAGAAATAATCATTCATCGTATTAGTTATAATTTGTTCATCCACTAGAGACTCATCATTAACAGTAATCTTATTAATTTCACTTTTTTTAATATTCAATGATTCTTTAATTATACGCCAAATTTTTTTGCCATCATGGCCTGCTTCTTGTAGCTTATTGACAAAATATTGATTCTTGCTTCTTCTTAACACTGCTACAAATTTATTTCTTGATGATTTAAATTGGTTCCAAGATGTTGTTAGTGTTTCCTGATTAATGTTACCCAGATCAAACTGATATCTATTGGCTTTAAAGATTTTATAATTATTAATCTTCTTATTTCTGGCTTCAATAACTTCTTTATTAAAGAATGCACAATATAGTTTTTTCTGTAAGATGACATCATCTTTACTTGACTTGTCTATACAATTCTTAATGATTGTAATGAATTTGTTAAATTCGTCATTTAATTGTTCTTTAAAGTCAAAATTTATATGATTATGATTCTCTTCCAGATTTGCATATAATTTAGTCCAATCAATTTGTCCTTGAATATGTAAATATTTATCTGAAGGAGTACTAAGAATATCAAGATCAATATCCAATATTTCATGATCGGAAATAGGACAATCAATAGTTGAATAATTTATATTAACTTCATTAGTAAAAACCAAATCGATGATTGTTTTAGATTTGTCCGTTATTCTTGTACAGTCACCAATAATCTGCTTTAATCCATGTGAATCCATAATATCCTTTAATCTGCATACATTGTGGTCTTCGTTAATTCTGAACCAATCAAAATTGAAGTCACCAATAATTGTTACACTAGTCTTCTGAAGTTGAATTCTTCCAATAAGTTCATCCATCCAATTTTCAAGATAGTTGAAAAAACTCACATTAGCCACCGGTGATTTGTATAGCACGCCTATAATATTTTTACAATTTCCCATTTTGACTTCTATAGCATCACAGTGGGTGACTGAGTAGATTCCTAAGATTAAATTTATTCTGTGGTGCTAATTTTATGTTCAAACCTTTAAATGCTCTTTCAAATTTGTGAAATAGTCTCTGATGAAAAGTGAACTTATTAAATATTGGTTTCTTCTCTTCTGTGTTAGATAAAGTAGGCTACAGGTATCCTTAATCATTTTCCTTTTTCTATATCTGAAAATCATTCTGTCAATGAATTCCATTTTGAATCCATTCCGGACCGCAACTTCCTGTAACCTTAGAAACCATGACTATTCTGTGTCCCACACACCTATTCAATTGCTACTGAAGTGATAAATTAAGGTTGATTGTTGTCTAGTAGAGTACAGACACCATGGCTAGGGACAGAAACCAAAGTTAATGACTTTACGATATTCTGAAGCACTCCATTTAGTAGAAAGCGTATCAATTTTTCACAAAAGCATCAGTCCAGTTTAAATTAGGGAGGAAATAATTTTCTTGATTTGTCACAAAGTTCAACAAAATGCAGACTAACCCCCACTGTGTGACTTTACACCGTCTTTTATCTTAGCACATGTGTTTGTCATTATTGTGAGGGTGCAAGCAAGGAGAAAAGCAATACCGGCTCCGAGTAGGCTGATTATTATGGTCACACGGTGTGAATAGGACATGGAACAGAAAGATTTACTACTCATCGCTCGACCACTTCTTGAGTCTCAACTTCCGACCGATAAATACAGGAAAATAAAATCTTGTAAATAAATACAGGAAAATAAAATCTCATAAAAGGAAAGAAAATCTATTGTTTTAACTGTATCCTGTTTGAGGGAGACGGGTACATTTATTCATCCCGAAAATAGTTTTTGGGATACCAGGACACAAATTTTAATTCCGGTATGATCCTGGAAAATCTGGGACATATAGCAACCATAGTGTCATCTTTTTATACTTCTTGACATCATCAGTTCCCTGTTCTTTCTCTTTTTCTGCCATCTGTAGCTAAATATTTCAGGCAATGTACTGCACCATCAATTGAAATGCATGATAACAGGTGTGTTGTGATGACATGCAAGCATACCCAGGGTTGCATAAATCAGGCTAAACGAAATACATGCTCTGCTCTTGTTTTAGAGGAAACTGCCAAGGATCATTCCATGCTAAAGTGGTAGTCAAATTTTAAATATTTAAAAAAAAAATTGGTTTTTGTTGCTTGGGATGTTGTTTGTTAATTATATGGTTAGTTCCTATGTATAATAATTTTAGACATTATTCCATTATAGCCTATTTTCAGATTACAATAATAAACACATGGCAGACCAAAGAGGCTGAAAATTAGCAGGACTACATTTTTCTCTTAATTTCACTGGGAGTACTGGTATTGCTGAAGTATCCATCTTAAAAGTGAGCTTTATTTCTTTCAAATCTGCAAAAATTTAAAGATTGTTGAGATCGGGATTTGCACACTAATTTCACTTAAATCCCGATCTCAACAATCTTTAAAGGAAAAGTAAACTAAAAATTCAGTATCATTTTCTTCATACGGATTGAAAGAGAATGTTTTTAAGAAATGATATTCACTGTTAGAAATGTTTTACACCTTCACATTTAATCACAAAACGAATCTATTTATTGTAAAGCGATGGGCGCGTGACGTCACGCTTGACGTAGGCTTGGCTCAGTCTCGCCCGGTGAAAGACATTTCACGGCATTCTGTCTACTGTTACAGTTTTTTAGTGAGTATCTGTTCAAACAATGGTTTATTGTTGTGTTGTGGGGTGTACAAACTCATCGTCGAAGAGTGATAACACACTTAAAATATCTTTCCATCGATTTCCCAACAGAGATAAGTCACCCGAACGTAAATAAGCAATGGCTGATAAAAATAAAAAGAGAAAAATTTGTTCCTACTAAATACAGTACGGTTTGTTCACAACATTTTGAAGAAAATGATACCGAGCTTTTGGTACAGTTACGAACACAGTTATCTGGAGAAACCCCGCAATCTGTTTAAAAAAGAAGTGCTGTGCCATCACTTCTTTTGCGTGGGAAATCTGAAACACCGCCAATGAAGAAAAGAAAATCGTCGTACTCGAGGAAGAAGGAAATGAGAGAGTTGTTGCAAGATTTGAATAGTAATCCTTCAGTATCCGGGAATGGACAAATCATGAATGTGGAATCTAGTATTTATGACGAAAATTCAGTTTCTAACAGAGTAGGCGTTCAGTGTGAACTAGGAAATGAAACTTATGTCAATGTTTGCACAGATTCATAGATTCATTGAATGTCTCTTCTAGAAATTGTGATTTAGATAGCTCTTTTAGCATTTCAGAAATTTCTACTACCGCAAAAGATGATTCTGAATCTGAAAGTGACTCTGTTCGTATCTTGAAAAATGTTTTGTTTTTGAACTGTATTAGCTCTAAGTATTAACTGATAACGCCTGGCAACTAGTGTATCTTTATTTATAATAACGCTATCAAATGAGCAATGTCGTGTTATACAGTCTACAACCCCCTTCTGTTCACAAATTACTTCACGGTCCCAACAACACACACTTTCGTGGCCCGTTTTCATATGTACACACAGCCCACATTTACACCATTCCGTATTTTCTTTTCTTCCTTGCAACTCTTTAAATAATTCCTTGTCATTTTCTTTTCGTGTGATATTAATTTGTGAATACCGAGATTTGTCCTTAGAAGGTAACATTGCAGGCATCTCTATCAACAACAAACACAAATGAGTCTTTGTCGTGTATTAGAAACACAGGCGCGAGCATTACAGTAGCTGTTGTCCTGCCAGCGAGTTAGTCAGGAGTGACGTCACAGGAGCGTTTTACTTCACCCGTACAAGGCGTAATATTGGGCACCTGAAGTTCACGAGATCACCATTCGTTTCGTAATTCAAAGCTCCGTGCGATGAGATTAAAATTAGAAAATGGTATTTTTTTAGTTTACCCTTCCTTTAATTAAGTTTGAAATCACTTCACTGTGTATCTTCCCAACTCAAATTATAACTGCAAAAATTTATTGTTCAGGCGAGTTCTATTACTATTTTAAACTATGTATTATGAGTGTATGTTGCACTGTCACAAGTTGTTACGTCATGTAATACCTACTCAATGCTGGCTATGAATTTAGTTCAGTTGGCTTTGGTTTTTCATGTCATTTTTAAAGCCTCATAGTTTTAATTATTCTAAGTATGTCTTGATAATTGTTGCTTTTAACCTCAATACCAAAACTATTTCATTTTATTTCTAAATACTTGCACATTTTAATATTTCTTTGTTTATTTTTTATTTTCTCTTGCAATTACATATTTAGTATAGTGTTTTTTCATGTATTGATTGATTATCTTAATATTAGGATCAAGTTATTGTCTTGGGTTGGAGATATTTTAATTATTTCAACCTTCTGTTGTTTTTTAATAACATTCTACTCTTTCTTCCTTCAAAATGGACTACAAAAATGTACGTTCTTTTCTCCTATTTAAGAGCAGTGGGCTCTTTCAACCTACAAGCTTCCTAGAATCACAAAACAATGCTAAATTCGGGCGAAAGGCCTTTTATCTTCAACTTTATTGTGGATTAAGTGATTCAACTAACTTCAAGATCGCATTCAACGCAATTTAAGGATCTTAAGGATTCCTTTCGAAGTTTAATAGTGCTTCACCAATTCTCTGGACATTGGTAATTTCAAAGGGAAATCATTCAATCCGTGAGTAATATCATAAACCACTTAAAAAAGGTACGTTCCAAGGACCATGGATTAGTTTGACTTCGATGAGACTGGCAATCCTAAGGAATGTATGTAACGGCAATTTATAACTAAATATAGACATTTTATCGTTTAGAAGGCAAGGTGTGAATCATTTATTTTAAACCATTGCTTTGAACTTCTTGTGTTGTGAATACAATTTTTTCCTAGCTGTTGAAGTGACATTTCAGCAAGTTCATATTTATTTCTGGTCCTCCGATTGAATACAGTCTGCCAATACATTTAAATGTGTATCTGGATAGAGCAATAACTTCAAGATTCACGAAGAACATTTTCATCTCAAATCGCATGTTTATGGTAACCAAGCAGCATTATCACTCTATGTGCATATAAACAAACTGTTATACTTTCTTTGTGGTTCGAAAAGCAATAGAATTTGTGTTTCGAACTGCAAATCATTCAATTCCAATTTATTCTCGACATGTTATCGCCGGGAATCGCACCCTAAATTATTCCAAGGTCCGCTATTCGCACCAGAGGCCGGGTCGCCTGGCGGTAACATGTTCTTGGTCCTCCGGGCCGTTGATATTACTAACATGTTGTAGGTCCATCGGGCCGTTGATATTACTAACATGTTTAGATATTACTGGCTGCTCCGAACCTGAATTATAATCAGTGCATTTGCTTGATTATCATAAATAATTAATCTTATACTATATAATACATTAAGTCTCTCCAGGCATTTGCAAGCCTGTTTGAATTCATGCAAAGTATTGCATTTAGCAACAACATAAGTGTTGTTTCATAAACATTAGCATCACTATTATTATCAAGTTTTAATAATATCAAGCATATCTCCGTGTCCTCAACACGTTTGAGATCTAGGTACGGAGCTACCTGACTATCATATTGTAATACTTGTCTATTTGTAAAATATTGTACAATCTCACAGACAACAATACAAACACCTGATACAGATTCTACACAATTTCAAGTGTATTTAACTGTTTTGTCTGTTTATCTCAATCATTACCATTGTAAACGTCATGTGTAATTCCCGAAACGCGGGCAATTAATTTAACACTAAACAATTATTTATTGTAAAAGACTTTGCAAATCTCATCAAATATGACTAATCCAGGTCCTGAATTCGCGGCCCTTAAGGCTAAACGAACCTCTGTTAAGAGTCGAATTACCCGCCAAGCCAATATAATAGCTGATCTCGCTAGCTCTAGTGAAATTTCTATTCAAGACCTGCTTAGGCGCAAAGATACCATGACAAAGCTTAGTAATGATTTTCAAGACATACAATCTCAAATCGAGCAGATAGAATTTTCTGATGCCGAAATGGCTTATAGGGAGGAAGTCGAAGAAACCGTTTTCCAAGCCCTCTCTCACCTAGACAATTTAATTTTTCAAAGGCAAGCCCAGCAGGAAGCTGAGGCTAAGTCAGTTGCGGCCCAGCAGGAAGCTGAGGCTAAGTTAATTGCGGCCCAGCAGGAAGCTGAGGCTAAGTTAGTTGCGGCCCAGAGAGACTCTCAGGCTAAGCTATCTAGTGTCGAGTTTATAAAGACACGATTCCTCAATTATGTTCAGGCTATCCAAGCACTTGTTATAGAAGACAGACAGTCTTATTGCAAGGCTCTGAGTCTGCGCACATCCTTTGAGAAAATATTCAGTGAATACGAGACTGAATACTCCCGTATCGACGTACTAGAACTCAATGAATCTATCAAACTTCAAAGGCTTCAAGTCGAATCTGCCTTTCATGAAACCATTGGTATTCTTCGAAGTTCAATTGATGAAACCAAGCATCATTATGAGCCCAACCAAGCTATCCTTGCTAATCAATCATCGCCTCAATTTGTCCCCTCTCTCCCTAAACTTCCAGAAATTCGGCTTCCTCATTTCAGTGGCGACCCAGCAACCTGGATTGAGTTTAGGGACACTTTCAATTCACTAATCATAGAGCATAAACACATATCTAACATGGACAAATTTCAATATTTGAAGTCCTGTCTAGCACCAGAAGTTATGACAGTGATTCAAAACATTCCTGTCTCTGCTGCTACGTTTGATGTAGCATGGAGCACGCTGTCGGCTAGGTTTGATAATGACCGACTTATCGCTAATACCCACTTGGAGAAGCTATTTTCACCTCCTGTATTAGAAAGGAATTCCGCTGAATCTCTTCAGAAGTTCGTTGACCATTTTATAAGCACTGTTCATGCTTTGAACTCGCTTAATGTCGGTGTAGAACTGTCTGACTTGATTATAGCAAAGATTGTACTCGACAAGCTTCCCCCATTCTTGATAAAGGAATGGGAATCCTCTCTCGCTCCAGGTAAAATGCCTAGTCTCAAAGACTTATTCACATTTTTAGAATCCAGGATACGGGTTTTTCAGATGACTGACTCAGCTTTAAGGAGTCAGCCAGTAAAGCCTATTGTATCTAATACAACCATTCCTAAAGGCAAGGTTGCCTCCTCCAAGCCTAAATGTCTCTGTTGTAACAATGGATTCCATGAGCTGCAACATTGTGAAGTTTTCAAAGCCATGGATTTCTCTAATAGAGACAATTTTGTCAAAACGCAACGATTATGTCAAGTGTGCTATTACTCTAAGGGTCACGCCCCCTATTGTAGCACTTATACTTGCAAGATTTGTAAGGGTAAACATGGCACTTACCTTCATAATCCAGCACATATTAACGGCAACCAATCTGCCAATACTGCTGGGGTAATGTCAGTCTTCCAACCTCAACCAAGCTGTTTGCTCCCTACCGCCACTGTTTTAGTCATGCACAGGGATGGCCATTCTGTTGAAGCCACCGCATTGCTTGACAGTGGTTCTGATTGTAACCTCATGTCTAATAGGTTATTCAACCACTTAAAATTATCGCCTCATCACCAGCGCACTACTTTAGCTGGTATATTGTCATCTAAGGCAGACAGTCTTAAGATGACGTCAATTTCAATTAAGTCTGTCACTACTTCATGGCATTGCAACACCAACGTCATAATCGTACCGGAAATTTCAACCTCGAAATTTCCACGCAAGCCTGTCAATACTACAAATTGGAATATTCCACCAAATCTTTCATTGGCTGACGCCAGTTTCAATATTCCTAAGTACGTAGACTTGTTATTAGGTGTTGAAATATATTCACAGATTGTCTGTGCAGGCCAGATATCTGCTCCTAATATGCCTGTAATTCAGAACTCGCATTTGGGTTGGTATTTTGCTGGTAAATTACCACAACCCGCCAGGTCTGAACATAACATGGTTCTGCAAAATATGCACAACCGCCAACCTAATTCAAAGCCTTCTAATAAGGTTTCTAAGGAGCCCGACCATTCTAGCGGGTCTCCCACACATTATTCTGCCTTCCTCACTGCTGATCAAGACATTAGCAGGCAACTTTCTCAGTTTTGGGAATTAGAAAAAGTTTCTAACTCTGATTCCTTTCTCGACGACTCTATATGCGAAAAGCATTTCGTAGATAATACTCAACGGGACTCAGAAGGAAGATATGTGGTAAAACTTCCTTTCTTGTCTGATCCTCAGACCCTGGGCAGCACAAAACTCCAGGCTTATAAAAGATTCTCCTCATTGGAGAAACGCCTCAATTCTAATCCCACTCTCAGTGAAGATAATTGTAAGTTCAAGGATGAATATATCGCTCTAGATCATATGGAGCCCGACTTGCTTCCAGAAACTAGAGTATTGTCCCTCATGGAGGCCACTACCTCTAACTTAAACTCTTGTCTTTTCAAATTCGAATATTTGAAAACTATTCGTGTTATGTCTTACGTATTGAGATTCATACATAACTCTCGTAAGATTCATAACCCTATAAAAGGCCCCTTAATGCCTTCTGAACTCAACAAGGCCCTCCAATGCTGTGTTAGGCTAATACAGCAAGAGGTTTATGCATCAGAAATCCGTGATTTATTGTCAAATCATGACGTCAATTCTTCAAGCAAATTGAAGCAACTAGACCCGTTTCTTGACAAGGATTCTGTAATTCGTGTAGGCGGACGTCTTGAACGATCCAGCATACCTTTCGAAGCCAAACATCAGATGTTGTTACCAGCTGATCATGTCTTCACTAAGCAGCTTATACATTTCAATCATATCAAGTTGAATCATGCTGGATCCCAACTTGTTATTTCTCACTTAAGAGAAAGATTTTGGATACCATCTATTAGGAAGGTGGTACGTAGTGTTCTAAGAAAATGCACTACATGTTTTCGTTTCAATATTCAAACCTTTCAGCAAAAAATGGCTGATTTGCCTGTTTATAGAGTAAATCCCATTTCTCCTTTCACCAACGTAAGCATAGATTATGCGGGTCCTTATCCAATCAAATTTGGAGGTCCTCGCTCCAAGATCACTGTCAAAGCTTACCTCGCCATATTCGTATGCATGTCCACTAAGGCCATTCATATTGAATTGGTCACCAACCTCACATCTCGTGCTTTCCTTGCCGCATTCTCACGATTCACAGGACGTAGAGGCCTTCCAAGTTCAGTGACCTCAGACAATGGCACTAACTTCGTAGGCGCTCAGACTGACCTCAAGCAGTTAGCTTTGCTATTGCAGTCTCCTGAGCATCATTCTGTGGTTCAAGATGCCACATCCCATTTGAATATACATTGGCATTTCCTTCCTCCAAATGCCCCCCACATGGGAGGTCTTCACGAGGCCGCAGTCAAATCGGTCAAGTTTCATCTAAAAAGGATGCTGCCCTCTTTTAACTTTACCTTTGAAGAGATGCTTACTATGCTGATTCAAGTGGAAGCCATCTTAAACTCACGTCCCCTCATTCCATTGAATGAGGACGTTAACGACATTAGCTATCTTTCACCTGGTCATTTCCTGATTGGGAAAGCCATCATTTCATTACCAAGCCCTGACTTGTCTGGTGGTTACACCACACGTTCTCGTTGGAATACTCTCCAACAACTTACAAATAATTTATGGAAGAAATGGTCTACTGACTATCTCCACACACTACAAAGACGTTCTAAGTGGACCAAAGTTCTTTCTGACATTCCTTTAGGTACCCCAGTCCTAATCATTGAGGACAATCTCCCTCCTCAAAGGTGGTCCCTAGGGATTGTTCATTGTACTCATCCTGGCCCTGACGGTCTTATTCGTGTTGTTACTGTGCGTACTGCCACAGGCTTATTCAAGAGGCCCATTGTAAAACTGGCTCCTCTTCCCAATTCTGAGGCTGATGACTAACCCTATCATGTCTTTGGTGTTGTTGCCTTTTTGGTTAGCAACCCTCAATTCATTTGTTAATTTTAAGTTCATTTTCTTATTCTACTTATTCCCTTTTCTCATATAATTTTCTTTAGGTATCACATGACTTCACATCACTTTAGATTATTTCACAAATGAAATAATCGCGGGCAATATGTTACGTCATGTAATACCTACTCAATGCTGGCTATGAATTTAGTTCAGTTGGCTTTGGTTTTTCATGTCATTTTTAAAGCCTCATAGTTTTAATTATTCTAAGTATGTCTTGATAATTGTTGCTTTTAACCTCAATACCAAAACTATTTCATTTTATTTCTAAATACTTGCACATTTTAATATTTCTTTGTTTATTTTTTATTTTCTCTTGCAATTACATATTTAGTATAGTGTTTTTTCATGTATTGATTGATTATCTTAATATTAGGATCAAGTTATTGTCTTGGGTTGGAGATATTTTAATTATTTCAACCTTCTGTTGTTTTTTAATAACATTCTACTCTTTCTTCCTTCAAAATGGACTACAAAAATGTACGTTCTTTTCTCCTATTTAAGAGCAGTGGGCTCTTTCAACCTACAAGCTTCCTAGAATCACAAAACAATGCTAAATTCGGGCGAAAGGCCTTTTATCTTCAACTTTATTGTGGATTAAGTGATTCAACTAACTTCAAGATCGCATTCAACGCAATTTAAGGATCTTAAGGATTCCTTTCGAAGTTTAATAGTGCTTCACCAATTCTCTGGACATTGGTAATTTCAAAGGGAAATCATTCAATCCGTGAGTAATATCATAAACCACTTAAAAAAGGTACGTTCCAAGGACCATGGATTAGTTTGACTTCGATGAGACTGGCAATCCTAAGGAATGTATGTAACGGCAATTTATAACTAAATATAGACATTTTATCGTTTAGAAGGCAAGGTGTGAATCATTTATTTTAAACCATTGCTTTGAACTTCTTGTGTTGTGAATACAATTTTTTCCTAGCTGTTGAAGTGACATTTCAGCAAGTTCATATTTATTTCTGGTCCTCCGATTGAATACAGTCTGCCAATACATTTAAATGTGTATCTGGATAGAGCAATAACTTCAAGATTCACGAAGAACATTTTCATCTCAAATCGCATGTTTATGGTAACCAAGCAGCATTATCACTCTATGTGCATATAAACAAACTGTTATACTTTCTTTGTGGTTCGAAAAGCAATAGAATTTGTGTTTCGAACTGCAAATCATTCAATTCCAATTTATTCTCGACATGTTATCGCCGGGAATCGCACCCTAAATTATTCCAAGGTCCGCTATTCGCACCAGAGGCCGGGTCGCCTGGCGGTAACACAAGTTATAACAACAGAATGTTGTAACTTTCCACAAGCTGAGTTGATGTTATGCTTACAAGGGAACTGTAAAGGTTGTCATGTCGAAACCTACCCTCAAATTTTGCATATCGATAGGTCTTCATTACAGATCGACACATGCAAAATATTAGCTGCTCATATGAACTGTAAGTGGGTGAAAACATGTTTGTTATGATCCATAAGTATTCAGTGGCAGCCACTTATAAAGCTAACTTGAGTAGCCTGCATGCCGGGTGCAAGCGACAGGGGGTGTGCAATAAAGAGGGAAGGAGCTACCTTGTTACTCGTTGAATGTGTCTCACTAGATAAATTTTAAATAATAATTTCTTACCATTTCCACATTTTGAAACTATATAATCTGTATAGATACTGTATAGGTTAGTTAGTTATGGTTAGTTATGGTTGTTAGTGTGTGTATGTAGGTGTTATAGAAGTGTGACCTCTCGATTTGCATGGTTGAAACAAAGATTTTTTGCCATGCGCATTGAATCACAATACTAGCACTTCAATCTACTTGTTCTCAATGTTAACATTTATTGTCTATACAAAACTAAGAACTATCATACTATGTATTTTTCACACTATCATAATATGTATTTTTCACACCCGTGGGGGTGCCCCGACCTTCGGGTAGCTCTAGTGCCATAATTAACGGGTCGGCATGTATGGGGCTATCTTGAGGTTGCCATTCCCCTGAGGCCATCGGGCGGATCCACAGGTTGCGGATTGTGGGCTCCGTGCTGGGCGAGCAGAGTTGGAGGAAATAAGGCACGGGGTGCCGAATACCTCCTTCCGGACAGTAAGGGGGCTGTGCATTAGTACTTCAGGGTGCACAGTTGCTGGGATATCATTGCCCCATCCCAGGTATCTGGGCAAAAGGAATGACCCCAGCAGTTAACTTTGAAGTTCCGGAAAAATAGTTTCCGGGGAGTTAGGACCTGTACCTCTGGGAGACTACCTAATACACGGTTTAGCGTACACGTTTGCCCCCCCCCCCTGCCATGTTTTTGCCTGTGGGCATGGTAGGGTAAGGGCCTGTACGCAGTGAGACAGGTGCGTGGGGGTTCGTCCTCATCCACATACAGGGAACGTGCTTTGTACTTCAGGAAGGCGTTTATAGTGGCCTTCATTTGTCTACCGATCCATGGCATCGTGGCAAAGGATGATGGATGAAAGCGGGGAGACTGAAGTACCGTCCTTTTTTGGATGGGACCCAATGTGAAGGGTTGTTTTATACTTCTGGGAACAACCTGGGGCCTCACACCTCTACCCGATCCACTGTGGGTGTGTGAAAAGAGCGCGTGTGTGAGCAGAAGACAGAAGTTCGGGCCATGAGTACGGCCTGGACCCATAAAGGGCGTCCTACGTACCTCAGGTAGGCGTCCTGGCGCACCAGGATTCACCCGATCCACGGTCTCGCCCACCATGTCGTAAAGGGCGATCCTGAGGCGCGGAGAGACTGAGGTAGCCAGGGTGTGGGCTGAGAGCCCCACGAGCATGCGCGTGGACAGTCTGCAATTTAGGTTGGCCTCTGGCGGGCCGTGGTTGGTGTTACCTACACTGAATTAGGTACCGGAGTGTTGTGCATGGCGCTTCGGGGTTCGAAGGCGACTAAATGCCCCGGGAGGGCCCCTGCTAAGGGTACCAGGGTGCTGCTGGATTAGCTCGACTCTCCCCAGCAGATGCCGATAGATAGATAGGAAGAAGGAAACATCTGTAATGGCAATAGAGGGAATAAAAGGAAGAATGGTATGACATCTTGAGAGTCATAGTTCTTGTTTTAATTCATCGAAGCTATAAACATCAGAGAGCTGAGAAAGATAAAGTCCAGCAGAAAGAGACTGAGATGAGCAAACAGATCGAAAGAAATCTCAGAGGATAAACAAATAGAACGAAAGATGAACAAATAGCACGAAAATTAATTCAGAATGAATTACAAGCAGAACAGAGTCTCTAAAGACGAGGAATAAACATTTTGCCATAAACTACAGTGAATAGAAGATATAAAGCAAATAGAACGAAAGTACAATCAGAACGTACACAGAGTGTGGCCTAAGGTCGAGGGCTCTGGAAAATGTGACAATGGCCTGTATGTATGTATGTATTTTTCACATCATAGGTCAAAGTAAAAACAAAGAGGAGAAAAAACAAATTGAACTAATTTAAACAGCACGCGAGATTCAGTCTGCTAATCCTAAACACTTAAACAGGTACTAATTACTTCACAGGATCTGTTGGAATACAAACATGTGCATCAAAGGAGGGTATTATTAATTATTTCTATATGATCCACTTTGATAGTGATAGGGAAAGGTAGAGATAAGGATCACTACATGTACGCCTATATGAGGATCCCTGCTCTACAATACTGTCACCAGCCAATGCACTGGCACACAGCTGTGCGAGGCTACTCAATAGTTCGGATTTCCAGATTCGCAATTAATTTTCTCTCGCTAATAGTTCATATAAGCAGCTAATTTTTGCATATATCTATCTGCAATGATAACCTACTGATGTGCTAAATTTGAGGACAGGTTTCGACATAACCAGTATGGTTCCCATGTCAGAATAGGTTAATGAAGATCTAACACTGACTTGTAATTAAAGCACATTGAAAACAAGTAAAATATGTCACACCCATAAGACTACAGTTGGCATTTTTGCTGTCCTCACAGATCTTTTAAATTTTTTTACATGTAGGCCCATAGGCTATAAAACCTAAATTATTTGAAACATGACCTTACTGTTTTAAGCATATTTGACTGATAATTTAAAATTATAAATATTACAAATGGTATGTTAATCAACTCATATTAATAAAATAATCTAAAGTTTAATCAAACTATTGTTTCCGTGAAGTCAATGTAAATATAGTGGTGGCATTCATTGCAAGATGAATTCACAGATTTAAATTAAGCTATGCAAAAAAATAATAATAATAATAATAAATTTAAAAAAAAGTGGAAGAAAACTTAGGAAAAAATCCAGAAGTACAGTACAAGGATTTGGATTTGGGGTGAGAGAGGATGAGAGGGAGAGGAGAGAGAGAAAGGAGAAGAAACATGAATTAAGTTCTAGTAAGTGGAATTTAATTGTTTCGTAAAGATTGTCCAACCAAAAAAGGGAAGAACATTTCAAAATCACAATGGGAATTTAACATTACAGGTTGACTTATCAGAAATACAATTTCGGCCCTTTGGATGTGTAGACAAGTTATTTAAATATGAAAATATTGAGTATGCTCATTTTACCTGCTCAAGAATATTAAAATAATTATTTTGAATTCAAAGTTCATAATAGAGTTCCACTTGGATGCACTCTGTCACTCCTGTAAACATTTTTGCCACACCTGTAATGGAAATCAAATGCCTGTACATTTAAAAAAAATTAGATTTTGGGATTGCTTTTTATACTATTAAATTATCACTTATTTTTTCTATAAAAAATAATAAAATTGTATTTTTAAATTTCACGGACTTATTAAGTAATATTACAGGGTGCAGCAAGTGAGATACCTTAAATGTCACACCTGTAAGGAACGTTACTGAAGACTAGAACAAGAACTCAGCATCATAAAATACCTAGTTGAAATCAATGGTTACAACCACACACTCATTGACAACCTACTGCTTAAGACCAAAACAAAGAAAACCAATCCATTCATAGACCAGCACAAATATAAATAGGCTTAATAAAACTTTGAAGGTTCTCCCGACGAATACATTGTAAAAACTGTTTTCGGGTTTCCAGTCGGATAGTTATAGATGTACACTCTAAGCTTTCGGCGACTGTCTGCGTCGTCATCTTCGGAGAAGTGAGATCCAGAGGTTGTGGTGTTGTATATATACCCATGGCAGGACTAGTCAGATGCAAGTCTTGCAAGACTTGCAAGGACTAGTCAGATGCAAGTCTTGCAAGACTGCATCTGACTAGTCCTGCCATGGGTATATACAGGGTGTTAATGAATAACACCGAAATATTTTACCTGTGTATAGAGGGGACATAGACAATCAACTTTTATTCGGACATTTTTGCTCTATGACGTAAAATTTGTATGCTACAGGGCATTAAAGTCCTTAAAATTTGGTGCTCATAACTCAATAATTGAGCGAAATAGGGTTAACATTTTCATTAAATTGACTTCATGCCTTCCTAGTGATCGATAAAAACCTGATTCTTAATAATTCATCAAAAGCTATACCATAATTTAGAATTTTCATAATCTGCAAAATTTACTGACTAATCACATGATTGCCCGCCACTGCATTATGTTTTTATTCCTAATTCCAGACCTAACAAAAAATTTTCGTTTGTCTTTTTTTCCCTCAGAGTTGTAAGATATCGATCGTCATTTTTTACAATTTTCCTGACCACTACACAATATTCACTGTTCCTTTGTTTCCCATCATTTCAAGTATTAGAAGTCAGTGGCGTGCATATCCTTGGGAGATTTTATGTTATAACAGGAAGAATTGAATCCTTAGAGCAAAAATCTCCTAATAAAAGTTGCTTGTCTATGTCCCCTCTATACACAGGTAAAATATTTCGGTGTTATTCATTAACACCCTGTATACAACACCACAACCTCTGGATCTCACTTCTCCGAAGATGACGATGCAGACAGTCGCCGAAAGCTTAGAGTGTACATCTATAACTACCCGACTGAAAACCCGAGAACAGTTTTTACAATAAATAGGCTTACATCACACTTTCATACTTCAACACACAAACACAGAAACTCTCCCAATTCTTAGAAAAACAAGGATACAGAGTAGCATTTAGAACAAAGAACAAAACAACAGAGTGCAGCCCACAAACAACACAAAACACAGAAATAAATACAGTAAGCCTAAACCAGGAGTCTAAAAAGTAAAATGCAATAATTGTCCAAAATTTATATCATACAAAGAGGCCAAAGTTTCAAAACACAGTCAGAGCCCTGAAACAAAACATAGATTCTGCCTATCTAAACCACTTAATAAAAACAGGACATAAATACGCAGACATCAGTACAGTAATGAAAATTCTGTCATAAACCACAAAGATCATACCCTCAACACACTCAAACAATATGAAATATACAAACACACCAAATGCACCTTATGCAGTTGAATGTGAGTAGTAACTTAGTGAGCATCAGTCAATAAAGTTAAATAGTTTAACTCAGATCACAAGTGATCATCATATGTCTATGCGACCGTGTATTATCATTTGGTCGTTTGTTTTTTGTTAATGATTTTCATACCCATTTCTCATATTCGTATATCCTTTGGTCATACTGTACTGGCCTAAGTTATTCTTGATCATCTGTATCCTCTGTTACCAATAATTGATCATCTGCAGACTTTAGGATTTCTATACACTTATATTTGTTTTCCACATTTTTCAGAGCTTATCAATCTTCAGTGTACAGTATATGTTAACCTACCATAATAACTGTCCAGAACCTTTGCTTCAAGATTAGGTCTACATTCTGTTTTCTAGATCTCTTATCAATAGATTAGGTAGCCTGTGTGTTATTGATTGACCTTAATTAAAGAATATTTATTTAATGAAACATTAAAGTAGGCTAGTAAAAGAAATGTCAAACATCACATTTGATTCCATAATGGGTTTTGATGTATTTTACATACCGGTATTGTTTTTCAAACAATTACATGTTGCATGATGATCCTTGTAACTTAACTCAGTTTTCTTGTTTGTGTTTTAGAGGTACGCCTATATCTGAACACATCTTAATGAGTCTGCAGCCGGAGGTTAATACTCGCTCTGAAGCATCAGTAAACATCAAGATGGCCATCTCAAGTTCATCTCAAAACATGTGCCTGAGAGATTTGAAGAAGCTCTGTCAACTATATGAACACATCAGATGGATTGCTTTGCTGTAGATGGTGAGCCCTATGTTTTGTAGTGAAAGTTAAATGTTTCCATTGCTTTTTTTGTATTTTTAGAACAGCACACAGTTGCAGAACAAACCTTCTAAACAGCATCGCTTGAGTGAGGCATTTAATAATTTGACAGAAAGTTGACTTTTTTCTACCAATGAAAAGATTACCTCTATGACAAGCAATTATGTGGAAATCATATAGATATGGTAGTGTGTTATATATAATGCGTGGAAGGGGATTGCATGTAAAATGAAATGTAAGGTAGGCCATGTCTATACATAAATTTATTTCCGTCTTCCTATGAAATTGTACTCTTGCATTTGCATATTTTAAAATAGTACTGGTACTTGATTGATGTAGGTTCATTGTGATCAGAAGATCTTTCAACTTAAACTGAAAAGTCTCTGATTCTATTTGTCAACACATCTGTCCAGTGTTTCAGGACCTACATTTCATGCTTAGTGGTATACTAGGTTTTAGGTTAGAAACGCTACCCATTTATTCCCTGATTTTAACTTATATTTTGCACACTTCTAGGGACAAACTGACTTCATATAAGGATTCTGTAAATTCCAAAGTAAATTACAACCAGAAAGTGTGCTCAATCCATGGACTTTACTGACTATAGTGTCTGTGACATATTTTCTCAGCAGACAAGTATACAGTGTGCCATACATAAAATGCTTATTTATTGCACTTCAGTTTCTTTACATTGGAAATTGGCTGTCGTCTCCCTACGCAGCACCATTCTAGCAAGGTTGGCACCATACCTAAGCCAGCAGAACTTGCATGGCTTGGTTGCTTCACATAATATTAAAGTTAATTGTTTGTAATGTTTTATAACTTCCAGTAATATTTATTTTTTTATTTATAGAATAATGAACATTACAGGTGGGAAACCCAATTCCATTGTTCAATGTAAAAACTCTTAATTTATAGAAAATTATTAAAAGAAAAGACCGAAATAAAAAGATACATTTGGTTAATTTTCTTTATTAGACTTTATTTATAGGCTACATTGAAAACTATTAAAAATAAATGCCTGATCACCTCTGGGTTCCAGCATTTGCCAGGTTTCTTTTCTAAACATACTACATTAGTCCTATGAAAAGATAAATAGCATTGAGAAAAAGAATGAAATAGTAAAGAGTTTGTTTGGCATGAAGTATTCAAATACACCTTTTATTAGTTTGAATTCTGTATGAAATGAACCATAAATGGGGATAATATCAGATTTACATTTTAAAATATTAAAAAATAATTAAGATGGATTCTATTATTTTAGATACTTTTCTGTCACATTGAGCAATAATAAAATAATATGTTGTTGCATTCAAGCATGATTATATAATTAAAAGTGTCCGAGATTGCCTCGTTTGTTGAGTCACTAAAGTTAACTTTTGGCAAATAATAAAATATATATTTGATTACTTATTAAAACCATAAAACCAAAAAGAAACACATTCACAATGGATCTAAAACTTAAAAAGTCTACACAACATTTTGACCCTCCATTGAGTCTTCCTCAGGTGAATACAAATGACACTAAACTGCGGTCCAATCCTCCCATCTATAGACTACCATCATGCACTGCCACTTTGATTGTAATTAATTTCTTCCCAAAAATCTATAGTTCAACCGTATTTCAATACCCAGTCCTCCAGAATATCAAATTCTCTTACCATGCCAGCTACCGGTGTTCTTGGAGGTGAAAAGATTACGGAAGTTTTGTTGGATATGACATTTCTGAATAAGTTCAACCACTCGTCCCCAAAATCCCCGAGATCTATGATTTTCTATTTTTATTAAATGAGAAATTTCCTCAAAACAGAGGTTTGTCTCCAACCAAACAAATACAACAGTCAAGCACTATCACATAACTGAGCTTTCTGAGCTTTGTAAATTTTTCTTCTTAGACTTTTGTAGACTTTTTAAGTTTTAGACCCATTGTGAATGTGTTTATGGTTTTAATAAACAACAGACAATGGAAAAAGGACTAGTAAAGAATATAATTTGATTAAATTAATCAGGAAATATTGTGAAGTTTCAACATTAAACTTAATAAACTTTAAAACATTCAACTTGATACATTACTGTAAGTAAATACTCACTAAATCAGGACGCATGTTTCAATGGCCTTGCCATCATCCTCAGCTAGTTCCACTTACCAAAATTTCTCGGTAAATTTGCTCATTCTCACTAGATACGTATGGTAATAGGGCAAAACTGGAGTCAACTTTCCAGGAAGTTACAGCTACAGAATTTTTTCCTGTCCTCTGATAAACATATGACAGCCATTCCATAGTTATGGTCAGGACATTTCAGAAACTTTATACATTGGCCACGTCCCAATTACTTTTCAAATGATCATTATAAATATTCTAAGAAATAGTTAACCATTAGAGTAGTATTCAAAATTAAGTAATTATTCAATGACAGCATATATGTTAAAAAAATATTAAGTTGGTGTTACGGCTGGGACGCAGAGAATATTGTGTTTTTGGTACCTCTTCAACTTAAAGTTCAATATTCTGTGAGTTGAGCGGGCATTATTTTTTCTAACAAATATGTATGCAAGGACTATATCCCAGTAAGTTTTAACATCATAGAAGGTTTAAATTTAAAATTTTTTTTTTTATTGTTACAGTCAGTGGCATTGTGTTCTGGGTAAACTATGTTTTAAAAATTAAATTTATAATGATTGTTTAAATGACCACGAATTCTCAAGTATTAATAGCGTTTTAAATACCAGGAATGTTTGCACATGTATTCGATTTCATATAGGCCTATACCTATATAAAGCATTACTATTACTGTACTAAGATGTTTGAAAAGTCTGGTTATTGTCAAGCTCAGGAGTTGGTAATTTACTTTAGTTTCACACGTTTTTTCATAAGACAGAACAAAAAACGGGGTTTTAAATAGGTGATCAACTGTATATCGGTGGAATTGTCCACGCAACACTGAGAAATAATCAAACACACAGTTTAGGTCAGCAATGAGAATGTAATGTTTATGTTACTCCGGTTTCAAAGGAGCAGGTATCTGAGGGATGAGACTACGTCCCTGATAAATCTTTCTAGTCTCTGCGGTGGTGCCATATGTCGCTCTTGCGCAATAAATTTGCCTGCCTTCTCTCAACAATGTAGGTTAATATTTAGTGGGAAAAGTCATATAACTCGCACTTGAATGAGACTAGAACTTGGCTGACCACTATCCAGTCTCAACTCGCCTTCACTGCCGCATCATGAGATTTCGAGGCTGCCTAAGCACGCATAATAACAGTAGAAGTGGGGTATACAGCAGCGAAAAATATTTTAGTGATAATACTAATGGGTTTATAATGATTAATAACTTGGTTGACGATGCTTTTATTTATTTCTTTATGATTCAACTTTTCTTAGCAATTTATTTAGGTAGACTCAGTCTCAAAGTCTACCCTCACGCTACGCCACTGGTTACAGTTGGAACAACAAAATATTACTGTTGGGACACAGTCTGAAAATGAACATTAATAAATTTCATTGTCCAATGAGGGTTGTAAATTTAGTAACTTAATAAAATGTACACCTTATACCCTCAATTATATAAGGAAACCCACAGTTTTGTCATAAAATTGGGTTTCCTTATATAATTGAGGGTATAAGGTGTACATTTTATTAAGTTCTGAAAATGAAGGTTACATTCAGCATTGATCAAGATATTGTTCTTATATTGAGCACAATCTTGCTACAGGAAACAACAAAAGAGGGAATCAACTGAAATACAAAACACCAAACTATAACTTAAACATAGATAGTCCTAAAATAAGACCGCCGGCGTGGTCTTGGGGTTAGCGTCGCTGACTACGGATCCGTCTGCCCGTGTTCGATCCCCGCTACCATCTCGGATTTTTCTGAGGTAGGGAGGTCTGGTAGGGGTGCACTCAGCCTCGTGATTCAAATTGAGGAGCTACTTGATAGAGAAGTAGCGGCTCCGGTCATGGAAACCACCATTAACGGCCGTTGGTGTCGGCATGCTGACCACATGCTCCCCCAATCCTGCCATCTGCCTATAGGTAGATGATGCAGCAGTCGGGTGGTAGGCCTTGTCCCTTCAGGGATGTCGCGCCACGGAGTTTAGTTTTTAGTCCTAAAATAAACGTAAAATTGGCTGTAGGGTAACTTACTTTAACAATAAATGGATGTAACTTTTTGACATTCCCACATCAAGGGATGCAATAACATAAACACCAATTTCATGTGAACATAAAATGACCCTTATTATTGACTAGTTCTGGATGGTTAACACCTCTAACAACAGCTGAATGTTTCTAATGCGACTCGTCACATGGATCTGGCCAAATCCATATTTCCGCACTTTGTTGCATATGACGTAAGTGATATATTGAGTGCATTTTCTCTAGAACTAGTGCTCCAGATGCACTAGAACAAAGTCTCCGACCTTTACTTCTTGAAAACTGTTTCTTTCCAGGGCCTCATCTAATTCTGGCATTATTTTTACAAGCTCTCTGTCTTTTTTTTACAATTCCAGTGTCGGAGGAATTTTTCTCCTATAATATTCTCATGTAATGTCCAACAGAGACAATCTGTGGTTCATGAAAGCTTATATATCTATCTTGAATGTCAACTGTACAATAACAGTGGGTGCCCGGTCTCAAAAATCACTAATTAGTGTGCCTCACAGTACTGCATATGACATAACATGTCTGTCTGTGAGGTAGACCATTAGGGCAATCAGTCATAGGAGAGAGGTTCCATCCGGCGCTGTGAATTGAACTCCGGCTTAGCTCAGTTGGTAGAGCATTGGCGCGAATAGCCAAAGGTCCTGGGTTCAAGTCCCAGTGTCGGAGGAATTTTTCTCCTATAATATTCTCATGTAATGTCCAACAGAGACAATAATCTGTGGTTCATGAAAGCTTATATATCTATCTCTTTTGCAGTTTGCATGGCTGATCTGGCTCACTTTCAAGCATGCCCCTCCACCAGATGTAAAACAGTGAAGACTTTGCAATTTAGGAATAGGGTAAACAACATTCCAGTGATTTTCCAAATCTTCCTTGCATGCCTGTATGCCATCAGAAGTTACAGTAATTATCTTAGTACTACTCAAAGCTTCCTGTGCATAGCTTGTAAAACTTGAGACATTCAACTGTACATTTTCTACTCTTCACACAAAGCCAAACACTGTGCTTCACTTTACCCCCCACAGCATCAACTGTGCCCTTTCCGTACCTTGTTGCAAAAAGTTTCCATTCTCTGGACAAACCAACATTTCCTTAAAAAATATAATATTAGAGAGTGTGTATTTGTTTTTTAATTGAGCACCTGATCCACAAAAAAAAAAGATATTTGCCTTCTTTATTTGTAAGAACTCTTGCCTTAGTTCACTGATGATCAGATGCAGACAAACCCAAACAGTTTTTTTGCTGCGCTCTAATTTATCAGTGGCAACAACAAAACTTCTGACGATATTGTTGGATAAGCATGCCACAGCTGTGAATAGTGTGATTTGTTGGTGAGACCAATGGGCACTCCTGGCTTATCAGCGAATAGTTCTCTGTGAAGTCCACTTGAAGTATAATTTCACCTTCAGCTACAGTAACTTTGCTGCATTCAAAGTAAGCAGCTTGTGCTCGTTTAACAAAACAGTGCTTTTTGTAGTAGGACAACTGCTATTAACAGCAGTTATTAAGAGTCTTTACAACATCTTTACTGGTGACAGTCAAAAATCCATTATCATTTTTCTCCCATTGGCATAACTGGGCAGGTTGGGTCAAATCATCTTCATTAAAAAGTGACAAAAATCCACATCATCTCTACAGTTGTCACATTGTTCACTGATACACTTTGCATCATGTGGATCACAAATGAGAGTTGAAATGACATATACCAGATTTAGGGATACCTTCCTTTTCTGATAATGCAGAGAGACATTACCTGAAATTAGGAAATCCTTGTTTGCACTATATTTGCACATGCAGACTTTATGAGGCATGTAGGAATAAGGAAAGACGTGTCTTGGCCTACTGTGGTGTGGGGTGACTTTGAAACCTACTTTTTAAGTTTGTAGGTTGCAAATTATTTTTATTCTATTGTTAGAGTTGATGATTTGTGGTGAATAAAAACTCAGGATTTCGTCAAATAGAATGCAAAATTTCTTAATAGCCTATATTTTGCTATATAAAAATTGGATTTCGTCAAAATAACGGTAAAAAAAAATCTTGAATATCAGCTTTTAAAGCTAACTACACTGAGTGAAAATATATATCAAGCAACATGCGGGAATGATATGAAAATGTCTTGAATTCATATGAAATAAAAACTATTGTAACATAGGCCTAAATGAAAACGAAACCGCTTACCTGATTTGAGGTATTTACCCTATTAAAAATTGCACAAATCCATTCTAAAATATTTTATTCAACAAGTAGAACTTAAAAAATAGAAGTAGGAATAAAGTTAGACTAGACATAATCATCATCATCATCAACATCAACATCAACATTTTGTCCACCCTTATTTAGAGACAACCCCAACATCAGTTCTACATTTTCAATCTTCAGCCTGTTCCTCTTGTCAGTAACGATGTTTGAATACATTGAAAATGCCCGTTCACTGTCCACGTTAGATACCGGTAACTGTAAGCACTTTGCAGCACTTGTAACAAAAGTTTCTTGTGTACTTTTCAGAGACAAAACGGTACACAACACATCAATTTTTTCACCTTGCAATACTTTGGTCTTTACAGTATTTTGCAATGCTGCATAACCTTCTAGAAACTCTTTCCCTGACACATCACTTAAGCAAGGTAAACTGGAGGCAGTTTTTGAAAGATTTTCATTAATTTCATTTGCCACCAAGTACCTCTCATCAAATAAAAGTCCTGCATCATTTGTGGCCCTTTTGCATGGTGAAGTCGATATCAAGTTTGACAATTTAACATGAGACTTCAGTCCACATAATGTGAGCTGAGATAAAACATTTGCTTGTTTTTGCCTGGGAATCTTCTGTAGAGCAGACTTGGTCTTCTCGCCAAAATTACGTTCGCTGACCAGTTTGAATGAACTCTGCAGATCTGACAACTTCGAATCTATGCAGTGAACCAAGGGATACGAAGTTCCTTCGGCCAACTGGAGCAACTGCACAGTAGCAGTGCAGTGTTCAATTACAAATGTGGCCTGGCAGCTGATTACGTCCACATCTTGTTGGCCAATTTCACGAAATTACTGGGGTGCTGCACTACCATCCTCTACAGTTTTAAAGTAGTCTACCAGAAATCTCAAATATACATTAACATACTCCACAGATTTGAACCAGGAATTCCATCGCATGAGCACTGGAAACGTTATTTTCCCTAAAAAATTGCAAGTATCTGTGCTTCCTTTTTCGCGTGTTCAGGAAGGACATTTTCACTTTGGTCACAAATTCATTCAATTCTGGGAGCTCAGCTGACCACAAATTCCCCACCAAATGTAATTGATGTGCCCAGCACTGAACATGAATTAACTGTTCACCAATAACTACTTTCAATACCTCAACACATTTTGTGATATAATGAGCACTGTCTGTCACTATGGCACAAATATTTTCATACTTAATTCCGTATTTGTTTATCACTTCAATCACTGCCCTTGAACACTCTGTTGCATTTGCATTTTCAAGTTCTTTCACTCCACCAACTAAAAGAGTCTGCTGTTCAGAAGCAGCCAAAACTTTAATGAGAACAACAAAGATACAAAGTCCTCTTCTGTCAGTTGTCTCATCACAAAGAATCAAAATCTTCATCCTTCACAATTTCTGTTACCTGCTTTTCGTCTTCCTGGCATATACGTGGAGCTACTGATCTACGAAGAGTTGCTGCTTTGGGTAAGTCTCCACAGCCTGAAACAAGTAAAAACAATACAAATTAGTAGAAGTGTCACGTCTTCCCTCTGCTTCTTTTAGCTTTTTATAATAAAGAGATAAGTTCGCACAATTTGCATAGAGTGTTTCACTTTTTTCCCGGGTCTTTTTTTTTTTATGAAATATTATTTCAGTTATAGGTAGTTGTGAAATATTATGTTTAGTTTGGTGCAAGGCTATTTTTTTATTATTGAGTGGAAGGGGAGCTTGCGGCATTACCCTTATGCTAAATTTAAAGTGTACTGCATTTTAAAAATAAAAGTAGGCCTACTAAAAAAAAGATTAATAGCTTGTAGCCTAACAAAACATTTAAAAAGACATTAATCTTAGGAGCTATGATTTAAAAAATAGAAGTATTAATTACCTGGAACATATTTTTCCAACCACTGCCGCATGCTTGGATTATCCAGTTTCAGGAGTGGTATGTTTGCCTCCATGAATGTCTTGACAGTGTCGGAGACAAATGTGTTTATTAAATGCAGAGAGTTTTGACAGCTAGCCATTCACTCAAAAACAATGACAAAGTAACAACAAAATACAAAGTTAAAGAAAACACTAAAGATTAAAAGAACAATATAACAAGACATTATAGATTCATAGGAGGCTCATCTTCTCTCTTGCTTCGCAGTATTTTTCTGTCAGAATAGACTTTAAAAGGGTTGGACATTCTTGCAAGTGTCGGGTGTCCATAATCTTGCCTAGGGAACAGAGTGGGCAATCAGGAGTCTGAAGAACACCAATCCGATGGAGGTGTTTAGCCAAGCAGTCATGTCCAGTTGCTAGACGGAATTTTGCAACTGCCTCTTTTCTTGGCCAATCTGGGACTGATTTGAGAGCTTCTCTCCAGTGACTCGCCTTTGTCAGATCTTCCAATGTTTTGTGATGCTCGTCTTGCACTTTATGATGGATCACTGTTTTGGCTCTGTTATAATTTAATTTGCAGCAGAAAGGTGGAATGTTTGTGCCCTTTTTAGCTAGTTGATCTGCAATCTCATTGCCAGCTATTCCACAATGGGATGGAATCCATTGTAAAATCACAAGTTTCTGATGTGAAAGAAGTGTCCTCATTAATTTTCTGGACTCTGAGACGTCTGGAGAAGTAGGCTGTCTTGTGTAGTTTGGTATTGCTGCAATTGCTGATTTAGAGTCACACAGGATAACTGCGTTGAAGAATGTATTAAGTCGGCATAATAGTTGATTCAGTGCGACTAGAATTGCTCTTACTTCGCCATCGAAAGGTGCATGATCTCTTCCAAGTGATGAGTATGAAGAGAAAAGGATGCAATATATTCCGAACCCAGTGATACCATTCCTGTCCAGTTGAGATCCATCAGTGAAGATGTGGAGCCAGTCGTCTTCTGGATATCTGGAGAAAATGGTCTCCAAAGCAGTAGCTTTCAGGACACGTGGAGAAACCTCAGATTTAATTATTGGATCTATAAGATGCAAGTCATATTGTATTAAAAACAGATCAAGTGGGTTTTCTGGAGGTATTGGTGGACAAGTTTTGAATGACAATCCGAGCCTCTTTTTTTCTTTCAATATTTTCTGAAAGAAGCCTTCCTGTGTCTTCAGTCGTCTAGGATTTTTGTCATTTGTGGGGTAATAAATACCAGGTATACAAGACAGTTGCTCGTGGAGCTTGATTCCTGCCTCGAGAATGTTTGCTTTAATATCAGTGTTAGCTGTGTGCAATAACATAGAGGTGATAGGATTGGTTTTGACAGCGCCTGTGATTAATCTAAGAGCTTCATTTTGTGCCCTTTCAAGTGTTTGAATCACAGGATGAGAGGCTGTTATTAAGGGACTGCAGCAATATGTAATGACAGGTTTTATGAAGGTTTTATAAGTTGTATTTAACGTTGAACTTGAGCAACACCATTTACAGCCTGCTAGCCTTTTTAGCACACTGAGCCTCTTTCGAGTTTTGTCAACTGTGTGGGATACATGATTTCTCCAAGAGAGTTTGGAGTCCAAAGTAACACCCAAGTATTTAAATTCTGTGACATGTTCTAATGGGGTGTCGTTGAATTTTATAATAGGTGTAATCTGTTTATGGCATAAGGAAAAGGTTTGGCAAGCAGATTTGGAAATATTAACTGTCATACAGTTTTCTTTGCACCAATTACTAAGTTTGCTTAAAGCATTATTCAACCTGTTCTCTATTATTTTTGTGGCATTTTTCTTTGGTACTTCAGTCCACAAAACAAGGTCATCAGCATATAAAAGCACTCTGACAGGCGAGTCTACTGTTAGAGTTGTTATCAAATCATTGATATATATGTTAAACAAGGAGCAACTAGTAACTGCACCTTGTGGGAGACATGTTTGTAGCTGTTTACATTTTGAGACAGCAGAATCGTACCGGACCTGGCAGTAGCGTTGACCAGTGAAGCCTTTAAACCAGTTTAACATGTTTCCTTTCACTCCACAATTATTGAGCTTGACCAGGAGATTTGACTTCCAGATGGAGTCGTAGCCTTTTGAAAATCAATGTATACTGCAGTAGTAATGAGGCTTTTGTCTAGGTTATCTTTAATGTTCTGGCTCAAAAGTGTGACTTGTTGATCAATTGATCGGTATTGCTTGAAGCCTGCTTGAGCGGGATGAATTATGTTATGATGTTCAAGATACCAATTTAGTCTGTTTATGATCATTCTTTCCATAATCTTTGTTAGGGAAATTAGCCTGTAGTTAGAGAGGTATTTTGAGGATTTGCCCTTCTTAAGTATGGGAATGACAATGGCTTTTTTCCAAAGCGATGGGACAGTTGTGTTCCAGATGTTATTAAACAGTTTCAGTAGTGTGTTTCTTGCAACTAGGCCCATATTCTGTATAAATTCAGAAAATATTTGATCAGGCCCTGAAGATTTTTTAGGTTTTAGCTGGCTTATTGCTGTGTTTAGTTCGTAAATGCTGAAAATCAGTAAAAAAATCAACTTAATTGAAGTTTTTGAACCAACCTTCCGATGCTTGAAATCCTCCACCTGTACATTCATCACTACAGCTACCATCAGGTTCTTTAAAATGAGTGTAAAGACGCTTTGCCTTCTCCCGGACCATTGGACCACTTAGGGGCACCTTTTTTTGGTTGCGGTCTTCGATCCATAATGACAATGCCACTTCCATTTTTGTAACGAATATGAAAGACGAAACAATAAAACACGCAAAGCGGCTTTTACCATAGAATGGAACAGCAACATTTAAAAATATACTTTATTCATTGAGTAATAAGGTTGCTTTCATTCTGTTTGTTTACATTCTCAAAAAAACTGATCGCGGCGAAGGCGGCTTATGTCAAAGTCCTCGGCGATATCATTTAACAACAAAGGCAAAGTTGTAATAAGATCTACAGTACTGTATTTTACTTTTTTTATTAGTCCATTTGACGGCATTTACAAAGGATATTGGGTTGGATACCTATTGGAATCTTTTTATTATTATTAGATCCGCGAATAAAGAAATGTTTAGCCGTGAATATAGGAATTGGGTCGCATTTTTTCATCCGCGAATAGTGAAAACGCGAATGAAGGAAGCGCGAATAAGGAGCTTTTACTGTATTTCATTTTTGAAAAATCGCAAACAAAAGTAGTTTGAAATTTCGAAACCTGTTACACGTAAAATACAACATGAATTATCTTAAAAGAAAGTGAAGAAAGCTTACCTTATTGAGCTGCAGAAATACACGGAAGCGTCTACAAAGGGACAGCTAAAACTTCTTCATCTTCATCCTGTTCACTTCTTTCACCACTCGTGTCACTGTCAGTTTCACTGTCTCTAATTTATAATTATACTTTCAACAATGTCACCCCTAGCAACTTCTGTGAGAAAATCATTCTTTTGCAATTTTTCTACATGAGCAACATGTGATTCCCAGTCCTCTCTCGTAGCCCTATCAAGTGCTACATCAGCAAGCTGAAATGTGTTGTTTAGCTTTGGCACTTCACCTTTAACTTTTTCCCAAATCATCTTTATAGGGTTATACTGGCAGTGTTAAGCAGGCAAGTGGATAACTTCGTGGCCCATTTCTAACGTTATCTGTTCCAGTTCATATTTTTCCCCTGAGTTTTATAAGGGGGAAACAAGGGCTAGCAATTGTGATACAGTTTCTGTGGGACTGTATGCTATGTTGTGTTCTTGAAGCCATTCCTGAATATCTCTCTTACGTGAATTTGTTGTGGGTAACTTATTTTATAGCCTAGAATGATAGCTGGCTTTATCCATAACTCGTGGGTGCGCGGGCAAAGAGAGTTAAGTCCACCATCCTCAAAAATTGAGATATGTCCATAGAGTTAGTGATAAAAATGTTATCTACATTTGTGTTAAGACTAGTAAGTCATATTCAAAAACGCACAGTAGTTATGGATGTGTGCCTCATGGGTTTATCCATCTCTAAAGCGATGTTGGGTGGGTAAAGTGTGTTAAATCACTCTAATTCTCAGTAACAAGAAAGTGGACTTAACTCTCTTTGCCCGCGCACCCGCGAATTATTATTATTATTGGACTCTCTTATGTACCATTCTTTGAAACTGTCCAGTCATTTCTGTATGAGAATCCGTGTTTTTACTTTTTGGACTGGAGTGAAATACCCATTTACTTTCTGGTATAAACCCTGTTTTAGTTGAGCCTGCATGGCATATTATGTCTGCTACCTTTCCCTAATGATACTTTTAGGCCGCCTCTTCCAGTGGAATCTTGCCATATGTCCCTCCTGGAGTGGGCCAATTGACCTCTGCTCCTTGCTTCTGCCAGATGTACCATTAATTCTCTTCTCTTCATACGTGTATCAAAATCATAATCATTGGTTATTCTTATGTTGTACCCTCTGAGGAGCTTTGTTCATTCCATAACTATCTCCTTAGTCATCTGACTTGCAAATCTCACCATGAGCAGTCTCCCTCTTCTGTGGTCACCAATCCATTGAACTGTGTCTATGTGTAGATCCGAGAGATTCATGTGAAGTACCGCTGTGAAGAGCTGTAGAACCCTGTGGCATGTGTCCCATTTCTTTTCATATGTAATTTCTTCCATACCAAAAATAATAATGTTCTTTCTCTTGGTTTCATTCTCTCCCCTGCTCTGGTTTTGGATTCCTTTTTTTATTTCTTCTATTTCTTTTTTGACCTGGTTGACCTCAGTTCTTAGTCTGCTCCAGTCTTTCTGTGATTTATCTAATTTCGTTGACATGTTCTGTACCATTTCCAATAGTGTATTCATTTTATCCTCCATATTTCCTTGTGTGGTGCCTGATTTCGTATTGTTAGGTCCTGGATTAGTTTCCACCCCACCTATCACGAGCAGGAAATCCAAGATCAGGACTATGTGCCATGTCACCTTGCTGTTTTTCCCCGTTGTCTTATTCTGTCTCCCTGTTTTACCCCAGCTGCCCACAATTTTAGTCCTTCTCCACATATGTAATTTATTACTTGTTCCGTCTTTCTACCCGGTTTATCTATAGGGCAGTTGAAATCTCCTGCGATAATTATCCTTTCTGTCTTAGGGATTTCATTTAGAACTTGGCTTATGCAATCGATAATATCTATCGCGCTGTGTGTTGGTTGGAAGTACACCCCAACTATCATTGCTGCTCTGGTTTGTACCATGACTATATTTTCTTCCCTTAGTAAAACTTTGGTGGGGGCGAAAGGTGCTTTCATCAAGCATGTCACTCCGCCTGAGGGCCTACCCCTGTCTCCTTGCTTGGCGTATGCATGTTATAAAGACCTTTAACATTCACAATATCTGTTTCTCTTATAAATGTCTCTGTAAGTACACATATGTCAAATCTGCTGAAGAATGTTTCTGGTATCAGCTGTAGGACCCCTTTTAGGCCTTCCACATTCCAGTCCATTAATTTTAAGTTACATTTTTATTGCCGCATCCTTCTAAATCCCCATGGCTGACGAAAGGGCCGACAATATACACTCTTTGGCCAGAAGGAGCCATCATAGACTGTCTCTGCTGCCTCCAGTGGTATTCCGATTTTGAAGGCTTTGCTCGTTCCTTTGTCGCCTACCAAATCACAGAAGATTCTACCGTTTATACCATTATCTTTCACGTAGTCTACCAGATCTTCTTCTCTCGTTTCTGGATCTAAGTGACCAACGTATAGCCAAGCATTGCTCTCTGCAGCATGAAGTTTGTGTTCTCCTTGTCTAGTTCCTTTGATCTGATCTCTTCTTTTGTTAAGAGTCCCTCTGTCCTGATTGTCCCTCATAGTGGATCTTCTTCTTGTCACTTCTTGCCATCCTGTTGTCTGGTCAGTATCTTCGTTGTCATCTTTTCCCTCCTGTCGGTCCTCATTCGTTGGTATTTCGGGAGCTTGTCTTTTCCAACGTTTTGGTGTTGGTTGACTCTTTGTTATTACGGTTTGTCTTGTAGGAGGTGTCAGACTTTCCTCTCCGTTTAACTCTTCAACGTCCTTTGGATTCCATTTGTGATTTCCAGCTGATGTCGAGTCTTCATTCTTGTTAGTTAAATCTCTATTAGGTTCTGTAGTTTGATCTCCACCTACAACATCTGTTCTGGTTTCTGCAGGGCCATCCTCTTTGCTACTTATATCTTTCGCTGTTTCTGTTTGGTTTCCAGTATCAAGAGTTTTCCTGATTTCCAACATGGCTGGGTCCCTGATCATATGTATTTGTGACTCTAAGGCGTTCTGGATTTCTGTAGCTACTATTTCCCGTATGTTGTCTCTAAGGGTTTGCAGTTCCCGTCTGATCTCCTGTAGTTCTACTTTTCCACTCTTTTGGAAAACAAGTTCCTCTTTGCAATTCTTACACATCCAAAGGAGGCAGCATTTTGCTTTTTTCAGTATTGTGTATTCTCCTGTTGTAATACCTGTACAGTCTTTATGATACCATTGTTGACATGTGCCTTCGCATCCTATCCCCTCTTCATCGTCTAACCCTGGTTTTGTACATGAGCCGCACGTGGTGCTGCATTCGTTATTATTTTGTGTGTGCCTTCTCTCTAATATCCTCGTTCGTCCCATGATCACTGCGGCCGTGAGGGTGTTAATGGTTTCAGCATCTGATTGATCTTTCCCACGCTAGCTTGGTATTGTATATTGTCTGTTTCCCTGTGTACTTCTCTTCACAACCAATCGAACTTATACATATCTTGGTCACACATCTTACACATATCACATATCTTACACATAACTAACACATATTACAACACAGTAAGACAAAACAGAACATAACACAAACAATCTACTACACTACACTACACAGATCCGCCATATTCCTCTTATCTCGAGGAGAACTACATCCAAATCTACGATGGCGTGGGACTCTCAAACTGGATTAGCCAAACAAATAGGGTTCTGCAAGGGGACCCAATGAGCCCAGGACTCTTTAATGCCTTCACACATGATATAGGAGAAAAAATAAAAAAGAAGACAAAAGTGAAATTATACGCCTACGCAGACGATATAGCACTTGCCTCTGACAGCCTAGAAGAACTGCAAGAGGCAGTAGACGAGCTTTCCTCATGGGCATCAATAAACGAAATGAGGATCAATGAAGAAAAGACAGAGTTGGTCATTTTCAGAAATGGAGGGCGAGTGAGCGAGCAAGACAGAATAGAGTGCAATGGAAATAAACTCAAAATCAAAGGATATTTTAAATACCTGGTTATAGTTTTACAAGTGTCGGGTAAATCATTTTCCATCCACATCAAGGAAAGACTGATAGCAGCGATAAAAGGAATGGCTAGTATCAGAGACTTGCACCTAATGTCACTTAATGCGGCAATGAGACTGTTCGAGGCCAAGATTGTGCCTATAATAACCTATGAACTAGAATATGTATGGGAGCACCTCACAACAAAACAGCTGAGAGACATTAAAAGTATCAAGGCGAGATTCTTGAAAAGAGCCCTCTGTCTATCAAAATTCGCGCCCTCTAGACTAGTCTATGTTCTAACGAGGGAAACATACTTTATAGAAGACATCAGAACCAAGTTGCTACAACCTCATACAGACAGCTGGAGTAAAACACTCGAAGAACGGGAAGAAAAGAAGAGACTCATATGGCAGGAATTTTATACATCGGACGCTATGATGAATCAAGACTGGATACGTACAAACTTTGAAAAAAGATATATAGTGATTTGACTGGCTGTGCATGGCTTCCATTTTAAACTATGTGCTACGACTTGATTCCATGACCCCGGAGAATCGTGCGTGTGCTCATTGTGTGGGAGGGAGTGCAATAGATATCACATGTACTCAATTGTGAAGAAAGAAAGACTTCCATCAGTGAGTTTGTGAAAAACTAACTAAACAATGCACACTGTGCGCAATTATCAATATTATTATATATATCATATTTCGGGTCCACTCTCTGTTAACTATGGCATCGGTGACTTAGAAATCTGACCATATTTCTTCTCTCTTCAACTTTAGCTCTTTCAGAACTTATTGGTAGGCTTCAGTGCTTTGTAGTAGCAGGCTATGACATATGTCTTTGATGACAAATGTTTCTCTTGCAAGTACGTATGTTAGTCTTGACAAGGTATATTTTGAAAGACTCATTGCTCGTTTTAAAAATGTTGCTTTTGTTAAGTTTAATTAACATAAAATATGATGGTGTAGTCAAACTTTAACATAAGTGTGAGGAAATAAATTTCAGTTCATGCAAGAATATGACTTTTCATTCTGATAATACTTCATTTATTATTTAAAGTATTTCTTGTTCCTTTTAACATAATTATATCAAAACTTCTAGTATTCATAATACCTTAATAAATCTTTATACATTGATCATATATCCAACTTCTTTTATACATATTACAATACTTCCTGAAGTATTAAACATACATTATTCATCCCACTCAACCCTTTCCTTTTTCTTGCAATTTCCAACTACAGAAGATAAATATATAGAATTAATATAACTGAAATGTACAATTCTCATAATTATGTTCTGGAACAAGTGCCATAATTGCAAATAAACTTGATGTAAAGATGAACTTACTTTTGTGAGGGCTTGCCTCAAGCAAAACCCTCAATGATTTAAAAGAGCAATAATTTCACAGCCTCGAACTACCGAGGGGCGTTTCCAGAAAATGAAGTGATATTGTGAAGCAGCTATCTCACGTTGCCTTCCTTGCTTAGAAGAATGATGACTTCTCATGAAGAAGTGAAGCGCTGTTTCAGGAGTAGACTAAGAAGCAAGTAGCAGAAGTATTTTCGAAATGAACTCGGCAGTTCCAGTAGTATAAGTATTTTAGAAGTGAAGTCAGCAGCTTCAGTTGTATAAACATCAGGGCCGTCGCGTGGTTTGTTGACGCCCGGGGCAAGATTTCGTCAGGCGCCCCCCCCCCCCCCAAACTCAAACCCACGTGCACCCATCCGATATTCCACCTATACTATCAAATACATATAAACATATGGGAAAATACGCAATGAGAGACGTGACTTGGGGCGACGTGGACTGGACAAGTTCCAAGCCACATCGCGTCCGGTCGCTAATTAGCAGAGTTGCGCATCGGGTTGCGTTGCTGTCTGTGTTTTTGTGCTCAAAAGAGACAACTAATCGGATTACCTTACAAAAATACCAGAAATAAAATTATTTAATTTTTTAAAAATAAAATTGTATTGAAAATCAAATTAATACAAGTTTAGTAATGTAAGAAAATCTTAACAATCATAAAAAAAATACTATAGGCAATAATGGACTACAAATTAATAGTGTGGGAAACCTCGATACATACATTGAATAGAATATAGAAAAGGGAACCGCGTTTATCAAATAAAGATAAGGTATTAAACGTTAAATGGCATTCGCGTGGTTTTTTGCACGAGCAAATGTCGTTAGAATTTCCTTCAAGTCTATTTTTTGTGCTTCATCGTTTTCAATGGACAAGATGGCCAGAGAATTCAGTCTCTCCTGTGACGTAGTTGATCGTAAATATGACGTCTTTATAAGGAAATATTTATTTTGGGATAATTTAGCAAATATAGGCCTAAAGTTATTGGTGTCAAATATTTATTTGTTCAATAAAATCATACAACGTAATATTCAAAATTAAGTTATACCTAACTTAAAAAAATACGTTATATACATCCTACTTAATTTTTGTCAAATTTTGTTATTTTATTTTTGCCGTTGCCACGGCGCCCCCCGGGTCGCGGCGCCCGGGGCGATCGCCCCGCCCACGCGACGGCCCTGATAAACATGAATGGTGAACTCGGCAGCTCCAGTGGTGTAAGTGTGAATGAGTGAGGCGATACCACGAAAGATACTAATATACTTCAAAAATTCTCAATGTTTTCAAGCTCTAAAATAAATGATTCTCTTTGATATATCGTTAAAAATATATCTAGTGTCAGTGACTTAATACATTTCTTACGTCACAAATCACGTTCACAACTAATATTTCTTCTTCTTTTAAGTTTTATATATGAAACTTAACATACTGGGGCTTCAAGAAAAAGAAAAGGAAAGCACATGCATACTTACAATGGCATACAATGCACACATTACTCATGTTACACACTTTACAAATTTCTTTTTCTTCATGAGTTCACAAGACAACACTAATGTTCGCACTTGTGGAACTGGCAGATAATTACACAAAAGTCCCCTTTTTTTATTTTACAAGAAAGAAACTGAATTAAGTATGTTCCTTAGAAGTTTATGACAAACTTACAAAACATAAAACATATTTCTAATAATTTAGTGAAGCCTCACTTGCTGTCACTTTTGTAGATGAAAGTTTTAGAAAGTCTAAATTTTATTGATTTGCATTTTAAAGCAAACTACTGTCTAGTTACACTTCTGATTCTTTAATTGGAAGTGGACACAAAAGAGTGATCGGCCTAACCGTTTGACCAGTGCGGGTTGAAAGAAGGGCTACTCTTTTCCTTTTGTCTCTTCCCTTGTGTAAGTGGTTCACTCTGCCCAGTTTCCAGATGTAAGGAGGAGTATTTTCCTTTATCATTACTAAATCTCCCTCTTCTATTGAAGGTTTCTCTCCTTGCCATTTGTTACGTACTTGAAGAGAGCTTAAGTACTCTTTTTTCCAACGCTTCCAAAATTGACACTTTTGATTTTCTATCAAACGCCATGATTGGGTTAGTTGCTATGTTTTCTTTTGTATGATGTCTTCAGGTAGTGACATGATTGAGGTCCCAATGAGGAAGTGAGCTCGTGTAAGTGGCATGAGGTCTGCTGGGTCAGATGACAGTTCCGTGATGGGCCTACAATTCATTATTCCTTCGATTTGTATTATTAATGTGTTGAGTTCCTCGAACTTGAGCAGTTGATTGTTGATCGTTCTCCTTAAATGTCTTTTGAGAACCTTGATTTGAGCTTCCCACCTGCCTCCCATGTGAGCTGAGTAAGGGGGAATAAAGTGCCATTTTACACTATTGCAGTATGCAAAATCTTCAAGGTTTTCTTTAAACTCTAAAGAACCAAACACCTCTCTTAGTTCCTTTTCCAAAGCATGAAAATTTGATCCATTATATTTGTCTGCTGGTTTCCCTCGACGACTAATACATTTTTTTAGTGTTGAATGAAAGTGCTTTGTTAAAAAACTAGTGGTGAGTTCCAAATGAACTGCCCCAGTTATCATGCAGACAAAGACTGCTATATAGGCTTTACTTGGAATTGGCTTACGACTACTAACAGTTAACTGTCATACATGATAGCTCCAGTGTAGTCGATTCCAGTGCAAGAGAAAGGTCTCTTAGGGATAAGCATCATTGACGGAAGGTTGCCCATTATCTGTTGATGGCACTACTAGTTCTGATACACTAAGGAATAACACCTATAGCATCCTGAACTAAATGCCAGGATACTGATAATTTTTCACCTAGAGTAGGAGGCCTTACGTACTACAACCAGAACGTGAGATTATTTGACGCAACATGAAATAACATTTTGTGATAAAGGAGGAATTTGCCGTGATTTGTCACTTCCTTGTGAGCATTTGAGTTGGTTAGACTTGTAAAGTTAGTTAGTTCAAGTGCTTGTGATATGGAGATCGAAGCTGGGACCAGCAGTAGCTCAGGTAAAAAAGTGAAGCTTGGAGAATTATCTTGCTTTTTTTTCTTGAATTCGATTCAAGTCAAATCTGGTAAAAGAAGCTATTGAATTCTGTAAGTCACACGGATTGATAACCTCCTGTTATCGGTGCCGTATTTGTGGTAAGGCAGTGAAGGAGGTGGATAAGAAAGGTAGATCTGATAGCATTCAGTGGGTCTGTAGAATGAAGAAGAGTACTACCAGTGTTCCACATCGTGTCTCTCGTTCCTATCAGGAAGGTTACCTGGTTCGATGACTCCAAACTGAAACCAGTCAGTTTCGTAGCGAAAGTTGGTGGTATGAGCGTGAATAGTGTGGTTCAATGGTATTACTTTTGCAGAGAAACTGTAATGTGTGTTTTGGAACGAAAGGAAAGTAAACTAGGTGGTGTTGGAAAAATTGTCGAAATAGACGAATCCAAGTTTGGGAAAAGGAAGTATCATAGGGGAAACATGTAGAAGGTCAATGGGTATTTGACCTTGTGGGACCTGGTATCAATGCTTGCTTCCTTTGCCCTGTGGCAGAATGTTCCAAGGAAACGCTTCTTGCGATTATCCGGGAACGTGTACTGCCTGGAACGACTATTTATTCCGACTGTTGGGAGGCATACGATTGTCTGAAGGATTGTCAGTTCAAGGACTGGGAAACGGGTGTGCACACGAACACAGTAGAGGATTTGTGGGCACATGCAAAACGCAGCATGCCTTGCACCAATCATAAGAAAGGCGTAACTTTCGAAGGTTACCTAGCTACTTTTATGTACCGTAAATGGAAAGGGAAAACTCACACATTCCAAGATTTCCTGTCGGACATAGCCTCAGTGTATGTACCTAAGAATTGCTAATCATTTCCTCCCCCTATATTGACTTTCCACCCTAAAGGCTCTTTTCAGAGCCAACAGGGACCCAATGGGAAGTGACGTGATGTTAGCTTGCTAACTAATGTAACCTCTCCTTCCCAAACCAACCTCTACCGTCACATGGTGAGTCCTGAGTAACGCTAAAGAGGCTCTGGTGTTTATTTGTAAATTTGTTATACACGTATGTTTAATAATTGGTACAAAGGGTATTCTCATGTTTGGTACGGTCGGGAGTGCCGAGTGAGGTGTAGTGCAGGGATGGTCAGGAGTGCCGTGAGAGCTGTCGCCGGCCATCAGCTGGTATCACCATGGCAATGGAATATCTCGATTGGGCGGATTTAGCCAGCCATGTAATGACGCGATATGCTGTCCACGGTTTTCATCATAAAGTGTGCAGGACAGAGAGGTTCCATCAACAAACAGCCTTACTAATAAAAGCTGCTTATATCTGCGTTGAACGGTTGTTTAGTTGTTCTCCGCACAAGTCTACATAAGCCGTATTACCAATAAACGCAGTGTAACTGCCGAGGTTTACACCGGGATTGTACGGGCAACGTCATCAAACACGTCACTCTAGTCGTGACGTTACTAGCCCCTGGCTATGAAGGGACTGCTGAATGCCATCTGTCGGAGCAGCGGGCAAACAACAATGCATCGTCTGCAGACAGTAATTCTAGTTTCAGTATTTCATTATATTGTTTTCAGAAAGCTGTAATCATGGGTACAAGTATGGAAATATGTCCCTCAAACAAGGAACAATGTTTATAATTCCGCAAAAGCAGCTCAGAATATGGATAGCCTCAAAATTCAATCTCAGACATCTTCAAAACGACCGGCTGTTACGGATATCGGCCATCTTGATTATTTACGTCAAGTTTATACAAGGGGGCCAGGCTGTGTAAAGCGTTGCACACATTCAGCCTTATGCAAGGATTATTAGTACACTTTTTCTCCTCAGCTGTGTATATTCCTGGTATAAATGTTACAACTGGATTATTAGTAAGACTGTACGTGATCATTGTCAGTGTAAGCTATGTGGGAACAAGTGTGGGAGATACCATGTGATGGAATTTCTAGAACAGACCACAATCACTGACGAACATTTGTTAGGAATAAACAAACATGCACATTGTGTGAATTTCCTAATATTATATATCGTATTTCCAAATGACTTGTAAGTCTAAACATCAATATTAATGAAATGATCATCCTGGGTAAATATACCTTATACTGAAGTTTAGTGTGTATATTTCCGATCTCAATTTTGCTACAGATTAATGCATAAGTTCATTTCGTAGTTTGTTAAGTTACATACAGTTTATAAGAAAACAATACCTGAAATAATACTTTTCCCATGTTTTGTATTGAAGTGTCGTCTGATGTTGAAATGCAAAATAAAGTGAATTGTTGCACAACATATCAAACAAAATACATTTTCATCTTGTAGAATACAAAAAATGTAATTCCCAATCTTGATGGAAAGAATACTTTTTCTTTGGCTGCACCCTACTCCTTAGCAGTTAGCAAAAGGTAACGTACACCACTGACTGCTTCCACGCTCCATAGAGATGCGCTAAGCGGGTTGAGTAAGAGACAGTGGTAGAAAGGGTAATGAAGGGGAATGCTTCAGGTACTCAGTGAGTGCCAGTTCACAAACGCTGGTCTATCCCATATGCTGCGCTCACTTTTTATTGCAATATTTCTATAGTAATCATAATAATAATAATAAATCTTTATTTAATCTGGCAGAGTTAAGGCCTTCTCTTACACTCAACCAGAGACAGAAAAAAAAAAAGAAAGAAAAAAAAAGGAAAGGCCTTCTCTTACACTTAACCAGAGACAGAAAAAAAGGAACAAACAAATACACTAACATAGTTCTATAACTAATAAGAATACACTACTTATACACATACACAGTAGTTAATTGAGTCTATGATACATAAAATTAAACTATTTTAGCAAAATGTGTTACACTAGGAAAAGAAGTAACTTAACTTAGACCTACAATATAAGGAAACAATAAAAAGACAAATGTTTAATACCTAAAAATTATCATTTTTTGAATAGATATTCGTTTAGCCTAGTTTTAAATTCTGACAGCGAAGAACAGACCCTGATGCTGGAGGGAAAAAGATTCCAGGAACGTGCAGAAATTACAGTAAAAGACCGGGAATATAGGGATGTTCTGTGGATTGGTATTGAAAGTAGAGAGTCCTCTTGTGATCTGATATTTAGTGAGTGATTTGAAGATAAATACTGAATACGATTAGCCAGCTAATGGGGAGTTGAGGATTGGAGGAGTTGAAAAAGAAGAGAAAGGGAGTGCATAGATCGTCTTTCACAGACACCGAGCCTAGATAATCTTAGAAGAGAAGGTGTGACATGCTTAGCTAGTCGGATATCACACACAAAGCGAATGCATGCATTATATGCATCCTACAACTTTAGGGCAAGGCTTTCACTAAGGTCACATAAAACAACATCGCAATCATTAAAATGAGGCATTACAAGTTTTTCAATTAGGGACTTTCTCAATGAAAATGATAAACAGAACTTCAGATCTTTCAAATAATTGATTATGGCAAATACTTTCTTGCACACTTGTGTTACCTGAGTGACCCATCTAAGATTTTGGTCCAAGTGGAGCCCTGAGTTCTTCACGGAAGAGCTGTAAGGAACTGGCTTATTGTTGATCATAGCTTGTAGATTATTATAATCTAATTTAGAAAGTAATTTCTGATGACCTGTAATAATGGCCTGGGATTTATCTGAGTTTAACCCTTTCAGATCTGAATTTTTTTCTAGAGATCAAAACAATTATTGGTGCATGTTAAGGAGTTAATTTGGATATTATATGAACAGCGCTGATAGCCCTCTAGAGAACATATTGGGAATGAAAGAATATAATATATTGCAACAATTTTTTACAGAGTGTCCATTACAATGGACAAACGGACTTAAGTGGTGTTAATGAACAGCAGTATGAAAAAGTTTGAAACAGTTTCTCCCTTTTACAAAACATAAATGAACTTTATATTTCTCCCAGAAAACATGGGTTTTATTCTTACTTCTTTTTGCCCATTAAATTCAGCGCAATGTCCAGTAAGATCTTTTCGAATCTCGGATGCAGGACGAATTTTTTTTAACTTCTCTGTCTCATTACTTGGCCTACTATGTGTTTCTCTTATATCTTTGCCCATTCTAACAAGAGCCTCCCCTAGTCTTAACTTGAAATGGAGCAAATTCAGTATTTTTTTTTTTCACCCAGAAATTCCATATCTCTCTTATACTCCAACCAGCTATTCACACAAGCTATATCCACTGCATGAAACAGCATTCTCAATGTTCATTTTTTTTACTTTTTATTAAATGTGATAGGAAGACATATTACAGAAGCTGCTTCTAGCATTCCTAACCGACATCATTTTGAATGCACTAGCAGACCAAAAATCTCTACACGAACCAGCGAAGACTCTGCAATATGCTTGACCAATGACGAATAAGCACAAAAGTCAACTCTCACGAGATGTTACGAGAAACAGAGAGGCCCCCAGCATCACTTGAACATCAGATTTTGACATAACTGGGAGACTCGACTGACACACATTTTAGACAAGCATAATATCACATATAGAAAGTTTTAATCCGCGCCTATAGAAGTGGATAAGGCTTTAAATAATTCTCAGCTCGTACTTGTAAGGTATATACATATTTTGTGCAAGCACATAAGTAATTGAACATAATACAAAAGTGATTAAGACATTATAATAAAATTACTTAGCACAGGCCGGAGCTGATAATTGTCGCCAAACATCGTTGCAATAATCATTATCCATGCTATATAAGTTAGATTAACTATAGTAAGAAATGAATATTTGAATAAACTAGAGGAGCGCGTAACTGGGTCAGGCACTAGTGCTTGCAGTAAAGAGTAGAAGATGGAAAAACAAATAGAGCTGGCCGACAGCATAATCCTGTGAAGAAGATACATAAAGACCCGAAGCACAAGAGAATGAGATGAAAATAGTTAGGACATGCACGGATGACTACAACCCTATAAAGAAGATATATATAAATGGAAGACCTGAATGATAAGAGAATTAGACAAAGATGGGTAGGACATAGATGGATGACTACAACCCTGAGACATACAGTATAACTTACAAAAGGAGATTCGAAGGATAAGAGAACTAGACAAAGATATTTAGGAGTTGCAAGGATGACTTCAACCCTGAAGAAGACGTTTAAGAGGATACATGGATGACTACAACCAACCCTGAAGATGTTTAGGAGATTCATGGATGACTACAACCCTGAAGAAGATACACAAAGAAAGAGCGAAGGACACCGAAGTAAATGGAAGACCACAGAAGAGAGAAGTGAATACTGTAGTGTGGAGGAAAACCTAAAATGGAGAAAAGCGAAGGTCTATGGGAAAGGAGGAGCTGTCATGGAGGCCAAGGCTATTACTTTTTCGCAATCATGTCACGAATCACACTTGTTAGATCATTTATCGCTTGAATCTTCTTATTCTCCAGCTCTTCCATTCTCTGCAATCTTGCTTGGTCCAAGGCCTCCTTCCTTTCCACATACTCCACAAACCATTTGGGTAGGGGAGAATCGCGTTTCCTTTTCAGCTGCCTAATGGGAGTAGCTGAAACACTGGATGGGATGACAGAAGTAAATGGAACATGGGATGGGCTGGGATTTGGAATGCCAGTATCAGAGGATGAAGATGATGACGGGATGAAGGTATGATTCTGGCATGAAGACGTAGAAGGAATAAAAATTGAATTTTCATAAGGAACTGTAGATGGAATACTGCTGGGGATATCTTGATGGGTGATTACACTGGATGGGGATAGATTTGAAGAAAGAGCAGACATCTGACAGGAAGGGGATGGACTTGAAGAAGAACAGGAAGGGGATGGACTAGATGAAAGGCTAGAAACCAAATGGGACTGAGGAGGGTCTATACTTGGTTTCCCACCCAGAAAGGGATCCAACACCTCTTCAAACTCCCAGTAAGGCTGTGCCCCTTCTCCACTTTTCTTGGAGGTATCCTTTCTCCTCTTGTATGTGGCCAGCAGGTTTCTCCATTTTCTGTCGCACTCGACAGCTGAGACGTTATAACCTGCTGCCTGTAGGATATCTCTAATCACGTCCCATCACTTGGCCTTTTTGCCTTTCGGTTTAGTGAATCAGGGTTCAAAATCCTCACGTGTTCGTATCAGCAGTAAAGTACTTGCAGAATTCCAATGGAATGCTGCTTGTCCTTTATCCGTTTGATCCTGGCCACTCACGATATTGGAAAAAATTGAGTTTCGTTCTGCAAAGAAGAAAAATAAATTAGTTTGTGTTACCTTTACATATACGGTAAATATGAATAAAAATTGCAAGGTAAATTGCAATAAATCTTCCATAGTCTTTTTTACTGTTGCAGAACTGAGGAATCTTATTCCTAACATAACCTTTCAGGAAAGTCTACATACTGATTTCATGAGCCTGTATTATTTTACAGGTTCTAAAGAATATTAGAATCTAAAAATCAAACAAAATTATGGTGTGAACAAGGCTTGCAAGTTGCCAATAAAAACATCCCCATTATCACTACCCCCTAAAGCTCTATCCACAATGTGCAGTCGGCAGTTGGCAGTCGGTAATTGTAGTCGGCCGCTTGGGAGCAGCACTCGAGCTGTTCACAATATGCAGCCTAAATCATTTTCAATCTCGTAATAAGTTACTTGCAGTCGTGCAGTCGGAAGATGAATTTCTCGACTGCCGACTGTAACTGCACATTGTGAATGGCGTCCATTACTCACCACACATTATACTTCAACTACCAACTGCACATTGTGGATGAAGCGGTAAAAGATAGATTTATGCCGTGCACCAGCCAAGCTCCGCTGTTTTGTTAGGTTAGGAACGTTTTTGTTACTTTAGGAGCAATACTGCATAGCACGAGGTTTATTATGTCTCACATTGAATCTCTTCTGCATCGAAACCCTAAACCAATGCACGGCATAAAACTATTTTTTCCCGATTGATCTTAATAGTTCTTACCTTCTTCAAGAAGATAACAATACTGCCCAGTTCCCTCCTTTCTCCGTATCATGGCCTCGCGAATTTTAATGGCATAGTCACCTACAAAAACAAAAAAAATAACATACAATATCAACATACTATCGTATTTTTGCATGAATTTTATTAATTATTTTTCAATGAGGGTTGGTTTAAAAATAGGCTACTGGGACCGTTATCGTACAATTTTGACGGAATATTTACAAATAACATGACATACAATTACTGTCCACGTGGATTAGCAGCTTTTAGGGTGTCTCCTGAGCAAGGAGTGTTATAGGGGGGCAAAAAACCATAGTGTTTGTAAAACATAATTATAACATTATTACCGGTATATTATTACGGTTACTAATTTATTATTTTCATTGCAAGCTTATGAAATCGCTGCCGGAACTTTGTACAGCTCTCCAGCATGGTTAAACACGTGGAAATAACAGTTAAGCCGGGATGGAAATAATAATTATTGTACAATATGATATACAGGTAAAATCAAATGGTACTTACTGTGCTGCAGAAGCCGTTCATATTCATAAAGTTCCACTTGGATGTTAACTCCCTCAAGAAAATTTTCTATCAACACATACTCCGCCATGACAGTTCGTGCAGCGAAACCATGCATCAGTCGTAAAGCGAGATTTGAGTTTGCTGCATGGGCAGGTAGAGTGGGGGTAAAGCGGAGCTGCAGCAAAATGTAAAAAGAAACGGTTTTGATGCATCACTCGTAAAGCGCTTTAGCTCCGCTTTAAAAAGAAACGCAAGGCATATCTCTCTTATACTCCAACCAGCTATTCATACAAGCTATATCCACTGCATGAAACCGCATTCTCAATGTTCATTTTTTTGACTTCAAGAAAATCCTGTACATGCTAGTGAGCATATCTAGTTTGTCAACTCCACCCATTGCATTGTTATAACGACAAATAACCTCAGGTCGAGGCACAGAAATATATGCACTTTTTGTTTTGTCCCATCGTCTTACTTCATCTTTTACACCACAACCTATGAAATTGGATGCCATCACTACAGGTCTGTTATCATACCATTTACACATTATCACATCTTCATTGGAACTTACAGCTTCTTCAGACCTTTCTTTTTCATATCTTTTTCACTTGTGAGTGGCACATTTGGGAAGCGAGATATTCTAGCCGTTCCTGCTGCATCAATTTTTTCCATTTCCAAGATCTCAATGAAGTTGAACGTTGTGAAGTAATTATCAAAAAATAAATAAATATGTTCCATATCTATTCTCTCAACAAGTTTTAGAACTACTGATGCCCCTAAACCAAATTTCTTTACAATACCTAATGGAATTTCTGGACTGAGGCTACAGCCTATTCTTTCATTTTTGCAGTGAATAGAACTTCACTTCTGAACAATCATTGTCTCCAGTCTGCTACTGTGTTTCAATACTCTGCCCGGACTTCCATTAACTATTTCTCCGAATTGCGTCTGGCCTTACTAAAGATTTTACTAGCTTCTACATTTTTCATCTTGCTATACTAATATTTTATATGTAATATTTTATTTTTAAAAGTATAAATGATTAATATTATGTTGTTAATTATTGTTTTTACTTTACTATATTTATTAATGGCAATATTTTAATTTGGTAATTTCTATTTGTATTCCAACATGTAAAGTATTCTAATAGTCATTAATTATTTTTGCATTATTATTTTATGAATCATAGCCATAGCTATGGTGATCTCAAATATAGGCGAGCACAAAAGACAACAGCAAAAATAATCCGAAACCAGAAAAGAAAATATGAAAAAGAACAGCTAGAGTTGATAGAAAAAAAATTAAAAAATTAAAAAAAAACTATAGAGATTTTCACAAGAATTTTGGGAATGAGATGCAAGGATACAAACCCAGATGTAGTAACCTTAAAAATGAACAAGATAACATAATGCTAAGCAATAAAGACAATCTAGAAATCTTAGCCCAGTACTTCCAGAAGCTCCTAAATTGTCCAGACCCAGAAGAAACTTTTGATTTCAATGAGAAAAACAATCTACCACCCGCTTCAGAACCTCCAGACAAAAATGAAATTACAGAAATAATCAGTTCCTTGAAAAACAACAAAGCAGATTGTGAGGATAACATAGTAGCAGAGATTCTAAAATTGGCCCCAGGGAGTCTAATACAGTGAGCCCCACGCAAGAGTTGGCCAATGACGCGGGTTCCTGCGGCGCGGCGGGCCCAGCTCCAACTCCCGAGCGATCGGGTGAAATATCTACGCTAATAAAGCTGCGATCGGTGTAAAGATTCAGGTTCTCACATTTACAGTTAAAATTACAATGAAAATAAACATGTACCTCATCACAAGATATGTTGGAAATGTTGCATGAAGTTCGGAAAAGTTTGATAGCTTCGAAATTTCCATTTTTCTTAGTGAACTTCTTAGATGTCATCTTTATGGTTTTGGGTACATCTTTTTCTTTTTTTTCTACTGAAGGCAGTTTATATAAATAGGAAGTGCGCACAGTGTGCAAATTAGTTTTCTTTCGTGTAATCACAGATTGACAGCGCTCGATTTTTGCACAACTCCATGTGGTATCTGTCGCAATTGTTCCCGCACAGTTCACACACACTTGTTTCACTCGGTTCATGAAACTTCTTGTTGCAGCAGATAGCATGATGGAAGCCATGGCATGCAAACCTGATAGCAACATGTCTCAGTTTGTAATTTGTTTGAGTCCATTCTCGATTTAATATGGCGCTGGTACTGTAGAACTCAGGCCAAATTTATTTTTTCTTCTGCTCTCGCCTGTCCAGTGCAGTCTGCAGGGCAGCTGCAGCCGGTAGGAGCATTTGAGTTCTGATCTCTTCCATCAAAAAACTCTCCTTGGCCAGTACGTACACTAACCTTGAAGGCGTGTACTTAGACACACAGAGTACTCTCTTGAGGAAGGTGGCTTTTACTTTTTCCCATATCTCTATGTCTCACACTTTCATTTTGCCCCAAAAAAGTCCTACTCCATACATCAGTATCGGGACTGTCTTTGCACGGAACAACCTCATAGCGGTGTTCAGGGACAATGTTTCAGATCTTTCTATATCTTTTATCGCTCTGATGGCTGTTGCTGCTTTGTCTCTAACATGTACACTGAAAGTGGTGCTGCTTGTCTGTAGATGTATGCCAAGGTATTTAAATTGGTTGATTACTGTTAGTTTTTCTTTTCCAAGATGTAGTTGGTTTTTCTCAGAGTTTCTCCCCCCCTTCCAAAAAGTCATCTGTACCATTTTTCTTTCATTTATTGTGAATCTATTTTCCTCCGCCCACTTTGATAATTTGTTTAGACTGTTCTGCAGATACTTCAGGTCGGTTCCTCCTATTACCATGTCATCCGCGTACATATATAAGACTACTGATTCTTCTTTGATTTTTGTCACATCCGAGGTTGCAATATTAAACAATAGAGGACTCAGGGGATCCCCTTGAAGTACACCATTGGACTGGTTTATCAGCTTCGATCTGACAATGTTGTCATCAATGAATATTTTTGTATCTGCCAGGATATTTCTAATTATTGAGACAATATAGTCATCACTTCCTATCATTTGCTCTAATTTGTTGACCAAAATCTTCCTGTCCAGCATATCAAAAGCCTTATTGAAGTCTACGAAGACTGCAAAGAATTTCCCTTTCTCCATCCTCAACGAATCCTCTTCTAGAGGCCATGGTTATGAATGAATAAAAAGTCAATCTGAAATCTATCTGTCAGGAATTGCATTAGGTATATTGCTGCACAGGAACGAATAAGAAAAATACTCGCATTAAAATGTAATGTAGATATCGGTATCTATAGATGCACATTATAATATCAATATTCCACGGCTAGTTGTGTTTTAAATCTTTTATTTATACTATTATTTACACTGGCATCATTATGAAGAAATGAATCAATACGGGCTAACAATATCAAATCATGATTGGCAATTTATTACGTTATGTTTAATATTATATTGTGAGCCATGCAATAAATAATATTGTAGTGTTTTATATCCATTACAAAATGAATATTGAATGTACTCGTTATTTCGGTACCAATCAACCAATTTGGCCCAAATTCAATAGGCTTGTACCCATGGATGTCATAAATGCCTATGCTAAATTGCATGAAAATCCGAAAAAGCGTATTCGAGTTATCACACTTTTCTAATATATCACCATAAAAACAGGCACTAAATTGTACGTTACTCCGGTACCGGTCAACCGATTAGATCCAATATCAACAGGCTTCTTCCCATGGACGTTACAAATGTCTATACCAAGTTTCATGAAAATCCGATAAAGGATATTAATAATAATATTAATAACAATAACAATATTAATCAAGAGAACCAGTAATAGAAGCAGCTGCACTATTATAAAAACGCAGGACACATTTTTCATATCATATCGTAAGTTGGGGGAAGATGACACAGTTAACAGTTATGCCTGGTTTTCATGCAAACTTGAAAATAAAATAAAAAAATTAAAAAGTCAACATGTATTCATTTTATATTTATTTGTTATATCCAAAAATAATAACTAGTTGCATTAGGTGTAAATAGAAAAACAAATTACAATTAACCTAAATGTGTCAAAACTGACATTTTCCCCCAGCATACGAGGAAGATGGGAGTTGATATGTGGGAAGATGGTAGTTAACATTGGGGATATCAGGACATTATATAATATTTACAATTTCAATTATGGACGAAGTAAATTGAGCTTTCTGCATTCTAACTTACAAAGTAACTTATTGAAATTAAAATATGTCAATATGTATTAAGATGTCGGTGTAATATATAACTTAAATTCCTAACTCATAAAAACAATTAAACTAGCAGTAAGTCTTAGCATTTTTGACAGTGGAAATTGTGTTTGCTGCATACTTCATGCACCCATTTTTTATATTTAATACATTCTATCCAATCACATTGCGGTCCTTTCATATCATAGTAATATCCATTACATTGAGCACAGAAGTCATTATCATCTTCAAGGTTAGAGTCATCACTACTGTCCAACTGAATATTTGCATCTGACGATGAACAGGACTCTGACGATGAACTCTGCTTCCTTCTCTTCTTTTTGGGATTCTTACGTTTATGTTTCAATGGGACAGTTTTTCTCTTTTTCATTCGTTCTCTTTTTCCCTCTTCAGCTGATTGTTTCCTTCTTCCTGTAGGCTTTGGCTTCCTTATGATCGGCAATGTGTTGAGTTCTTCAAACGAAGTAACCAAACCGTTCCTGCTCATTGTGGGAACTGCCAGTGGTACCTCCTGTACCTCTTTTGGTTCCTCTGGCACAGCCTCTGCGCTGTCAGAAACTGCAAAGGCATGCTCTGGAATTTTCTCGGGATCGTAGGGATAAATCCCACATGCAGAAAATCCTGCAATGCCGTTTCCAACCGTGGCAGCTCTATTCCATGCAGCACTTAACAGGGAGCTAAACTGCAGTCTGGAAACTTTCCTTCCTGGGTTTGAATGAATCCAGTTATTTAAAGCTTGCTGCCAAAATGTTTTTTAACAGCTTGAAGAATGACCTATTCAGTGGCTGCAAATATTGTGTGGTGTGGCTTGGAAGGCACATCAGGACGTTATTTTCTGTTGCAAAATCAAGCATACCTAGATCGGAACAATGGGATGTATGACCATCTAAAATAAGTAATGCTTTTCCAGGTTCCTTTCTGGGAATAAAATGATTTTGCAGCCAGTGCAGAAATATTTTGCTGTTCATATACGCCGATGTTTCGTTCATCTGAACAAAGGAACCAGGTGGCATCCCACCTTCAAATTCTGGCTTCTTCCTTTGCCCTTTAAATACACAATATGGAGGCAGAAACTTACCTTCTGCTTTGCAGCATGCCACTAAAGCTATTGTTTCACCTTTCTCGGCTGAAGTAACATGGTATACGTCACGTGAGCCCTTTACAGCCAAGACCTTGCCAGGTTTGTTGTTAAACTGCAGACCACATTCGTCCATGTTGTTTATTTTATTTGGTGAACCCAGCAATTCATTTTCCTCTAGCACTTGAAGCAGAACAGAGAAGTAATTCTCTACTTCAGTGCGATTCATACCCAGGCCCTATTGAAATTCCCTGTGCTTTCCTTATTGTTATTTCAGGGTGTCTTTTCAAAAATAATTCCAACCAGTTGTATCCTGCAGCTTTTTTTTCTTTATTGAATCGATGAGATATTCCATTCTTTTTGGCAAAAAAATAGGCCAGACTTTGAATATCTCCTCCGCTATCTGCTATTTGTTCATCCTACGCCTATAAATAAGTTCTTTTTGTTTCGGTTAATGATATTTAATTTTTTGAAGAAGAATCCAAGCTGGTAATTAATTAAAAATGTAACTGCCATAGGGCTAATGTATTACCAAGAAAATCACATTACAGTATATAAAAATAATGGCAAAATAATTATTTCAAAATCTGTTTGAAGCTGCTTCCCTTTCTTGCAACAAACATATTGCAGTTGTCTGAGCTTCGGTTGTGTTAGGCTTTGCAATAGAAGTGCTGTGGCAAGTCTTCTTTTTGTTTGTTGAAAAGAGTCGTCTCTGTTGTACAATTTTTCGCTTTTTTGTCATCTCTTTTGTTTTGTGATTGTCTAGGCCTAATTGTTGATTTTGAACAGCAGCTAAAGTTGCTTTTAAGGATGCCTTGTGTTGTTTTAGAATGTCAAGTTCCTTTTGTGTTGAAATGCCTTTAATTAATTCTAGTATCTCTGCACTAATTAAGTCTTTTGCTTCGATAAGGACCCAGGACTCTTGGGGCCTTCTTGTCTACTAACTAAGAATCACGAGATATAAGAGCAGAAGTGACTAAAGATTATTGTCTGCTAAATTCCATTACATTGTGATAAAGGTGAAATATCATAACAGAGGCGTTTTTTAAAGAGATGACCGAAAACAAGATTTGCATAGGCGCCCAAGATTAAGATAAACAAGATTAATCCACGGTATTGTAAAATTTTCTAAACTGTGGTGCATTTAAATCTCCGCATGTACTGCTGTAAAATGTATACAGAACATTGTTTTAAATGTTAAAATGCAACATTTTATAAATTAAGCATATTATTGTTGTTATTGGTCCAGGAGGCTAGAATGAAAACTGATTTGCATATTCAAGAGTAGCCCATGCAATTATGTTGTTAATTTTATTTTAAATTACATTGTCTATTTGATTTTAAATTACCGGTATTTTATTCTTACAAAATTGGTTTTCTGAGCTAGGTGGTAGCATCTTGGGCTCGCAGAAGGGAGGTCCAATGTTTAAGTCCTGTTGCCGGTTTATTTTTTTAATTTTTTATTTGTGGTTTCTCCAGTCAAATGGGCCGTTTGGATATTTACTTACTGTGACTCGTTCTATTTCATCTGATATCAAATATTCGATTTTGAATCTTTATTACCTATGGTAGGGGTAGAAGTGAAAATGGTGTTTTCTTATTTTAAAATAAATGTTACTGTAGTCATGATAGCACTAATGAATGAACTTGAAAACACCCGCCAAACACTGTCATTCACAATCGTATCCGTTCGGCTTATTGCGGCAACCAGCCGCCATCATGAAGCGAATGATTTCCTCTCTCCCTAACGTTAAGTGCAGCCACTTCCATAAGCAGCCTAGGAACTGAAGAGAGGAGAGACTGTCACCCGCCTGTTTCCTCCCCTACAACTGAATGGGCTCACTCAGCACAAGAGGTGACTCTCAGTGACGTAACAGTCGATTCTCAACAATATGATTTCCAGGGATATCCAACCATTAAATCCCTACTTCAAACTTGTGACAATTCCTCGTGTGACAAATCAATGACCCAAAAATAATATATAAAATAAAATATTGTCACAGCACATTAACGTATGTTACGTAGTAAAAAAATAACAAAAAAGTCCATTAATTAATTAGTTGATTATAAACAAATAATTAAGCAAATTATATATGTGAGGAGCTGAGTTCCAAAAGTGGCATCATCCAAAATTTAACTTTTCGAGGATCAACGAAAAACTTATTTTGACTTGTCCTTCTCTAATCTCGGTAATTTTTTAAGCTTAACAGTTACCTTCCTGTTTAAGTAGTATCCACGTAAAAGGAAAAATAAATCGGTCAATAACTTTTTTAGTAATTAAATAAATAAAATTGGATAATGCTGCTATTGATACAGAATTGGTAATGGAGACACTTTTGGAAACAACATGTAGGGATAAGGAATGATTTGTTGCAAATAGAATAACACTGCTCTTTTCTACTTCCTATTTATTAAAGAACAGCAAACTGCCTTCCTTTAATACAAATGCATACTAATTGTATGCCTGTTCTTTGACAATTTAAATCCTTAGATCCTCTGATTCTTCTAAGTTTCCTCCATTTTTTTCCTCATCTTCTTCTTCTATAACATCCACATTACTTGTTAGAACATTTCTGTAGTATTCTAGCTTCTCATTTTGACACCAGCCCTCTCCAAAATGACTCTTCAACAATTTGTTGACGTCTTCAAGCTTTTCTTTCTTAATGGCGACTTTGGCTGGTAACACTGGAGGCTGCAACATGTGTAAAGTTTGCCCTTTCTTAAGGAATGGCTTGAATTCTGTTAAGTCAGATCTGTAATGAACTTCGCCCTTTATTACGATGTTTTTAGATTTTGTTTTCTTCAAAATCAGCCTTTTTGATTGAGCAAATTTAAAATGAAGTTGCCCTGGACGTTTCACAATATCGGCTACTGAGGTTTTCCAATCATGAACTGGCACTTCCGTACCAACAGACTTAACAGTTCCATACTGGGAAAATATTTCAGTGAAGTCTTTTGGTGTAATAATAGTTGATCTTTTCTTCACTTCTCGCTCAATACGTCCAAAAACCCTATCAGGGGGGAGGAAAGAATACCCAACAATAGGGAAGATTACCTCAATTGATTGTAGTTTGTTTTGACTTTTTTCGCCAAGCCATTTGGCTAACATTCCCACCACGGATATGTTTTTGTTTTGCCCTGGGCATCCATCAGCAAAAATCTGTAGCTTTGAACATGTGGAAAGATCTTTAAAGCAAAGAAAGTGGTACACTATTGATGCTATTTCATTTGAACCCTTCTTACGTTGGTCTTCAGTCCAAGTAAAAATATTGACAGTATCCTTGGTCTGTTTATTTTTAGAACTCCCTTCACAAATGGTCATATTATATTGATAAAGTTGTCGCGAATAGTATGCGGCCTGGTCTGGAACTTTTGGGAGCACCTGGTTTTTTTGGCAGTCAAATTAAATTTTGCATACACCATCGTCATCGGATTTTAACAAATCATAAAAGGTTTTGGCTTTCATTTTGTGGACTCTGTACTTAGTAATTAGTTCTTGCTTTTTGTCACTTTGTCTTTCTGTACTTAATAAGGATTTTAGCCTTAAACACTCTGAGCATGCGTCTGTTGCAGGTGTATTGAAACTTATGTTAAGGTCCTTCATAAATATATTCCAAAAGAAATTATATTTAACTTGAAGAGCCTCTTCATTTGTTTCATTGTAGGCTTTCCAAAGTTTTCTCACACTGTAATAGCTTGGGAGGTACTGTCTTTCACTTTTAGCGTGTGTGTAGTGTGATTCAACACAGTGTAATTTTTTTATATAAGCCCTCACATTCATTCTTCTACTCATGTACATTACGCATAGTCTGTCACCACCACGATTCTCTTTAGGAGGTTCCCCCATCTTGAAATGTCGTTTGCTTACTCCCTGGACTCTTCCTTTGGAGATACCCAGTACCGATAGAAAAAACTTTGCACATACTTGAACAACACCTTTTGACCTTGTTCTCATGAAATAGCTGATAGTTAAATTCTTTGGAGGGCCCATTTTGTTACTAGGACGCCTTTGTTGAGGAGCCTGTTGCGATGTGTATTTTAGCAGGAAAGAGTCTTGTCTTATTTTATTATGTGTTGAGTAAAACCCCTCATGGAAACGTCTAACGTCTTGCAGAGATACATCATTACATTGCAAATGTTGTTTTTTATGTTCGCAGTTTGGTTTTCCTGGCAGTGATTTTGACTTGTATCTGGAACAAGTAAATTTTCATTATTAACATCATTGCATCCTACCGACAATTCTAATAATCAACATGGTACAATGATTCCAAGATGACTGTAAATATAGCCTTGCCTTTTATCTTTTGCTTTTTCCTTTGCCCAAGACTTCTTATTACGGACCTTTTGTCTTCCTCTTCCTTCTCTGTATACTATACTCTCATTGTGCTCCATTTATTAGAAATTTACTTTCGTTTATTAATTAAGAATAATTTTTTTTCAGCCACAGACTAATACTAAACAGCTTTAAGAACGTTATTAAAAGCCAGTAATATGGAGTTACCACAACAACAATGAGTGGTTTAATTGGGAGAAAAATTATATACATTTTTCAAATTAATGTAGTGTCAGGTTTGCACAAGAGTGACTTAAATAATTAATTTACCTTTTGTATTTTAAATTCGTCTCAATTACAGTCAAGGATGAGGCATGTTTTGGAAACAACCAAATGCAAAATACTACTTATAACATGGGATGAGGCTTTTTAGGAACCAAAAGAACGATGAAGCAGCTTTTGGAAACAATATCATTTTTTAAACGGTATAAAATAGGTGAAGAAGCCAACTTAGTTAGGCACAAAATAAAGTGAGTTGCATGTCTACCAATATTATATGAAATCGCAAAAAAACTCGATTTTCAAATTTTTGGATGATTCCACTTTTGGAACTCAGCTCCTCATGTGTTTGTGGTCAAATCCAGGTCCGTTTGAAAAGTGTGAACATCATACTTTTGTTTAAAAGTTATAAATTAAGTAGATATTCACAAACATAACTTGCAAATTATGACCGAGAAATAAATGTCCTGTGAGATCAGCAAGAGAGGCTAGGTCACACACCCAGTTTTTATCTTGCAATTCAGGAATATGCTGTTTTAAACTAGTCATGAGGAATGCTATTTCTTTCTTCTCAATTGAAAGAAACAATCCAGCACCTTACTTCTCCTTAACCATCGTACATTACTATGTGAAGGGAAATCTCCTTTTTGGCTATCGCATTCTGCAAGAAATGATTTAAATTATCAATGTCTAAAACCTCTAGATCGGATGGAATTTGTGACTGTTACCACTGTCTCCATCACATTTTTTACCTTGGTGTTTTTCACGCACAGATTTTCTTGATAGAGAATACAGTGGATTGAAATCAAACCATGTGTTATGTCAGAAAGTTTAAGTTTTTCTTTCATCCAGGTTACTAGTCCAACATTGACTCCTACCATAGAAGATACTCCATCTGTTGACACAGACACAAGTTTCGACCAATTCAAGCCAGCTTTTTCAACAGCTCCCTCAACACCTTTAAATATGTCCAATGCAGTTTTGGTATCCTTAAGAGGAACTCATCATCATCAATAACAATAAGGTTTAGGCCATTTATGGCCTGTTCCGTCTCCACATAGTGTCAATTGAACTGATCACACCAGCGTCTTTTTGGTCGGCCAACACTTCGTCTTCTTTGTGGTTTATAGTTATATAGTATCTGAGGTATCTCCATTCTAAGCACATGTTCATGCCATCTTTGTATATATTTGTCTATTATTTCTAGGTTACAATGTACTTTTAGTTCCTCTCTGATTTCGACATTACATCTATGGTCTAACAAACTACCGTATATCCTGCAACTGGTCTTAAAAGTTTCATTTCAGCTTCTTCTATTCTCTTTTTCTGCTGTGTTGTTAAGGTCCATGTTTCTAATCCATACAGCAAAATTGGCATGGCCATTACTTTATAGAACTTAAGTACAGTCTCCTTTCTTACTTTTTTACAGAGAGTTTTTTTTTGGTCCCTATTAATTGTTGAAATTTTGTTGGTTTTACTTCCATATCACTGATATGTGTACATGAAATAGTGCATCCTAAATAATTGAACTGATTAACCTGTTCCACATTGTCTATAGCGGACATAGAATGAGGTCCTATTCTTGTAGGCTCATAAACCGTATGGTGAAAATCAAACTGGTTTAAAATATTTACCCAAGTTATATCCTTCAATACATCAGTATTATAATCCCTAGCAAATATTAACTTGTCTGCCATATCCACAGATAACCGATCCATTAGTTTAATGAAATTTTCAAAAAATAAGCCTGGTCTACTACTTGGAGATCTATATATGCCTACTATTACAATACTAATGTTGCCAATTTTAAATTTAACTCCACTAAATTCAGTGCTGCCTTCACAGCAAATGTCGGTCAAATCTAATTCAAGTAAGCCTAACATGTTCACGACAGATACATTTTCCACAGGAGAATTGTCAAGATTTATAATTGGTTCATAAGGACGGTTCTTAAAATCGAAACTAATTGTATAACTCTTGTTTGGATTAACTGATAAGGCCGATCCAATGTAATATTGTAGAACATAATTAGCAGCTATATTTGAATTTATTTCCAAATCATGTAGGCATTGATTGTAAAATAATAAGCTACAGTCATCAGCATATAAAGTTACATTTACATTACTTGGAAGGCAGAACTGAATATCATTTATATAAAGAACAAACAAGTAAAGGCTCTAAAATAGATCCTTGGGGGACACTTCGGGTTACATGCAATTTGGATGAGTTAGCAATTCCATTCTTAGTATAAATGCATGTATATTGAAATCTATTAGACATATAAGATCTGATCAAATTGCTGCCAACTCCCCTAATACCTAGATTTAATAATTTATCCCAAAGAATATTAACATCTACACATTCGAAAGCCTTGGACAGATCAAGAAATAGAGCAGTAACAAATTTACCTGAGTCAACTTCATTTATAACGTTTTCAACAAAATAGGTAAATCCATTTTGACAGTGAAAAATCAGATTATACTTCTGAAGATACTTAATTCGGCTATGTAATAGTTTCTCAAAAACCTTAGACAGAGCAGGTAGCACAGAAATGGGACGGTAGTTATTCATGTCTAATTTAGTACCCTTTTTATGTAATGGTATGACTTTTGCTACTTTTAGTGAATCTGGGAACATACCTGATTCAAACATAGTGTTTATCATGAAAGCTAGAGGATCAGCCAATTCCATACTGCAGTGCTTAATTGCAGTAATAGGGATATTATCAAAACCTACAGCACTATTTGATTTAAAATTTGTAATGGTTGCTATCACTTCATTTACATCGGTAGGCAGTATTGATTTTGGGGGCAACTGAAACAAAATAATTGTTAAAGGCTCCAGCGATCTGAGGGCCGTCTAACTTTTATCTGAAATTTATATTTGCAAAAACTGCAACTCCACCTTTATGCATATTCATTCTACTATAGCTAGACAATAGGGTCATGTTATTTATGTTTATTGCACTTATCTCATAATCCTTCAACCCGTGTTCGGTGATGATCATGATCAGTAATTAGGTCATCCAACAGAGTTAATTTGTTTGATACGCCATCAACATTTTGATGAACTATTGTGATATTATAGATATGTAAGCTTTCATGAACCACAGATTATTGTCTCTGTTGGACATTACATGAGAATATTATAGGAGAAAAATTTTTCTCCTATAATATTCTCATGTAATGTCCAACAGAGACAATAATCTGTGGTTCATGAAAGCTTACATATCTATCTTGTATGTTAACTGTACAATAACAGTGGGAGCCCGGTCACAAAAATCACTAATTAGTGTGCCTCACAGTACTACATATGACATAACTTGTCTGTCTGTGAGGTAGACCATTAGGGCAATTAGTCAAAGGAGAGAAGTTCCATCTGGCGCTGTGAATTGAACTCCGGCTTAGCTCAGTTGCTAGAGCATTGGCGCGAACAGCCAAAGGTCCTGGGTTCAAGTCCCAGTGTCGGAGGAATTTTTCTCCTATAATATTCTCATATTGTGATATTGCTACCACCAACACTATAAACATCTAAACCATCACAAGTGTTGAATTTTGATGAATTATTTGTACGCTGTAGGTTACTTTCAAGGTTAGTGATATTTTCATCGCACTGCGTTTTGTGACTACTAGCAGTGCAGCAGGTTAGTTTACTGTCTCAGTCTGATTGGTATTTACATTATAGTGCATGGGAATAGCATTACTTCTGCTATTTTGTCTTTCTGTGACTGCTTCCGCTATTTTGTTTGCTACCCATTCTTTACCCGACCAGTTGAGGTGTAGTCCATGCTGGGTATGAAAGTTCTTACTTAAGACACTCACATCTACTAACCTAACATTACTAAACATGCTACATGTTTTCTTGATGGCAGTATTACACTTAAATATTTCTTTGTGTATAGGAGAGTCAAACTTATTTGGTATATTTACCACTATCACATTAGTATGATTTAATTTATCCAAGTTCCATCTTGGGCTTTTTGTGATACTAGCACTATTTCCGTTGGATATGTCATGATACAATAATACAGCTTCTCACTAAGACAGCTGAAGGAACAATAAAAGCATTGATAATAGCTTTGATAAAAGCACTAATAGGACAACAATAAGGGATGTAAAAATGCATGTATTATTTTGGCACACTTTATGCACAGGCTCACCTGCTGGAGGGTTCTATATCCCTTTGACTCCAATGGATTGCCAGTGGAGTATACTTGGAAATTTTTTTTGTCCTGTTGCCACTTCGAAACTTGTTTTCAAAGGGCACTGTGACATCGATAAGCACTGCAGTTTTCTCTGTTTCATTGATGACTACTATATCAAATTGTTCTTTCCCTTCCTACTTCGAAACCGTATGGTTTATTAGTATAGCACCTTTCGGAGGTTCTCTCATTGCTTTTTGCAGCCAAAGTTATGGTCATTTGGCAGAAATGAATGTCCTCTTATGGGGAAAAATTTTGGAGTAGTCTTAAAAAGTTTGGTTTCTGTAAGGGCCAGGAGAACACACACTATTGTATGGTCTCTGTATTGGCTTCCTGCAACTATTAGAATATAGATGAAGTTCTGTAATTTATTTGGATAGTAAAATAAAATAAATCTGCTTGATTAGATCCTGGCATCTGGGCTTCTAATACCACTGTAATGTAATGTGCTAAGAATTTATTTTATTTTAAGTTTGTTGATGTTTTCAAATACAGCATATTTTACTAGGTTCTACTAGGGGTCTAATAGGTTGTCTAACTAAGCTACTCTACTAACAGAACCACAATAACTATGGTTATTAAAAGCTGGGAGAGCTTAGTCTTTCTTTGCAGGTATGCCAATATTTCAGTTAGAAAAGGGTCTTCCACAAACTCAGATTTCGGCCCTCCCTAAGTAGACATTCCCATGATATTACGGTTTTGTTCAGTTTAAGTTTTATTAACTGTCATGTCAGCCAATCAGCATTTAGTTATTTTGTTTGGCTTGTTATTCTATTTTGGGCTGCTCTAGCTCTTCTCCCCATTGATTGTGAGAGCTCCCTTTTCCTTTTGATCCTGAGGTGGCTCTTGTTTCTTTAATTTTCATTGTTTGCATGAGCCAAGGTCGCTTGTATCTTTTGGATCGCCTTAGGGGAACTGTCTTTATCTTTATCACCACTGACACTGGGTGGGTGTCCTTCTTGCCGCCCTGTTGACCCCTTGCTGTCTCCTCAAAAACTGTAACATGACAGTGTCTACTATAATGGTTAGGATCTGGAAATTTTAAGAAGGTTGTATGAATTTGGAGTTAGTTCCACTTAGGTCTACCAAATGTTCTCCAGGTTTTATGTATTTGAATATGAGGTCATTGTCCTTAGGGATATCAAAATTTAAAAGCCTATGTTTGTTTTTCTGGATGTGTAATTTTTCTCAAACAGTTAAGTCAAGTGGTTTCTGAACACATTTTAGTAAAACTTGATACAGAGTCAGCATTTAAAAAAAACTCCTTGCTCCACTTACTTTGAGTTGCAGGACTAGTTTCCAGGGAATACTCCCTCATCCTCAGCTGGTGGTTGACTGATAACAATGTCTTGTTGATCTGATGCATCTGCTCCTACAGTGTTGTGTAGTCTTATCCCACGCTTCTCTGAGAAACTGCAAATCCATTTTCTCATAGGGGTCTAGTAGGCAGTGATGAACTGAAGGATTCTGTTCTGTAATGGTGGAACAAACCTCCTCTCCAGATAATTCCTTCTCTATTCCATGAAGAATAATGCGGGGATCTTGTTTCTTGGGGATTTTAGCTGAAACATGCTCCTCATGTGATTGTACATGCTTTACAAACTCCTCACACTCCTGGGCACTTCGTAGTTCTATAACTACACTCTTGTTTCTAACATGTTGGACATTGTTGATGCCTACACTCATTTTTTTAACCGTTAACGATTTCACCATTTGAAGAGTTTGGTTAGAATCTCTTACTTGGCTAGGATCCTTGGGTGACACTACCACAGCTGACTTCTGCAGAATTGCAGGCTGTGTGGATACCATGCTAGCAAACGTAGGCGATGTATTAGGCCTATCTGTATTGGCAGCTTGATCCATTGCATTCGCACTCATTTGGAGTAGGTTATCTCTAAAGAGGACTAATGTATCTTTCACTGCGGACACAGATTGCAACACCTTGTCACACCAATTTCTATCTGTCCTTGCGGAATGGAATGGCATTGTTTGCTTTCTAAACTGTTGGATCTTAGTGCCTTTCTTTGCTAGGAATTCTGCTTGTTCGTTGCCTTGTATGTCGCAGTGTGAGGGGATCCGACCTGTAAGTAAGACTGTTTATTACTGCTAGCTTATGCGGTGTATAATTGTCTGTATGAGTATCTTTCCTGTAAATTCCAAATTCTAATTTCCTTCCATTTCTAATAATCTTGATGTAAAAAAGGGTAACATATTATTTGATTCAACTTCTGCTGTGAATTTTACTGAACAGTCCTGGAGGTTTAGTAGTTTGACCACATCTTCCATCAATTTCTTATTCACTATGGCAACTACATCATCCACATATCTATGCCAATCTGTGGAAAACTTTCTGTGATGTGTATTTTCATAAAGCTCATGTATAAATTAGCTAAGAATGGAGAGAGTGGGTTTCCCATTGCCAGCCCCTCTTTCTGCTCATGGAATTTTCCTCTGAACTTGAAGAAATTTTGATCAATGCATAACTTTGTCAGTTCTAAATATTCGTGTACTACTTCTTTTTTGAGATTTATTGATGTAAGCCAGTTTTCTAGTGGCGTTAACAATTTATCTTTAGGAATACTAGGAAACAAAGAGATTACATAAAAGGAAACCAATATGCTATTTTCATCCACTTCCAGGTCTTTGATTTTATCTACTAATTCCATTGTGTTTTTGATACTTAGGCTCTTGAACTGTGGCAAACTCTGAAATCTGTTAACTAACCATTTGGATAAATTGTAATTGGGGGAATTTATATTATTGATAATTGGTCTCATCTTCCTGCCTGGTTTATGGATCTTTGGAAGGCCATAAATTCTAGAGATAGTGGGGTTATTTTATTTAAGTTTTCTCTTTACTTTTCTTTTCGTTTACTATTCTTTTTACTTTATTAAGTGCCAGTATGGTACTTGATGAGATTGTGTGGGGGACGGGAAAATGTTTGTACGTCCGTGTGTCTGTACGTACAATACCTATTTTAAGAATTTAAAAATCTGTTGCATGAGAATTTTAATGTTAATTTCCATCCAGCTAAAGTTAGTTTAGATGGCAGTTTGTAAAATTTTGCATAAAGCAGTAAGGGAATCGGAGAAAAGATAGATGTGATGACCCTGAAGAAGTTTAAGGCTGAGTAAGGCCTGTCTGATGGCTATGAGTTCAGCTGTATATACACTACTATTTTCCTGAAGTTTGAATTGTTGGCTTGTGTTGTGGGTTGCGTTAAAATAGGCTGCTCCGACACCTGTCGTTGTTTTTGAACCATCCGTGTAGAGAAAAACTGACGTAGTGTGAGGTAGGGATCACATGTATTCTAACCAAGTGTACATAAGGTCAATATCAGTTTTAGAGCAAGTGGAACAGTCAATGTCAACTGGGCTGACTATAGTCCCATAATCCGTACAATAAACTGGATATTTGGGGAATGGGTGGATGTTGTGGTCATGAAGGAAAGTTTGGAATATGTGGAAGATTGCGGGAAATTGAATGACATACCGAAGAGGTTGTTGCTTCTCATGTAGCTCCGTTAAATAACTTAGTTTAGTGTATATGGGCTGAGAGCTATTGAGGAAAAGAAATTTCATAAACTTAATGCTAGCCATGCGGGTACGGAGCCAATATGGTTGGAGTTCCTTATAGACCTGCACTTTTTTTTGTTTCCCTCCCGTGCCTAATATGTGTTTTCCAATAGTATATGTAATTGAACTCAACTTAGCTTGGAGCCGTTTCATGAGATGCGGTACGATCTGAGAGCCATATTCCAATGTTGGCTGAATGTAGTTAGTATACATTAAATATAGAGCTTTGGGATGATTTCCCCAGTAATGTCCTGTAACAAAATGGAATATATGTTGTTTGTTCTGTAATTTGTTGCATATCATTTAAAAGTGGGAGTTACCAGAAAGGTTGTAATCTAGGATGATGCCTAGGTATTTGAGTTTGTTCTTATATGGAATGGGGGAGTGGTGGATATAAAGACTGGGTTGTTAATGTATGGGGATTTTCGTTTTTGAGAATATTATATATGCACATTTGTCAGCGTTGATCTGGAGTCCTAAAGTGTCCAGTTCTTTTGTCAGTAGATTAATATCATCTTGCAGGTCCTGGGTGAGATTTGGTATTATGTCCGAAGATAACCTATGATAGAGTATTATGTCATCTGCAAAGCACAGGAGTTTTACTGTTTTAAAACGGTGGTGATGTAGCTGATTGGTATATATATTAAAAAGAGTAAGACTGAGCGATGATCCTTGCAGTAGTCCGCTCGATGTATATCTTCTGTGAGGGTGATTGTATTGTGGCAAAGTAAGTGACTGATCTGTCGTGAGGCGCAGGATGCTGCTGATATATGGAAGCGGAATTTGTATGTCACTTAGTTGCTGCCCAAGAATATTTAGGTTAATGTGGTCGTACGCACAGCTGAGATCAATGGTAATTGCCAGCGTGTGGGCTTTCTTCAGCCAACTTGTGTATATATCCGTGAGAAGGTATAAAATGCTGGCAATGACGTCCGCATAGGATGACATTGAATCTCCTTTTCAGGTGCTGGAGTATCTTCGGTTGGGCGTTAAGGATCATGGCGTATGAGATGCAGTCTGGTCCAGGAGCTGTAAGTCTTATTCCTTGTTTTTGTAAAATTGTAGAGATTTCTTCGGAGGTAATCGGGAGATCAAAGGAGGGGTGTGGGACTGGTGTCTATTCTGGTAGTAAAGGGTGGACTTGGGGTGGAGCAATGAGTTGGAAAAATGCAACTTGTAGGTTGATATAAAAAATGATGGGAGATGTTGAGCACTCCTTTCATCCTGTAAACCATTTAATATGTTTCCAGATCTGTTGTGGGGGAGTGACATATGTAATAGTAGAGCAGAATGCATGCCAGGCTTTACTTTTGGCTTGGAGGATGAGTTGTTTAACTGTAGCAGTGTGGTGACGCAGTTGCAGATAAGATCGCCGGTCTAGTTTTTTTAATAAATCTCCTCAGTTGAAGTTTTCTTCGGGCAATGGCATGATTGATTTCTGTTGACCACCAAGGTGGTTTGGTTCTAGTGGAGCCTTTGTGGATGGTAAACAGGGGGTGGTGCGTTGTTAGGAAGTTTTGAAAGGTAGAGACAAGCAGGTCGATGGAATTATTGGCAGGGGGTGCTGCTCCAGGTGGGTAGACATTTCCGTGGTGAATGTCTGCCAGTTGAGGTTTTTCGGGCAGAAGGTAATGGTTGTAGCCGGAAGTATGGGAACAAGAGTATTTATGTATATGAAAATGGGGAAGTGGCCACTGCCAAGTGTGTCTGGCCAGACATTCTATTCTGTATGTGGGATAAGATCCAGCGATACTAAAGAAAGGTCGGGAGACGTATTTTGTTGTCCTAGCAATCCCAATCGTGTCGGTTGTGTCGTGTTGATTACATGGATGTTGTTTTGTTTTAGCTCGTCGATAAAAATGTTGGATGCACCGCCCTGTAAATCTTCAATGTTCTTTCCAAGATTGAAGTCACCCAAAATAATATATTGATGGTGTTGGTCCATGGGGAAGGTATTATTCCAATACGTTCTGGTAATATGATTAGTACTAGTATTATAGATTCCTATAAGTATGGTGTTACCAATGGAAATTTCGATAGCTTGGAATGTGGATGTATAGTTAGTAACCAAACGGAAATTGGATATAGAGGTGGTCTTTTTTATAAATATGTTGACACGTCCACCTCGTCCTTCGCGGTCATTCCTGAGGCTATTGTAAAGGGGTAATCTGAGTTTTTTCTGTGGAGTGAGCCAGGATTCCACGACTACAATAATGTCAAAATCTTGGCCTTGGGTGAGGGTTATAAGGTCTGCCATTTTATTGGTAATGCTTTGGGCATTCCAAAATTTTTAAATGTTGCATGGTAGTCGAAATTATGTGATTATTATCTATAGCAACTGTCAGTGGGTTGAGTGGGAAAGCTTTTATAGTGATTTGTTGTGTGATGTACACTACGGGTTATCCATTGGAAGATATTGGGAGTTAGGATAAAAATCATAGGTTAATCTTGGTTGACGGAGGTGGCTTTCAGTTTTTGGAGGAGAGTGGTCAGGTTAGCCGTATGAGGCGAGTTGATTGCCTGAATGCTAATACTTAACTCATTCATGAGGTCCATGAAATTGTGCCGATTAATCATCAAGTACTGTGGTATGGTGGACTGGCGGGAGATATGAGTAGGGTGGCTTACCGGGTGTCTCGCAGAACCTTGTTGTGAGGGTTGGTTTACCGGGGTTGTGGGGAGTGAGTCCCTCTGCCAATATGGCCTCCAAAATGGAGAGTTTGGAGGGAGGGGATTCTTGGTCCGTTGAGTGGGAGGAGGTTGTTCAGGGTTTTCCCTTTTGGCAGTAAAAGATGGGAGGGTTTGTAATGGTCGAACTGTAGTGAGGTGCCCGATGCCAGAGAAGGAGTTGGTCGGATCACTGGTTGGCGTATGGGCGTGAGGGTGGGAAAGGGTTGTGGATGGAGCTGGGTGATTGCTGCTTTCGCATAGGACTGTCGGCCTCGCAGAATTTGAATGGCCTCATAACAAGAGATGCAAAGTTGTGCTACTTTGGTCCTGATGTTCTCTTCCATCTTATAAGCAGGGCAGTCTTTGAATCTCGCATCTTGGGCTTGTTGACAGTTTAGACATTTGGAGGTCGTAGACTGGCAGGTGTAAGTGCTGTGCGGTTCCGCGCATTTGAGACATTTAGGATTATTTCTACAAATTTTTGTTGAGTGCCCAAACTTTCCGCAATTATAACATTGGTTTATTTTTTTCTTGGTATGGCTCTACGGGGCAGTGATAATAGTAAAGAGTAAGATTCTTTGGAAGCATCTGAGACCTAAAGGTAATTAAGCATGTTTTCCTTCCTCATTAATGGTCTTTCAATTAAAGCAATATACATTGTAAATGAGCGCCTGAAGGTCTGATTTGGCGTGAGCTTGGATTTCATCTGTTGTAATGTCTGTATCGATGTTTTTTACAATTCCTTTGGAGTGAATTGCCGTGAATGGTATGTCATCAAAGGAAGATGTAAGAAAGGCGTTAGCTTCCGTGTGAAAGAGGAATTTGATTTCCAATTGATTGCGTCCAATTTTTTTAATGTTGTTGATATGGATGTGGTTGTCGTGTTCGTATAGAAGCTTTCTCAGCTTCATTGGGTGTGCTTGGAAGATTGGTTCATTTTTAGCTTCAACTATTACGACATAAAGGCTTGAGTCGCAATATGAGTAGAGAAGTTTTTTCTTTGTGATTGGTGTAGATGTCATATGCGGGTTGGCCGTTATGAGTGTTAGGTTCAGATGGGGTAGTTGGAGGTTACATGATACAGTCAGTGGAGAGCTCGGGAGGCTCTACGATGCCAGTTGGTGAAGATTCCATCGTCATGCTTTCAGTAGTGAAAGTGTAACACTGAAATAGTAAAAAATCCTAAGCATCCCTATAGAGGGGGCAGGACGGTGAACACTGTATATGGACTGGTACTATATATATCTAGAGATTGATGCACCCGACACAATTGAAAAGGAGAGATAGACGTTGCACTAGACTTAGGTAAACGGAACTCTCACTCGTGCTCAAGATGCTCATAAAAAAGTCCGCACTGTACTGAAGTCTAGGTGTAACTGTTAATGAAATCATCGATTTGTTTCTGTGTAAGAATTTATTTTCTTGGCCAGTAACTTTCAGATCTTCACTTTAAAAAAGCTACAGGTTTATAATAGAACTTAACTGATATCTTGGTTGTTCTTGACATTGAGGGACAATTTAATTATAGAGTACAGTCGACTCTCAATTATCCGGGGTAATGCTGGGAACAACAAACATAGATAATTCAAAATCACAGATATGCAAAATACACACGATAATTACAGGTTTAAAATTACAAGTGATATAAGTAAATATTGTGTAATGCACTTTACAGTATTCAGGAGACTGTTATGTCTTGCCAACTTGTAGCTTGAAAGACATTTGTCATCTTCTTTTGTTTTTTTGGATATTCCTTTTGAATATCACTACACAATGTCTTACAACAAAGAATCACTTTGCTGTTATAAGTACAAAAGGATGCATTACACAGCATTCAATGCCTCCCCATGACCCACACTGTCGGCAGAGACTAATTCTTTTCCATCTCCTGTCAAACCCCTTCAACAGGTAGCTGCTTGCGTCCTTGAGCAACGTCCAGTATTTTTGCATCACTTAGAACTTCAAAGTAACAAGAATATACTGGTAAAGAAAAGGTAAGAACTGTCGAGAAGTAATAAAACTATGAACCTCAAGCTAGTGTTACAAACTGAACTCGGTTCACACGCACAAATGGACTGCAGCTGCAATGAACTCACAATAATACTGATAATGTTCAATATTTTGGTGCCAATTGTTCTCAGTGTAAGAAACTTGATTGTTGACACTCAACCTTAGAATGAACTAATGTTAATTGGTTTTGGACAGAATACGGTTTGACACGGACAAAAATTTGGACATAATATGGTTTGTTGTGAACACTTAGTTTTAGGCATTCTTCTGAAGGGGATTTAATTAGGTTAGACGAAAACAGACTTCACAGGATAATAGAGCATACTCAGACAAAATCATATAAAACACATTATCATCGATGGGTGGACATATTTGAAACGTACCTCCTCATATAGTTGATGACTCAGGTTTGCGACTCGGGATAGCTTCCCAATTTCCTCTGTGGAAGCTGATATTTTTTTAACTGGCTTCACACCACTTGACCAGTTCCGTAGGAGGTTCGCTACAACCTTCCTCTTCTATTATTTATGCTTTTAAATTTCTAGTTTGTGGGATCACAAAGCTGTGTTGGTATCCACGCTTGCTACCATTACAGTAATGATTATTCAGATTATAAAAATTATAAGGTTACCAACATAAGGAATGGATCCAGTCAACTACACTTTTCAACCAATAATTATGACAATTTTTGTGACCATCATGAGAAATGAAACATTTAAAAAAAATTAAAGAATTTTAACATTTTCAATTTTTATCAATATCAATATTTTTGTAATAATAATATGCAAAAATGATTAACTAAAGGAGTTCATTTTCCATGTTACAGAAACCAAAATTAGTCACAATGGAGTGGCATAAAGTTTTTTTTGTGTGTGTGTGTGTGTGATAATGTGCAACTTTTACTATGTGTGTCTTGTGTTATTTAATCTGTCTAAAAATGTGTTTGTGTTATTGTTGCTGCACATTATAACACTGACCAACAAATTTGAACTTTGGTTGCTCTTGGATACTAAAATAAGTCGTTTTAATAGTTGGCATGTGCCGAATTCAAAATTGAAGTCAGTTTTTCTCTAGTATGTGACAATTTCTTGTGAGGCCTCACAAGAAACTATTTTAGAGAAATCGAGGGATTTGTTTTAAACATACTTGGTTTTATGAAGTATTGCAAAAATATTACTGGAAACTGTCCACCTAAAACAAAGTATACAGAACCCAAATTAACCGTACAGATTATTTAGTACCAAAATATTGTATCAGTGTTGCTGCACCCTTTTAGCTCTTAGATAGGAACATCACCTAATCCCCTTTATGAAGAATATCTGTACCGAAATACACCATGATGAAGAGCACAAATTGGAAATAACTTTTATTTTTCATAAATCATCAATAATTTAACAAATTGAGTAGGCATGTGGGCATACCATACTTTAAAATGATGTTAATCAATTTTTTTTAAATATCTCAATGAAAATAAATTTTAGAATCACAAAACATTCAAAGACAAAGTGAAACAACAAAAGAATATAGGCCAATTATAATTTCACATACAAAATGATTTGAAAGATTCCCTTGAAGACTTGAAAGAGTGCAGATCTCATCCTTCTTGGTTTTCTTGTACGAAGGTTCATCTTTATTTTGTATATAGATATATAAGCATTCATTAACCACATACACATACACCATCATAAAATCTACCAAACTATATTTATATTTCCTGCAAGTTTGGAACTTTTCTGCATTTAGTAATGTTAACATGGGAAGTTCTGCCCTACTTAAAGAATTACCATTCCACTGTGACCTAGTGGTTTACTTTGAAGCCTGGGTCTTAAAGTACTTACAGGTCATAAGTCGCCACTGGGTTCGTATCTCATATTGAGAATGCCTGGTGCTATACTGGGATTGTGAGTCAGTTGGAAAATTTAATGTTGTACCAACACGTTGCCATGGTAGCTCAGTTGGTTAGAGCATCGGCACGGAGAGCCGAAGATCCTGGTTCAAATTCCCGGCTATGGCATTGAATTTTTCATTCTGACTTCTTTCCATCTTAGCCTACACACGGCCAGTGTGAAAGAATTATCATTCCAAATAAGTTTAATGTTTAAGTAGGGCAGAACTTCCCATGTCAACATCACTAAATACAGAAAAGTTCCAAACTTGCAGGAAATATAAATATAGTTTGGTAGATTTTATGATGGTGTATGTAAGATTCAAGCAGATAGCCCGTCTCCTTAGCAATAGGCAAACCCATGACATATTGATTGGTGGTATCTTAAAGGAATGAGATTCTTCATGATTGATTGATAAAAATTCTGCTTATTCCCTCAATTTTTCTACTTAAAATGAAAGACACAACTACTTGGGATTACTTTGAATAGTATAACATAATGATTTATTGTTAAAAAATATAAAATATTTCTATGTGTATAGTGTTCACATGTACAACTAAAAAACAATGATAAAATTTGTCAATAAAATAGTTTCCACTCAGTATCTATTGAATGTCATTAAAAGGATATATATATATCTTGATAAAACTAATAGCAGTGCTGCGAAACCAGTCATTATATATACAAAATCACTAATCAGCAACTGCACAGGTTATGTAAACAAAACACTATACTATGATGTAATTAGTTTTTTCATTCTTAATAAATCTTCTTGTGTGTCCGGAAACTTACCATAATGTAGTTGGTATGTTAGATATTTAACCTCACATATCCCGTTATACCACCAGGAGAGTCGGTTGGAGAATTTAATGTTGTACCGGCATGTTGCCTTAATAGTTCAATAGTAGAGCAGTAGCAAGGAGAGCCAAAGATCAAGGTTCAATTCCCGGCTGTGACAGTGAATTTTTCAGTCTGACTCAATCTTTCCACCACACCCTATTTCAGTACTTAGCCCTTTTGCTCTCTGTACAGTGAGTTTGTTTTGTTCAACCTAACATGATAAGATGTAATAATATTTAAAATATGCCATAATTGTTGTGATTTTTAATTAACTTCTCATACAGTTAATGAAAAAAGTTGTGTAGTTATATTACTTTTATAAGACAAGAGCTTGTCATAAACATGAAGTAGCCAAGTGCAGACTTAATATTGTTAATTTTGAGATTCTGGTGTTGTCTATATACTTTTTCCATATTTGTTCACCAGAAGAATTTTATACAAGGACAGGTTATCTGAACCATGGTTCTGTTAACATTTTCAGAATTTAGTTTTGAATACTATCATGCTTAGGATTGTTTTTTCGTACTTAGAATTTTTTTTTTGTGCCTGGGATTTTTTTTTGTACAGTGCACGCCACTTATTGTGATCACTTCAGGATGCAGCTAATTTGATATTAACCGATTAATAATAATAGCCAAAGGAATTAAATGAAGGTTATTTATTCATGTATAAGATAGCCTAATATACTACAAAAACAGAATTACAAATATTTATTCATGAAGTAATACATAACTGTGAATCATTGAACCACTCTTAGGCTAATACAGTGCAAGCAACTTTTTTTTCAACCAGTAACAAAGTTTTTAATTGTTTTTGCTTTCCTTTTGCAATCCATTAACCAATACTCCATATTCAGTTACAAGTATTTTTGGAAGTCTATATTGATCTATGGTAACACCGTGTAGCAAAACGCCTGTCTGTTCAAATCTTTTCATTTTACACTAGCTATCACTGCATGTCATAAATCAAAAGCTGCAGCTTAACTGTGGGGTGAAACATGTTTTATTGCTTAAAAGAGAAAGTTACGGAATGCCACCGCCTCGAACTCGTCATTCTGCCAGTACACGCAATTGAATTACGTGGAAACAAAACCCTTAAAAACCAAATTTTGAATGACATACAGTATGCAAAAATGAAAATGATTACATAAACCAAATCTTTGATCGCAATAAACAGCAATTTTTATGGGACTTCATAAAAGTTAACATTATCCGCGATTACATTAAGCAGCGTTCGCTTTACTTGGGGAAATATTCCAGAACATCATTGGGCAATACAGATCTAGCTCTAAAATACAATCCAGCTGCTAGCAGATAAATTAAAGTAAAACTGAACAACTATATTTCACACTAAGTAATTTGAAAAGGATAGAAGGCAAAAATATGTCTGTGAAACTGTTAGATATATATCTTGATGAGAAGTTAAATCGGAATCAACATACCAAAAAAACTTCTCTAAACTCACAAGAGCACTTTATGTATTGAAAAAGCTCAAAGTGTGTGACAACCACCTCCTGATGACATATTATGCTATCTTTCACTCACTTATACAATACGGAATACTCCTTTGGGGTAATTCAGTGGGAGCCTATGGCTTAAAAAAAAAAAAAAAAAAAAAAAAAAAAAAGTCAGATGTATTATGAACCTCGAACAGTCTGCATCATGCAAGCCTCATTTCATTGACTTACATATGCATACCGTATTGTAAGTGCACTTCATGAGGTTGGTTCGATATCTACTATCAACTATTAGCATGTACTCTGTTATGTATTATTTTAGCCTGTAAGTATAACTCTATTTATGCTACATTGGTTTAGTATAGAATTGCCTAGAACTAAGACTATATAATTATATGTACTGACGAAACCAAAATCTTTATGTGAATAAATATTATTATTATTGTGTTATGTACGTAAATAGACCCTATGAATCAAGATGTTGGGAATTGTAATTGAGGACCATTTTGGGATAATTCAACATCACAAATTCGTTATTGAAGTGAAATTAAAAAATCCAAAATTAAAAATCAAATGATCGGAATTAGAAAATAAAACATCCAAAATTTAAAAATAAAAAATCCGAAAATTAAAAGTTCAGAAATACAAGGTTGAAAAAATAATAAAAATCTTAACTTCCAAGATTAAAAATCGAAAATCCCAAAAAATAGAAATTAAAAAAAATAAACAATCAAAGATAAAAAATTTCAAAATTAAAAAGTCAAAAGTCCAATGAAAATCCCATTTTCGAAAATTCCCTTTTTAAAAATGCCTTTTCCGAAAATTGTCCTCTTAAACAAAATGCCCTTTTCGAAAATTGCATTTTGTTTAAGAGGCCAATTTTTGAAAATCGAAAAAATGCCTATTTTAAAAATGCTAATTTAATAATGCAAATTTTCAAAATGCCGATTTTAAAAAGAGACCTATTTTAAAAATGCCAAATTTGAAAATAGGCCTTTTTTTTTAAAATATCGTTTTAAACATGACTATATTAAAAATGACAATTTTAAAAAAAGGACTATTTTAAAAACGCCTATTTTTAAAATAGGCCTAATTTATAACTACCTACTTGAAAATAGGTCTATTTAATAAATGCCAATTTTGAAAATAGGCCTATTTAATAAATGCCAATTTAAAAAAAAAACAATCTTGAAAATAACTCTATTTTAAAAATAGACCTATATATTAGTTATCAATTTAAAAAATACGCCAATTTAAAAAAGCTAATTTTGAATATAGGTATATTTTTTAAAAAGTAGGCCTATTTTTAAAATGCCAATTTGAATATAGGCCTATTTAAAATACCAATTTTGAAAATAGGCCTATTTTAAAAATTTCAATATAAAAAGGACCTATTTTAAAATGCCAATTTTAAAATAGGCCTATTTGCAAAAATTGAATTTTTAAAAAATAGGCCTATATTCACAATTTGCATTTTTAAATAGACGTATTTATAATTAGATTTTTAATTTGACATTTTAAAAATAGGCCTATTTACAAAATTGGCATTTTTTAAATAGGTCTACTTTTATACATAGGCCTATTTTAAAAGTAGGCCTATTTAGAAAATGCCAATTTTGAAAATAAGCCTACTTATCAAATGTGAATTTAGAAAATAGGCCTATATAAAAATACCAATTTTGAAAATAGGTCTATTTTAAAAGTAGGTCTGTTTAGAAAATGCCAATTTTGAAAATTGCTAATTTATAAATACGCCTACTTAAAAATGCCTATTTTTTAAAGTAGACCCATTTAAAAATTGCCAATTTTAAAAATAGGCCTATTATAAATAAGGCTATTTTGGCCATTAAAAATGCTGTTTTTTTACTTAGGGTTTTCTGGGCGTTTTTTTTACTGGGGTTAGGTTTTTCTGGGTTCATTTTTTACTGGGGTTAGGTTTTAATCTGGGTGCATTTTATGCTGGGGTTGTTTATTCTGGGTGCATTTTTACTGGGGTTGGTTTATTCTAGGTGCATTTTACTGGGGTAGGTTTTCCTGGGCGCATTTTTTACTCGAGTTAGGTTCTTTCTGGGTGCATTCTTTTACTGGGGTTAGGCTTATTTGGGTGCATTTCCTATTCTGGGCGTATTTCTTTACTGAGGTTAGGTTTCTGGGTGCATTCTTTTTACTGGGGTTAGGTTTTTATCTGGGTGCATTTTTTACTGGGTTTAGGTTTTTCTGGGTGAATTTTTTTACTGGGGTTAGGTTTTTCTGGGTGAATTTTTTTACTGGGGCTAGGTTTTACTCTGGGTGCAATTTTTACTGGGGTTAGGTTTTTCTGGGTGCATTTTTTTACTGGGGTTAGGTTATCTGGGTGAATTTTTTACTGGGGTTAGGTTTTTCTGGGTGCATTTTTTACTGGGGTTAGGTTTATTCTGGGTGCATTTTTTACTCTAGTTAGGTTCTTTCTGGGTTCATTTATTTACTCAGGTTAGGTTTTTCTGGATGCATTCTTTTACTGGGGTTAGGTATATTTGGGTGCATTTCCTTTTTGGGCACATTTCTTTACTGAGGTTAGGTTTTTCTGGGTGCTTTTTTTACTGCAGTTAGGTATTCTGGGAGCATTTTTTTACTGGGGTTAGGTTTTTATCTGGGTGCATTCTTTACTGGGTTTACGTTTTTCTGGGTGCATTTTATTACTGGGGTTAGGTTTTTCTGGGTAAATTTTTTTACTGGGTATGGGGTTTTGGGTGGATTTCTTTCTGGGGTTAGGTTTTTCTCTGGGTGCAATTTTTTACTGGGGTTATGTTTTTCTGGTTGCATTTTTTTACTGGGGTTAGGTTTTTATCTGGGTGCATTTTTTACTAGGGCTAGGTTTTCTGCGTGCATTTTATTACTGGTGTTAGGTTTTCGTGGGTGCAATTTTTTACTGGGGTTGGGTTTTTTGTGGGTACATTTTCTTACTGGGGTTAGGTTTTTCTCTGGGTGCATTTTATACTGTGGTTAGGTTTTTTCTGGGATAGGTTTTCCTGGGTGCATTTTTTCAATGGGGTTAGGTGTTTTCTGGGTGCATTTTTTTTCTTGAGTTTTTCCCTGGGTGCATTTTATAATGGGGTTAGATTTTTCTGGGTGCATTTTTTACTGGGATATGTTTTTCCTGGGTGCATTTTTTCAATGGGGTTTGGTTTTTTCTGGGTGCATTTTTTTTGTGGGGTTAGGTTTTTTCTGGGTGCATTTCTACTGTGGTTAGTTTTTTCTGGTTTCATTTTTTACTGGGTTATGTTTTTGGTTTCATTTTTTTACTGGGGTTAGGTTTTCCCTGGGTGCATTTTATTACTGGGGTTAGGTTTTTCTGGGTGCATTTTCTTACTGGGGTTAGGTTTTTCTGGGTGCATATTTACTCTGGATAGGTTATCTTTCTGGGTGCATTTTTTTACTCGTTAGGTTTTTCTGGGTGCATTTTTTACTCGGGCTAGGTTTTTCTGGGTGAATTTTTTACTCGGGCTAGTTTTTCTCTGGGTGCATTTTATTTACTGGGGTTAAGTTTTTCTGTTTGCATTTTTTTACTGGGTGCATTTCTTTTACTGGGCTTATTTTTTTTCTGGCTGAATTTTTACTGGGGTTAGGTTTTTCTCGTGCATTTTTTACTGGTTTGGTTTTTTTTTCTGGGTGCGAATTTTTAAATTGGTGTTTTTAAAACAGGCCTTTTTTTCAAAATTGACATTTAATAAATAGGCATATTTTCAAAATTGGGAATTTTTAAATATGCCACCTTTTAAAAAAATATGTCTATTTTCAAAATCAACATTTTTAAATAGGCCTATTTTAAAAATAATTATGAAAATAGGCCTATAGGAATATTTAAAAAATGCCAATTTTGAAAATAGGCCTATTTAAATATTCCAATTTTTAAACAGGCCTATTTTTAAAAAGGTATATTTAATAAAAGCCAATTTTGAAAATAAGCCTTTTTTAGAAAGGCCTATTTAAAATTTGCCAATTTTGAAAATTGTCCTATTTTATATTCCAATTTAAAATCGGAATTTTCAAAATATTTTTCGAAAATTGCATTTTTCAAAAGCGCAATATTTGAAAATAGCATTTTTTGAAAATTCAATGTTTGAAAATTGCATTTTTCTAAATCGCGATTTTCGAAAACTGCATTTTTTTAAATCGCGATTTTCGAAAACTGCATTTTTCTAAAATGCCATTTTTGTGAATTGTATTTTTGAAAATGCGGTTTTTTAAAATTGTATTTTTTTTAAATGAGATTTTTGAAAGTGGCATTTTTCTAAACGCCAATTTTGGAAATTGCATTTTTCAAAACTGCCATTTTCAATTTAAAAAAATGCAATTGTGTAAAACGGATTTTTAAAAATTTCTAATTTTGAAAATAGGCCAATTTTGAATACAGCCTTATTTTAAAATGTCAATTTTGAAAATTGGCCTATTGAAAAAACGCCACATTTTCGAAAATTGTTCTTTTAAAAATCCTGAGAGGGGCAGAGAAGAGTTTGTTTTAGGTTTTTTAGTTTTAGTAGGAGTGTTTCTGGAGAGTTTTGTGAGTTCCTAATTTGCCTTTGAAAAGGAAATATTAAAAAAATGATTTCTTTACATAATAAACATGTGAATAGTTAGTCCAGGGCATAAATTAAAACAAAATCCCGCTAGACTAACTCTTCACATAGATTTTTTTATTTTGGATTTTAGATTTAGAATTTTAATTTTGGATTTTATTTTTTAATATTGTTTTTTTTTAATTTTTGAGCTTTGAATTAGTTATTTTTAATTTTGGATTTTCAATTTATAAATTTGGATTTTTTATATTTTGCAATTTATTTTTTAAATTTTGAATTTTTTCCAATTTCGATCTTTTAATTTTTTAATTTGGCATATTCGATTTTGATTTTTTTAAACTTTGGATTTCTATTCTTTAAACTTTCGATCTTTGAATTTTTTATTTTCATTTCTTAATTTTGGATTTTCTTTTTTTTAATTTTGGATTTTAAGATTTTTGAAATTTTTGATCTTTGAATTTTATTTATTACATTTTTTATTTTTGATTTTAATTTTAATTTTCTAATTTTGATTTTTTAATTTTGGATTTTTTTTGAGCTGATTGTTTTCTGTGCAGTCCATTCCCTCACAGCCCCACTAATTTTGTGATGATTTTGTTTGTAACACAAGTTTGGGTTAGCTCTCTATTAACTCCCAGCGCCTGTGCCACCCAAGAAAGCACCAATAAGACTAGTATTGTACGTGCTAGCAGGAACAGACTGTTTTATGAAAGGCTTAATACATGTAAACAATCTAGATCAGCGTTTCTCAACCTTTTTGAACCCGAGGACCTCAAAAAATGTCTAAAAAAAAAAGTCCCTATCCTAATATTTGGGGTATTAATTATAGGTCATTATAACGAAATATGTGAAAATTTTACTTCTTTAATTTCCACTTGCTTTATGTTATTTTTTAATTATGGCTGAGGAACACCTACACCATCTTCACGGACCACTAGTGGTTCGCAGACCATAGGTTGAAAAACGCTGATCTAGATAATAGTGTAAACAAACTAGACAACACTACAAATTGTGAAACTCATATTTGCTGATAGGGAAAGTAAAGCTCTGGAAATAAACCCAGAATTTTTCATCACTCCAGCTATGAACACAGACGAGTGGAAACAGCCAAACTTCGACCTAAGGCATCTTTATACTCTAACTGCAATACATGGGTTTCATTACCGGATATGTGTCCAGCGAGGATATCACCAAGCATCAGAGACATGCAAATGTACTCTGTATGGACAGCACCGTCCACAGTATCACATATTGGACTATGCAGAAAGGACTGAATCTCTCAGCTAGTACGCAAATAATGAAAATGTCAAAACTGCAACTATTATTACATACACATTGTATTTAATCTAACAGAATATTAATGAATAACAGCGAAATATTTTACCTGTGTATAGAGGTGACATAGACAAGCAACTTTTCTTATATTTCTGCTCTATGATATAAAACGTGCATGCTACAGGGCATTAAAGTCATTACAATCTGGTGCTCATAAGTCAATAATTTAGCAAAATAGGGTTGAAATTTTCATTAAATTGACTTCATGCCTTCTTAGTGATAAAAAAAGGTGCGTGGAATGCCACGCGACAGAAGTGAAACTTCTTTGGCAACGTTGAGAGTGAAATAGAGGAATGCATATAATTATATCGAACGGAAGAAGGAAATCATCTAAACAAAAAATAAAATAAGAAATTCACTTTTTCGACATTTTAAATTGAATACATACATATAAAACAATAACACATTTGTGATGAACTAATGCCCAAACTGTCACTGATCATAGCCACTGTGTTTGTTTACACAGAATGAACTTTGGTTAAGTTTCCGAGAATGTTAGTGACGTGTAAACAATGCTCATGCAACAAGTAGAGCCATCTATAATGGTGAAGGGCTCACCATGCCACTAGCTCGAAGCAGTAATAGTCTCCCACTCAATGCCTGATACCTTTCCCCTGTGCGCTCCCGTGGCCCCACTCTTCCGATAACAACTCTAATGCTTGCTACTTACCCCCACTACTTTCTTGACGAATTTGTTCGTAATGCTAGAGCATAATGCAACTTTGGGTTAGCTCTCGATTTACTCCTAGCGCGCCTAAAGGTGTTTCACGTCAAAAACTTGATTCTTAATCATTCATCAACAGTTATAATAATTTAGAGTTTTCATAAATTGCAAAATTTACAGAATAATCACATGACTGCTCGCCACTGCAATATTAAGTGCCAGTATGGTACTTTGTGAGATTGTGTGGGGGACAGGAAATGTCTATCTGTCTGTGTGTCTGTATGCACCATAACTCAAATATGCTTTATCTGATTTTCATGAAACTCAATAAAACTGAAGAGGAACCTTTTACTAGCACCCGTGCTATCGCAAGTGCAATGGATGTGAACCACATCAGTGTATGGGAAGTCCTACATAAAGTCAGTTCCATCCCTTTCACCTTCAAAAGGTACTCGGTTTAGGTCCTAATGACTTTGGTCATAGGAAACCTACAACTACAGCCACTACAATAAATAATACATCTAACCATCCACCAGCACAAAAGCTAGAAGGCCTTAAATCAATGGTGAATAGAATGCTGTCAATTCCACTTTCGAATGACAAAATGAAAAAAAAAAAATTCAAACATTAAAGCAAATTGCTAGCAAAAATAGTACAAGATAGTACAAGATATTATGAATAAGTCAATTAAGAAAAACAGTAACAACATATGAACAAACAGAAAAAATCAGAACGGAAAATATGTTACATTCACAAAATCACTAACATATTCAAAAGATTTGACTTATATATTGCATTTAGAACTAACAACAAATTATCCACCCTTGTATTCAATAGCCATAAAATCAATAACCAAGATAAATACAATAAGTCTGGGGTATATAAACTATCTTGTACAGATCATAATAATTGTAAATGTAGCTATGTTGGCCAGATTGGGAGGAAATTCCATGAAAGATTCAAAGAACATACAAAACCAATAGCATAGAGAAGACATTCAGCTTACGCTGAGCACAAGGCAGACACACAACATGGTTTTGAATCCCGAAACCATAAATAAAGAAATGAACATTCTACATGTCAAAAATGAAAGTCTAACTCTGAAAATTTAGAAATTGGAATAAGAGTAGAATCGGGCTCACCCGAGTTTTCCTTCCACTGAATAATAAAAGAGCCTTGCACCAAACATAATTTGTCACAACTATAAACAACAAAATAATATTTCATAATAAAATAAAATACCCTTGCGCCAAAAATCATATTTCACAATTATAGGAGTGGGAGTGAAAACTCGGGTGAGCCCGATTCTACCTTTTTCCCCCTCTTTCATACATTGGCTAACATTTTGTAGCATTATATTGTGTGTCTAGCCTATTCTGCTCATAATGAAGTTTTCAGTTCAGAGCTGGCCATGTAAATAACATAGACCGAAGCCTACACCACATTATTTAACATCATTCTATGTATCACTGAAGATGACCACAAGCTGGTCGAAATATATATGATAATTTAAAAACCTTAATATTGAAAGGCGGAGTTACTGCATTTCATTAAATAGTTATTAGCCCTTTTTTCTGTAAAATTAGTAAAAGTGATTTTTGCATCCAACTCTTCACATAATAGTATAGCATTGTAAAGTACAAGAATTTCATTTAGGATCATTCATAGAAGAGTATTCTACAGTGGACTCCTCAATATTGTACTCTTTTTCAAAATATTTTGTTTATGTTTTAAGTAACAAAGCACCAAATCTATTATTTTTCAGAAATTCAAGAATTTCATCAGGTTCCGATTCTTCATTAAAGTGTTCTCTATTTTCTTCTACAGTCTCAGTGTTTTTACTTTTATTTTTCTTCTTCTTTCCCCTCTTTTTCTCTGTGTTAATTATGAACAAATCTGGGAGTAAATAAGACACTGTCTTAACTAAAATTCTGTATAAAAAGAAAAGCGAAGGGACATGTAAGAGATGCACAGGAATATAATATTCCACATTAGAGCGTTTCTTGAAATTTATATAAGCATTATACACAACAGTTCCTGAGTAAAATTTTGCAATCTCACAATGATAAAAAGGAAAACTTAACAATGCATTTAAGTCACTGATAGCTTGAAGGCAACTCTGAAATTGTGCAAATGCATGCACTACATCCAAAGAAAACAATTTGGCTCTACTCTTTAGAGATTCATCCACAGCGTGATATGGGAGTATGCTTTCAAATATTAATAAACAATCATCTCTTGATACGTCCGATATAGCTTTGGTAATAATGTTATCAGTACAATGAGTAATTTCATCACTAACAGGACTACTTATCAATTCTTTTACATTTTGTACTTGTGTTATTTTCTTTAGATGATTGCCATTGTCTTTAAGGAATGACTTCCGTGTCCTGTAATATCCAATATGCTTATCAATTAAGTTTAGCAGAATAATACTGAACAACAAAGCATGAACGTGATGAGACGTGATTGGAGGGTCAGAAATGTTTCTAGCCCAATATATTAAAGCGATCATAAAAATTTTCCAGTCATCTGGAAAATAATCTAAGACTTTAATGTCACTACTGGTAATTTCAACTGTGTCATATATAATGCATTTTTTAACATTCACTGATAAATCGGGAATGTTCTCCAATGAAGGGAATACCTCAACAGAAGTTGTTCTGTCAACAGGGAGCAAATTAAAGTATTCAAGCTGTCTCTGACTGTATGCTAAACATTTTAAATGCTCTCCAACATCATTTCCAGATGTGAGCAGGCCAAATAAAACGCTCAGTATAGGCATGCTCATTTTATGAGAGAATGGGTAGTTGAAATTCTCTACCTGAGGGGCAAGAAAGTGAGTTTTGAGGAAAAGCATGTTAATAAAACTAGGAGGGAGATTTCCACATTGATAGCTTTTTCTGAACCAATGTGGAAGGGAAGTATCTGGGATTAAGTCTACAGTAGAAGAATCATTTTCCTGGTTTCCTTCTTCTTCTTCTTCTTCTTCTTCTTCTTCTTCTTCTTCTTCTTCTTCTTCACTTTCACAACATTCTTCATGAACACTATCTTGGTCTTCAAGTCTACTCTGCTCACTCTTAACATCATCCTCTTCTTGCACCTCACCTTCTTCAACTTCAGAAAAACTGTGTTCTACCATTCTAATGATATCACTGGGCGAAGAATCAGCTGTTACACCAACAGAAACCTCATCCAACTTACACAAGTAGGACAGTAATTCACTTGAGCAGGTAGTGTAGCCAGAAATTGATTCCTGAAGAAGTTTCCTTACCAGTGGTCTCTTGTTTATTTTAAGTCGATTCAGAATCTGGAAACAAAGAACTTTATTAACTTGGGATAAATTACTTCATTAATTTATACCTATTAGGGTGGTAAGTAACTGACTACTTTAGGTTCTAGTTAGAGATGAGCATGAGTCAGGCTCAGACTGAGATACGTTTTGAACTTGGATTGCCAGTTGTCATAAGCTTATATAACACAACAGGCTTATGCAAAGCCCTCAATACATCTTAATGGGGTCACTTTTAAGTAGGGATGGGTCGATACCAGATTTTCTCGATACTCGATACCGATACATGATTTTTTCCTCGATACTCGATACTTCGATACCTTCAACATTTTCAGTTTCAATAAATAGCCTAGGTACGGTACATTAAAAATTAAAATTTGAGAGAACTGTGTAATACCAACTAAATTAATTAAGTCTGCATATTTAATGAGACAAAATTTAATATCATCAGTACCCTATAATTATTTTTAAACTCTACATTAAAACTAAAATTAGTTTTTTACACAGTCCACTTACAAGTTTTGTTAAAAAATACTAGCATTCTCACTTAATTGCAGAATTTCAGAATTACAAAAGTATCGAAAAAGTATCGAGCGAGTTTTCTGAAGTATCGTTCGATGCCGATACCATGAAAGTATCGAGAGTATCGAGGTATCGAAAGTATCGAGAACCCATCCCTACTTTTAAGTAAACAGTTTGCTCTTCCTTCGCCTTAATACAGTGCCATCAATAAGTCTCTCTGCAGCTCGTTATGTTTGCCACTCACATGAAGGTTGGTATCTCTCTACCTTCCTTTCTGACTTGTAGCAGGTATACTAGAGAAGGCCATATTAACTATTGTTAACTATCATCTTGAACCTCAATCTTTGCACAGTTTTTCTACTGCTACTATCTCACCATCAAAGGAGCACCAACGAGCAGTGGCCTTCGAAGAGGCGACAATAAAATCCAACACCAATTAATATATGATGCAAGGTAAGTTTGTATGTTTGTTTTATTCAAAGAATTCTCATTGCTAATACAACCAATAAAGTCGTTAAATGTGGGCGAGCTAAAATAAAATCTGTGTGATATGTGTACGCTTAAAAAATGCTTACCAGTCAAAATTATGGTACAGTCCTTCTAGTGTTAATATTACTGCTTCACTAATTTCAAAGCTGCAATATATTGAAAGAGATCCTGGACTATTGCTATTGCAATGTCATGCAGGAAGTCTGAGGTAATGCCAAATTCATTGCTGAATTCCTTATGGTACCGTGCATCTAGCTCCTATCATCAGTCCCATTACTGAAATTGTATTGAGGTTATATTTTTCCTTAAAATAAGGATTTGTCAGTTCGTAAATTTACATGTGGGCTGATTTTTTTTTAAATTTAATTTCAGCTGTGTTTTAGCTTCGAGACTATAGCAGGAGTTCGGGATTTGTGTCAGTACCGTAGGGTAGGACATGGAACTATTGCTTGTCAATTGTTTCTATTGTCAGTGTATTTAATGGAGTAAATTTCAACTGATATTAATTTAAATGGATATGATACAGGATGAAATGGCGAGGATGATTCATGGTATGTAAATATTTAATTCGACATTTGCCTTTACGACTGGGGAAACCATGAAAAAAAACCATGTCAAATTGGCCATGTGGTAGTGAATTTGATTTTATGTTACAAAAATTAAAATAATACAAGTAAAAAATAGTTTTTGAAAACTGAATCGTAGCCCACCTCAGAATTCTGGTCACCAATGGTGATCTGGTGACTGTAAATTTTGCAGCCTGCACATAACTTTCATCAATTACTTTACCATTATCTTTTATGGAATCAAATAGGGATCAACGGAAATGTTTGGAGTTACTGACGGGAAAAAACGTTGAGGAAGGCATTGGGAAGTTTTTAATGAAGGCGAGACAGCTCAGGTTTGAAAAAGCGACGAATTGGAGAGCGGGTGTGGAGGGTGAGGAATAGATTTAGTTTGTTTGTGTTATTTTGAATTTATATTATTTGTTCTTTTTTTTTTTTTTTTTTTTTTTTGTGTGTGTTTTTGCGTAAGCATGGACGGTCCATGCGGACCCATGCGACTGTTTGCATTGGAATTTGTAAAAAGTTAATGATTGTAATAAACACTTACTAATTACTTTACTTTGTGGTAAACTTCGGTTTTATAAAGTAATATCTTGAGTAACATGTTTACGTCCAGGAAGATGTTTCACAATATTTTTTTGTTTTTGTTTTAGATGTCTCAATCCATTCTCATTTTGTCTGGAGCCTCATTTACTAGCAATTCAAACTCAATCTCAGTCAGAAACCTTTGTTTTCTTGATTTGTCCTTACAGAATAACAAATTTCTGCATTACAGACACTACTAAAAATGTATTGCATGTGTAAAAGGTAAAGTGATCTCTATACAGGCCATGGAGGCCCAGAGGGTTCCAGGAAGTTGAGGCTCCCAGATTTTGGACATTCGGCACATGAAGGTGGTAAGGTTTTCAGCCTTACGCACCGGTCGCCTTTACCCCCAGGATTGCTCCTGTACTCATTTCTGTTCAGTGGCGGATGCAGGGGGGGATAGGGGGGTTACATCCCCCCCCGAAATTTGAAAAAAGGCTATATATGTACTCCTGATTGTATATGCAAGTTGATTAATTTTTTTAGTATTCTTTCTATCTATTCAAATCCCCCCCCCCCCCCCGAAAAAGATTTCTGCATCCGCAACTGTTTCTGTTAGAGGCTGAGTCGACCCCAGGGCCATAGTGCCACCAGAAGGATTAGGCCAATTGAAAAATCTCAACGACCTCATCGGGAATCGAACCCACGACCTTCCGGTTTGTAGCGCAGTGCCTCAACCACTACGCTACGGCGTACCCCTGTATTGCAAGTGTAGCCCATGAATATAAATGATAAAAGAAAAAGAGAAGAAAATTATACTTAAATTACTGAGCTGCATCAGAATTGCAGTGTCACACTTCTTTTGAGTGATATAACTTAGTAACACAATTTGTCACTACGAAAATTAAAGCAACAATGATGGAATAGCTAACAACATAATACTTCATTTTGCATTATTGATGCACTTTACACACAAGCGCTGCTCCAGGGTTAATGTATAGCAGCAACGGACATCTCGCGTGCACTTGTGGAGCTGCAATGATACACTGTGGACTGTGAGCTTAGTAATTGCTCGCCACAAAGTAAAAATATTGCCATGACGGACTGTGAATATGACGTTACCAAATAATAAATGTACACATTACATATTTGCATCTTACTGAGTTTGTTTCATATGCACAGTGTTACACTCTTCACCACAATTAATCAGGTTTCACTTACTGATACCATAATGAATAGAATGAGAAAGTGTGATGACTTCGCCGCTAATACAATGGTAGGTATAGGGAGAGCGGCGGTCCACCGAAACACTGGCAGCACCTTCGTTTGCGTTTCAACTTCTCAATGCTGCGTCATGATAGTTTGGCATCTTATGATTAAACTCGCAATCTTTAATTAACCCTTGGTCCTATTTCTGTGAAATTTGTGCAGAAATAATCTGCACAACACAGTCCTTCTGATGGTTAAAACAGAGACTTAAAAAATGCGGACATAAATGTTTTTATTTCATTATATAAGCATCACCAATTACACAAAATTCATGGAGGGTGAAACGGAATTTGACTATGCGACAATTTTTTTCATTTTTGTGTCCCGTAAAAACTTCAAGCGAGAAAGTTTTAGGGAAATATTTCAACTTTATTTTAAATTCAGTACCACCTTTATATCTTGAATGGTTTACGAGTAATTGAGTGGTAATTATTCCGGGCGCTCAGCTCTCTGAATGATGTGAGACGATCGTGAAATGTTGAGGGTGAAGCAAATTTGACTATGCGACATTTATTATTTTATTTTTGTGTCCAGAAAGAGATTAAGGGTGTAAGGTTTAGTGAAATATTTGGATCTTATTATAAATTGAGTACCACCTATATATCTATAATGGTTAACGAGTAATAGTAATTACTCTAAAGCTAAAGCTAAAGCTATCAGAATGGTATTGAGGTATTAGCAGGCATCTTTTCCATAAAATACCAGCAATAACGTAAAAAATTTTACATAATTTATTCGTGGTCTCAATAATAATACTATATTAACTGACTACTTGTACCCATACTGCAAGATTGACCCGCTGAGGAAAAGGAATGAATGAAGCTTTTTTCTAACTTAGTAAGTCTCACTACTTTTATTTATGCATTTATTGGATTATTTATTTATCATATTTTCTGTTCACTTATGTTAGTAATTTTTATGTATAATTATCATAGCAAATGTCTTATTAGTTTAATATCTTGTTCCTTTTTTTAATAATATAATTTAACAACATAAGACGTACATCAGTTACAGCGAACGTGAATGGTCGAGGGTTTGAGCAAATAGCGGGCTGTAGTTAAGGCAATAGGATTTAATTTTTTTATGAAAAAATCAGGGAAAATGCTTTGAAATATTGTGTGATATATGTAGAATGCGTTGCATCACAATTTTTGCGTATGTGCGTCTTTATCGGATGTTGAAACGCCAATTTTAAAGATCACGCGCCCTATTTTTGTAGTGCTGCTTATGAAATTTTCCGTGCCCTGCAATTCACAAATCATCCCTTAGTTTATATTATCTCTGTTCACATAATTTGTACACATATCTACACTTTTGACCGTGTTTCACCTACATAACTTACCCCATACAGCCAGGAGAAAATTAATATTATTATAAATAATATTACTATTAATACAATAATAATACAAATTAATACTCAGTAATATGCTATACAATGTAATATTAATATTAATTTATAAAATATCCCTTAGCTGTTTTCTACCCTAATTATACGTTGTTATTTCTATACAAATGTACATTCTTTAACAAATTCTCATCAAATTATACTAACATACCATCTACCCTATTTTCTAGGCAACAAAATATTAGATCAAATCATCCCTTAGCTGTTTCATACCTATATTATATAATTGTTCATTGCTTGTGAACATCTTCGATTTTTTGAAAGATGTGGAACGAAATGTTACGGTCAAGCTTCTTGGAATCTGAGAAATTACTGTTACACACGGCCATGTTTATTTTTGGAGATGAGATCTTCCAAGACGTGTAAAGCAGCCCGAAAATTGTCAGAAGTATCTAACAATTCAATTTAGATAAGGTGAGTCATTTTGAAATAGATTAATGTATTATTTTGTTTAATAATGTTTGCAATTTTTCCTATACCGCCCGTAGTAATCTTGCTCCCGCGAATCTCAAGCAGAGTAACTGCTACCTAGCGGCGGAACCAGTGAACTACCTCAGTCATCACACTTTCTCCTCTATTCATTATGCTGATACTATAAATATCTTCATAAAAGTAATATGTAGGCTATAACTACAACCTGATTGATACTATATCAAACTATAACAAACATGATGAATTCATGAGTAACAACAAACACATTTTGTTTTCAGTAACTCAGTAAATTACGAACAACACATATAAACAACCATAAGTATTTTTTAATTGTAGACCTTGTGATAATTCCAACCTATATTAGAATTATTAAACTAAAACAGGTATGTGCAATTTAACATATTCTACTGACAAACAAATATCATGAAGAAATAGTCGAAATATTGTCTTCTCAAGAAATCACATATCAATAAACAAAACAAAGAAACACATTTTGTCCAATTTTAGGCCTAGTATAAATACAGGGTGTTTCAAAAATAATTTTACAAACTTCGGGCATGGGTTCCATAACACCAAAAGAAGGGAAAAAGTTCATATGAACATAGGTACCATAATCCTTTGTTTTCTCGTTAGGAACTGTTCAACATATTGGTACACTCAAAACACGTCAACACACAAAACTCATAACAAATGCTCGAAATGTCCTCCTATTGCTTCTAGACATGCACCTTAAACTATTGGTTTATGGAGCAGACATCCCGGATGAAGAAACTTTTCATCGGCGTGTCATGGAAGCCTGCGAAATCATTCAATACCATCACAGAGTATTTGAAAGGGTGCGACAGTCCAAGATTCAACGAGTGCATGCATGTCTAGAAGCAAGAGGAGGACATTTCGAGCATTTGTTATGAGTTTTGTGTGTTGTCGTGTTATGAGTGTACCAATGTGTTGAACAGTTCCTAACGAGAAAACAAAGGATTATGTGGCCTATGTTCATATGAACTTTTTTCCATCTTTTGGTGTAAGAAACCCATGCCCGAAGTTTATAAAAGAATTTTTGAAACACCCTGTATTTGACTCAATATTTTGAACATATTTTTGGAAAATTAATTACAAATGCTGGTTTCAAAATCGTTTCTTGAATTTATGACATCTTTTATTTCTTATGATATTTTCTATGTTGGCAGTCACTGACTGTCTACTACAGTGAGTCCCATGCAAGAGTTGACCGATCATGTGAGTTTCTGCATCGCGGCGGGCACAGCTCCAACTCCTGAGTGATTGGGTGAAATATCTACGCAAATAAAGCCACGAACAGTGTAATGGTTCAGGTTCTCACATTTACAGTTGGTATTACGATGAAAATAACCACGTACTTCATCACAAGAGATTTTGGAAATGTCTTCCTCTTAGATCCACACAACACTGGCATCTTTTCAGGAAATTTTGTTTCATGCACATAAGTTCAGCTTCCGATGTAGAGTTAATTTCTCTTGTGATATTGTCTTTAAGTTCTTCTAATGTATGGGACATTGACCTGTACACTTTATTATTTATGGGGAAACTTGAGAAATAGTCACAATCTGTTAGAAGAACTTAAAGACAATATCAGAAGAGAAATTAGCTCTATCTCGAAAGCTGAACTTATGTGCGTAAAAGAAAGTTTCCTAAAAAGGTGCCAGTGTTGTGTGAATGCAAGAGGAGGACATTTCCAACATCTCTTGTGATGAGGTATGTGGTTATTTTCATTGAAGTATAAATGTGAGAACCTGAACCATTACACTGTTCGCGGCTTTATTTGTATAGACATTTCACCCGATCGCTCGGGAGTTGGAACTGTGCCCGCCACGATGCAGAAACCCACATGATTGGCCAACTCTTGCATGGGACTCACTGTACAAATCCAATTGCAGACCATGAATTTAAATTTAAGTCTGCTTGAACTTGCACACAAGTATGGAACCGAACATTGAAATGAGTTGAGCTGCAAGTTTATGCAGTCTCCGGAAATGTACCTAAGAAAAATTTTGATAGAACTGCATTAAACATTACTATCTGTGCAGCACTGATTTGCCTGTCTTCCCCCTCCCCAATAGAATAACCTGTTTACATTGCCCACTCAGTCCTTTCATAGTCCACAGCACGTGCGCCCTTCTACAATACTGGCGAGATGACCATCACTGATAGTTTTACTCTGCAACAATGAAAGTTATTGTAAGCCACGTTAAATCTTGTAATCAAGTCAACCATAACTTTACCACAATATTTTCTTTTTTACTAAAAAATTTAACATATTTACCCAAGAATTTAGGGAATGATTAGTCAAACATTTTCTGGTTCCCTATCTTATTGACTCTCTTACATGCTAAGCAGATTTACCTTAAAAGTTTATATTCTGCATTAGACTCATATGCATGTCATCTTGGTCCCCTCAGAAAAGTACAAAAACAAGCACCAAGGCACTGTGTTTCTAAACTCCGATTTGGAAATACCCAACGCAATGAAAAAAAATCTGATGTGAAAGTCACATAACTTCCTCTGCCCAAATAAAAGTTTGCAGCATTACGCTAATTATGCTATAAATATCTTATAGCCCCTTCTTTGAATGTTGCGACTAAAAACGCAGGCTATGGGGGGGAAAAAAAAAACAAGTGACTGCAAACTTTATTGAACTTTCTGCTGTTAAGAATAATTTCCGAAATTTATCAAATATTCCCCTCAGACATTTCTTTACTGTAAGCAGGGCCAACAGTACATTTTTCTCTCTTCACATGCTTATATAGAATAAAATGCCTTAATGTCCACGTATTATGTTGTTCACCAGGCAAGTTGGTAGGTTACAACCACCCTTCAGAGAATGCTTTTGAAATGGTATAAGCAATCCATGTACAACATTTAAAGGAAATTTTTAGAGCCGTTTATGAGAAAATAGCAAAAAACAAAATATTCTTCATGTAAAGTCCCCTTAAATATAAGAAAAGGTTGTAGCCAATCTTCACAGCCTCAGAAGGTACCTAACCCAAATACAAAATTTTGTTTTTGTACGATTTACAAAAAGCACGTATTCACAGTGGGTTGCTTATAACTACCCTTCAGAGAATTTGTTCGAAAAAATGTTTCAAATAAAAGTTTTAGCTCTTGGTACAAGCAATTCATGCGCAAAATTTAAAGAAAATCGCGAAAAACGAAAATTTCTTCATGTAAAGTCCCCTTAAAAATAAGGGAAATTTGTCGCCATTCTTCGAATCACATCTTCAAAAGGTACCTGACCCAAATACGAAATTTTGTTTTCATATGATTCTCCGTTTCGGAGCTACCTGTTCACAAACTTCCACACAGACAGACACACACACAGACATGTTTCCAAAAATAGTATTTTTGGATTCAGGGGGCCTTGAAACGTGTATATATGTTAAAAACTCAACTTCGAATTTGGGGGTCGAAAACAATACTTCCTCTACCTATAGTACCTATGGTACGGGCAGAGGAAGTAAAAATTTGATTATGGTTCATCTATTCCCTCATAAGCTTACTATATTTTCTCATGATGAACATATGAACATTAAACAATATTATAATCCATTATCATTGAGTTTTATTTGTTCTAGATTTCATTTTTAGAAAATATAAATCCATACTGAAGGCAAATTAAATAACTGAATACTTTAGAATTATTGTATAAGTTAAATATAGAAAATTGTACAGATATAATAAATTTAATATTACATATTATGCATAGGCCCTAAAATCGACAATCATGAACATTTTTACATCAGTTTTATCGTATGGCGTAGTATACATATTATCCACAAAAAGAAAACACACAACTATATGAAACAGATCCGTCTTGTGCGAGCTGCTCTTCGAGATTGATTGCAAAGGCATGTCCACCTGTGAGTTGACTCTCTGAATGTCACTCTCCACTACCTCTCAGACGCATGTCCACTTATCAAAATGCATCTCTCGCGAGTTTCTTGCACTCTCAGCTCTCATGTGGACATTAGCCTTAAGACAGTTTAACTAGTCTACCCAAAAAAATGTAAAATTAATCTGTAATGAAGACAAAGTACACTGTAAACCATTATGGTACCAGTATTCAAAGAAATTGACTGCCTGTGTGATCTCGTGGTTAGTGTCACTGGAGATCCGCAGGCCTAGGTTTGCTCCCTGGTACCTCTTTGGATTTGTCTGAGGTAGAGAGGTCTGGAACAGGGTGTACTCAGCCTTGTGATACAAACTTAGGAGCTATTTGATAGAAAAAGTAGCAGCTCTGGAAACCACCAGTAATGACTATGGGTGCCTGCATGCTTACCACATGCCCCCAATCCTTCCATCTGCCTATGGTAGACGACACAGCGGTTGGGTGGTAGGCCTAGTCCCTTCAGGGAGTAGCACTAAGGAGTTTAGTTTTTATTAAAAGAAATTAATGTATTTTATCAGCAAATGCTTATGAATGTAAAGTTAACCATGATTCCTTTTCATGAAGCAATGTCTCATTGATACAATACCCCTATACCTACAGAAATAATGACAAACTGATGATTAGTAGGGCCCGGATTTTTATGTGCTAAAAAACTTAAAAATATTTATTTTTTATGTGCTAAAAATGTTTAAAATATGTGCTAAAATTTAAAAAAATATGTGCTAAAACTAAATTTCTTTTTTTTGAAAAAGAGACAAAAGCACCAGAATGTGTATTGAAACTCACCAATTCCAGCTAAACATCAGATGTAAAATGCTGACTGGAGTTGCAGTGCGCAACAAATGTCATCTCCAGATTATGGATCACAAATCCTGGCCTATTATCCGAGAATAATGCCTTACATTGAGAAAAGGAACGTTCTACATCACACAATGTTAACCTTGCATATTTGAAGAGGTGTACTGTATATCACTGACACACACACGATCAAGTTCACTTATGTTTTGGCCTTCCAAAACTTGAGCGACTTTGCAGAGGGTTTGGTAGCCACCATTTTTCTCAAACATACCTTCACATTTTGTTCTTAGAACTTCTATTTTGGAACCTGAGATAGTGTTAAGTTGCCTTTCAACATATTGTATTTCTTTAACTGAAATACGCAATGTTGAGATTGGGTTCTGTTCTTCCCCGATAAGCAAGTGCAAGTGAATCACTCTCACCTCATTGCAAGTTAAGCATTTGTGTTGAATTCATTGGAGATACAAATTTTTGTTGTAAAATGTTAAAAGAGAATGAGGAAAAGTACTAAAATATTTATTTATGGATAATATATCGAAAATATTTATTCATATAACTTCTTTTGTAAAACATGTATTTTTATGTAAAATAAAATCTAGAATTTGCAGTTTTCGGACCATGATATGAGCATCAGGAAAAAAAAAATTACATAAAAAATCCGGAAAAGTACTAAAATATGTATTTATGGAGAAAATATCGAAAATATTTATTCACATAACTTTTTTTGTAAAATATGTGTTTTTATGTGAAATAAAATTTGGAATTTGCGTTTGCCGGACCTCGATTTGGATATAAAACTTTGTTTTAGGAATGTACGCATCAGGAAAAAAAATATTTTTTTACATGCAAATCCGGGCCCTAATGATTAGTATACGCATAACCACTGTCACCAATAACAGTTTTAACAAATTTGGAATGAAATTAATTAATGCACAGTCAAGCATAATGCATTTAAAATTAGACATTAAACTCCTGTTGACAAAACTATCTTTATTACAAATGTAATACTTTCAGAATTTAAGCAATTTGTCACGTAGCGAATGGCTACGTGCATAATAGACGATAGCAAACCATTTCTAAACAAAGGAAGGGTTTGGGAGACTTCGATTAATCGATATTGAACCCTGTTATGACTATCGATACTGCCCTGAATTTATTTTGAATTACAGAAAAAAGAGAAGTGCGCATGCGCCGACGGTGAGTCGACGGGAGAAGAGCTGATCCGAAAAAGACAGCAAGGAGTACGTGCCTGACCACGAGAGAGAGAAGTTGAAAAGGCAGAAGGGAGAAGACGAGATTGGGATGTGTGACAGCGGTAGAGGCGGTCTGGCATAATGGTGTGTCAGACTTTCATCTAAAGGAAATTCTGGTTGTGAACTTCCTTGACCCGACTATATGGAGATAGTCATTAATCAGAAGAACACACCAAGTCGGCCAGTACGAGACACCGCTACAGCGAACATCAGCTGTGAGAGTGAGTCGTGACTGCTCGCTCTGAATGAGAGCAGATATGGACATCAGGAAGTAATGGGAGACAACTCAGGATCGGAGGATAAGTTGGACATCACTGGTTGAGTATAATAGTCTAGACTTTTTCTTATTGTTTGGGGAGTGAGAAAACTGAGATATTCCTTTTTTAAGGATGGTTTCTAAGTCATGTATGGCAATCAGACGCCGTAGGGTATGATAGAAGAATAGAATAGAAATATAGAAGTGAGAATTCTAGAAGTAAAGTGATGAAATCCAGTAATCCAACTACTTTCTATTTCTGGTCTAAGTTAATTATAAAAGAGCAGTCAAGAGCCCAACCGCTGAAGGATAAAGATAGATCTCTTCACTTTAGGTTTTTTTGGGTGATTGTCCCACGAATGAATACATAGCTAGGGGCAATTGGTGATGCTCATAGAAACTTTGTTATTTTTGAGACAGGACGCGAGGGGAGTAAGGAAGAAAAGTAATTAAGGGGCATGCTTAGTACTTCTTACGAGGGCCCCTCCCACTTGGGTTTCTTTCAGGTGACGGGTGACTATCTATAAATAGATTTCATGCTGGCCTGTAATGTTAAGTTATGTTTTTTTTTATAGAGATTTATCTACAAGCGAAGGTATATGGAACATGGTAGAGGGGGATAAGAAGTGGAAAGATTGAAGGGCAAAAGAAGGCCTACGAGTGGTAGTGCATTAGGTGTGTACCATTGGAAAATTTACATGTTAGGGTAGAAGTAGAAGTCACTAAAGGGGTTATAGAGAAGCTTACTAATCTGGGCGTGAATTAGTTTCAGTTAGAATTCTAGGGAATTTAGAGACAAAAGAAGATTGGGTGCCCATGCTAAAGAGTAGTAACGTAAGAAGTAGGAAAACTAGAATAACCACCGAGTGAATTAAATCAATGGTATAAGCTGAAGGGAACTCTACTTAAAGAAAGAAAGGGGTTAAAAGATAATAGCTGATGACTGGTCAGGTTAGAAAGAGGAGAGTGAGTTGAAAGATAACAACACATGATTGGTTAGGTTAGAAAGAGGAGAATAGGTAATTGCGAGTAGTGTACTGATGATAAGTAGTTTATTAGCAAGTACTAGAGATTGTAAGGGTGAGGTGAGGGAACGCCGGAAGTATCCCGAATCAAACAAATAAAATCTGGTAGTAGACAAGGCCTATACCAGTAACATATAAAGAAAAGAAATTTATGAGAGATTGTGAAAGCCATCGATGTTGGAGGCGAACAACGGCCCCACGTGCCTCTAGGAGAGAGTGTCAGGGACCTCTGACATCGATTTACAAAATTTTATTTTTGTTTGCGGCCCATTAATATTTTCCCGGTTGCAGGAGAGGAGTCAGATTGTTTGTAACTCAAGATCTAGACGTCGCTCCTGTATCGGTGGTCTATCGCCACAGTCACTCTGTGGGTATAGGCCTAAACTTCTATTTCTTTCTTCGTGAGACTGTCTTTTCTATCTATCTTTAAATACAATTCTTCATGGACTAAGCTGACAAATAGACTAATATAGGAGACATAGGTGGGATTATTGAGTGTAATCTGTAGAGTAAGGACTGGATTATGAATTGAAAACCTTTATTTATTCAAGAAAAAAAAAACCCAGTATAATATATATATTGAACTATCCTGAAGTTGCAAATGTAAATGACTACACAAGTCAGTAGTAAATTAGAAGAATAATACAAGACGTTCTAGTAGATACCTGAAAAACAAAGAAAGAAAATTAAAGTAATTAATTAAGGATTTGTTATTGTTGAACAGAGAACGTACTTATATAGTTAAAATTGGGTATACTAACCTTGAATAATCAAATATTATCCTACCAATAAAAGTGTTGAATGGTTAATGTAGTGTAAATGTAATTTATTGTATATAAGATTGTTATTGTTGAAAAAAGAAAAAAAAATAATATATTAAATAAAATACGGTCGTTGTTACTTAAAGCAAAGTTAACGTGAAGTCCACGTAAAAAGTTTGGAGCCCATATCGTGGGGCTGAGTAGTGTTAAAACAAAACAGTATTGCTAATTGTTGCAACTTAATTTAGTTAAAATTGTTAAAAAAAAAAAAAAAAAAAAAAAAAAAAAAGAAACCTTTATTCAGTTGAAGTTCCATATTATGATAGCCCATAGCGTGAGGCAGTGATAGTTTGATATCCTAACGTGAGGCGAGATAGGGTTAAAAGAATTTTGGGAGTTAGGTTAGTATAACTGAAATTTATTCTCAAAAACAAATAATAATAATAATAATAATAACATATTTTTGGGAAAAGAATAATGACTATTGACAAGTAAGGACTTCTATAGATGACTAAGACAGACGACTGAACTATTGTGTGTTCTAATCTTTTTTTCAGTGGTATTGTTAATATATAAATATGGCTACTTATGTTGATCCGTATGCACAAATAAGAGCAGCTGAGCTAACCCAAGCTATTAGGAAGTTGAGGAAGGCGGATTTAGAGGCAGAATGTGATAGAGTAAAGTTACCGACCACAGGTACAAGGGATGAGTTAAGACAACGCTTGTTAGATTATGCCCGTAAGAACCCTCAGTCATTTCAAGTGTTAATTACGGCTTTTGCTCTGAGTCAGGAAGTTTTGGAAGAAGATTTAGTTGAACATAATATAACGGTACCACAAGATTCATATGGAGATGTAGTGTATACATGGGTTAAGTTAATGCGTAGGAAGGCCATGGCGGTAGCTGATTCAGAAGAAGTTGTACCAGTAGTACCATCGTTTACAATTCAGTTAGAGCCACATAAACCAAATACTTTGGATCTGGTTCGTAAATGGAACATTAAATTCAAACCTGGGGATAGTATTTACTTATTTTTGGAGAGATTGGAAGATTTAAAACAAAGTTCTAAGTTACAGGGTGTAGAGTTATTGTCAGTATTACCCGAAATTTTACAAGATTCAGCTTTACTTTGGTACAGGAACAGATTAACAGATTGGCCTACATGGGAAGCTTTTTTGAAAGAATTTAGAGAATATTATTTGCCTATTGATGAGGAAGACTCGCTTTTGGATGAGATTAGACAGAGAACGCAAGGTCCCAAAGAATCGATTTTTGATTATGTTAATGCTATTCAAACGTTAATGAGGAGGCTGAGTACTCCAATGAGTCCTCAACAAATGATGAAGACTGTTATCAAAAATTTGCGTCCTGATGTAAAATTGTACCTTAGACCTGCAGAGATTCAAACTATAACAGATTTAATACGTGTAGGTAGACAGTATGAACAAATATTGTTAGATTCTGAGAGATATATTCCTCCTCCAACGCAGGTTAGAGCTACAATTAAAGAAACGGCTTATAAACCTCAGAGACAAGTTGTTATACCTTCAGTTCATACAGCGCTAGGAATTCAGGGAAAACAGGAACTTCCATCGTCCGAGTTACAAAAGAAACCCAATGTTAGTTTTTCTGCAAAGACGTGGGATAAGGAACGGAATTCAAGTCCTGTAAATGATTCTAGAATGGTTAAAGTAATAGAAAATAAAGAGAGACAGGATGAGTCGAGGGATAATGGTAAAAACACCACTTTGCGTTTTTCAAATAATCAGCGATGTTGGAATTGTGATAAAACAGGACATAGGCAGTTCGAGTGTAAAGCACCTCGTAGAGTTACTCCACGCGCTACGATTAAATGTTATAATTGTAATAAGCTTGGACATAGGTCTATTGATTGTAGGATGCCCCAAGAAAGAAAAGTTAGGCCTACAAATTCTTTATGACAATTAACTAAAAATCAGGCTTGTGTGATGTTAAATATAAATCCTACAGATTTAGTTAATGGAGATAGATGTTTTGTTGAAATTTTGCTAGAGGATATTACGTTTATTTCTTTAATAGATTCCGGTTCAGATAAAACTTATGTGGGAGAGAAAGGTGACTTTTTATGTAAAATGTTAGATTTAGCAGTAGAAGAATCTGAAGTTAGGGTGGTGCAATTAGCAGATAAAACTTATAGTTCTATAACAGGAGAGAGAACTTTTGAGATGAAATTGCAGGACAGGATTTTTCCGATAAAATGTAAAATTATGCCAAATTTAGCAGTAGATATGATTCTGGGCATGGACGTTTTGAAACAAATTGGGTTAGTAGTAGATTTGCAAGATGGGACTTGGTATTTCAAAGATGAACCAGCAAAAATTTTTCAATTCGTTAAGGCTATAGATTTAAAAGAAGAAGATCAACTACATAATATTCTTACTTTACCTACACCTCAGGAAAGGGACAGATTGAATATGTTTTTGGAAAATCAGTTACAGAAATTTGATCAGTGTACTGGACTTACCGATCTGATTTCTCATGTTATTGATACAGGCGATGCAAAACCTATAAAACAAAGATATTATCCAGTATCACCCATTTTGGAAAAAGTTATACACGCGGAAATAGATAAAATGTTATTGGAAAAAGTTATAGAGCCTTCAAATTCACCTTGGTCGTCTCCGGTAGTTATGGTAAAGAAACCAGATAGAACATGGAGGTTCTGCGTAGATTTCAGAAAAGTAAACAATTGTACTAAAAGAGATAGTTATCCTTTGCCATACATTGAACATGTTTTGAGTAAATTACGACATGCTAGGTATATCAGTACAATAGATTTGAAAAATGGGTATTGGCAAGTTCCATTAGATGAAGCAAGTAAAGAAAAAACAGCATTTACCGTACCTGGTAGAGGATTGTATCAGTTTCGAGTTATGCCTTTTGGAATCCATAACGCACCAGCCTCGTTTCAAAGATTAGTTGATACTATATTAAGAGAAGAGATAGGAGAGAAATGCTTTTGTTATTTGGATGATATAGTACTTATTAGCGAGACATTTGAAGAACATTTGTCCTTGTTAGAAAAAGTCTTAGAGAAATTAAGAAAAGCTAACCTGAAAATTAATAGGGAAAAATCAAAATTTTGTAGAAGTGAATTAAAATATTTGGGTCATATCATTACTCCATTAGGAATTGCTGTAGATTCAGATAAAATCTCGTGTATCCTTGAGTATCCAGCCCCTACAAAAGTCAAGGAAGTACGAGCATTTTTAGGATTGGCTTCTTGGTACCGACGATTCATTCCATTTTTTTCTGAAGTTGTAAAGCCCCTCACTGCACTTCTGAAAAAGAATCAGAAATGGCGTTGGACTAAGGAATGTCAGGAATCTTTTGATGAATTAAAATCGAAATTATCTAGTAGTCCTATATTAACTTGTCCAGATTATACTAAACCCCTAGTGCTACAGACCGACGCTAGTTTTTCAGGACTAGGAGCAGCATTAATTCAGACAGGAGAGGAAGGAGAGGAAAAAGTAATAGCTTATGCTAGTAGAACTTTAACGGTAGGTGAGCAAAAGTGGGCAATAGTTGAGAAGGAATTGTTAGCTATATTGTGGGCAGTTCAAAAGTTTCGTCCTTATTTGGAAGGTTATCATTTTAAAGTATATACTGATCATTTTGCTCTGAAATGGTTAAATACATTACAGAATCCGACCGGACGATTAGCTAGGTGGAGTTTATTGCTCCAGGAGTATGATTTTGAAGTAATACATAGGCCTGGTAGATTACAAAAAGTTCCGGATGCTTTATCTAGAATACACGAAGGGAAAGTTCAAGAGAAAACGGTAGAGGAAGAATTTTGCCTTTTGTTAACTAATAACTCTGAAGTAGTCGAATGGGAAAATATACAAGATGCTTGGTATATTAAGCGGAAAGAGCAAGTACAAAGTAAACCTAAATTTTGGCCAGACTGGAAGGTCATAGATGAGAAGTTGTACCATTTAAGATTAGATCAGTTAGAACAAACTTTAGAGGGAACAGTGAATAGGTGGAAATTAGTTATTCCGCAAGATTTTAGGATTAAAGTATTGCAGGAATGTCATGATGCACCTACTGCAGGACATATGGGGATAGCTAAAACTTTCTTTAGAATAGCAAACAAGTATTATTGGCCGGGAATGTTTAGAGATGTTGCTAAGTATGTTACTGCTTGTGAAATATGTCAGAGACAGAAGGTGTTACAGACGGCTCAAGCAGGACCAATGCATTTTTACCAGAAAGAGAAACCTTGGATGACTGTAGCTACAGATTTGTTGGGACCTTACCCACGTTCCAAAAAAGGGAACCGATATGTGATTGTATTTCAGGACACCTTTACCAAATATGTAGAATGTAAAGCGTTGAGGAAAGCAACCAGTAGAGCAGTTACGGAAGCATTTTATGAATTGATTATCCTTAAATGGGGAATTCCGGGATATTTGCTGATGGATAATGGACCGCAATATACTAGTAAATTAATGCGAGAGATAGCTAAAGCTTTTAATATAACTCCTTGTTATTTACCTGTATATTCGCCACAAGGAAATCCAGTAGAAAGAGTCAATAGAGTATTGAAGACAATGATTTCTAGTTATATTCAAAAGGATCAAACAGTTTGGGACGTGTATTTGAGAGAATTTAATTTTGCTATAAATACGGCTAAGCATAGTTCCACTGGATGCACTCCTTATATGCTAAATTATGGGAAGGAGCCTGAAATTATCAGTAGGATTGAAAAGGTGGAAAACCAACCGATTCATAAAGAAATCCCAAAACTTTGGGTGGAGAAACTCAATAAATTGAAAACGGTACGTTTGATGGTTAGACATAACTTAGAAACCGCCTATAAGAATTCGAGTCATTATTATAATCTTCGGAGGAGAGAGGTGAAATTTCGTCCAGGAGATCTAGTGTTAAGAAGAAACTTTAAATTAAGTGATGCCTCACAAGCTTATACAGCAGGTTTAAGTGCAAAGTTTGTCGGGCCCTATATTATAAAGAAAAAGTTCAGTGAAAATAGCTACGAACTGACAAACCGTTTTGGTAAAAAGTTGGGGAAGTGGCACGTCAAAGACTTGAAACCCTTTGTTCCTGGATAAACATTCTTTAAGGCTGGTAAACTAAACAAAAAAAAAAAAAAAAAAAAAAATGTGAACAGTGTTAACATTATTTTTTTTATGGTGAGTGGGGGAAGAATGTCACGTAGCGAATGGCTACGTGCATAATAGACGATAGCAAACCATTTCTAAACAAAGGAAGGGTTTGGGAGACTTCGATTAATCGATATTGAACCCTGTTATGACTATCGATACTGCCCTGAATTTATTTTGAATTACAGAAAAAAGAGAAGTGCGCATGCGCCGACGGTGAGTCGACGGGAGAAGAGCTGATCCGAAAAAGACAGTAAGGAGTACGTGCCTGACCACGAGAGAGAGAAGTTGAAAAGGCAGAAGGGAGAAGACGAGATTGGGATGTGTGACAGCGGTAGAGGCGGTCTGGCATAATGGTGTGTCAGACTTTCATCTAAAGGAAATTCTGGTTGTGAACTTCCTTGACCCGACTATATGGAGATAGTCATTAATCAGAAGAACACACCAAGTCGGCCAGTACGAGACACCGCTACAGCGAACATCAGCTGTGAGAGTGAGTCGTGACTGCTCGCTCTGAATGAGAGCAGATATGGACATCAGGAAGTAATGGGAGACAACTCAGGATCGGAGGATAAGTTGGACATCACTGGTTGAGTATAATAGTCTAGACTTTTTCTTATTGTTTGGGGAGTGAGAAAACTGAGATATTCCTTTTTTAAGGATGGTTTCTAAGTCATGTATGGCAATCAGACGCCGTAGGGTATGATAGAAGAATAGAATAGAAATATAGAAGTGAGAATTCTAGAAGTAAAGTGATGAAATCCAGTAATCCAACTACTTTCTATTTCTGGTCTAAGTTAATTATAAAAGAGCAGTCAAGAGCCCAACCGCTGAAGGATAAAGATAGATCTCTTCACTTTAGGTTTTTTTGGGTGATTGTCCCACGAATGAATACATAGCTAGGGGCAATTGGTGATGCTCATAGAAACTTTGTTATTTTTGAGACAGGACGCGAGGGGAGTAAGGAAGAAAAGTAATTAAGGGGCATGCTTAGTACTTCTTACGAGGGCCCCTCCCACTTGGGTTTCTTTCAGGTGACGGGTGACTATCTATAAATAGATTTCATGCTGGCCTGTAATGTTAAGTTATGTTTTTTTTTATAGAGATTTATCTACAAGCGAAGGTATATGGAACATGGTAGAGGGGGATAAGAAGTGGAAAGATTGAAGGGCAAAAGAAGGCCTACGAGTGGTAGTGCATTAGGTGTGTACCATTGGAAAATTTACATGTTAGGGTAGAAGTAGAAGTCACTAAAGGGGTTATAGAGAAGCTTACTAATCTGGGCGTGAATTAGTTTCAGTTAGAATTCTAGGGAATTTAGAGACAAAAGAAGATTGGGTGCCCATGCTAAAGAGTAGTAACGTAAGAAGTAGGAAAACTAGAATAACCACCGAGTGAATTAAATCAATGGTATAAGCTGAAGGGAACTCTACTTAAAGAAAGAAAGGGGTTAAAAGATAATAGCTGATGACTGGTCAGGTTAGAAAGAGGAGAGTGAGTTGAAAGATAACAACACATGATTGGTTAGGTTAGAAAGAGGAGAATAGGTAATTGCGAGTAGTGTACTGATGATAAGTAGTTTATTAGCAAGTACTAGAGATTGTAAGGGTGAGGTGAGGGAACGCCGGAAGTATCCCGAATCAAACAAATAAAATCTGGTAGTAGACAAGGCCTATACCAGTAACATATAAAGAAAAGAAATTTATGAGAGATTGTGAAAGCCATCGATGTTGGAGGCGAACAACGGCCCCACGTGCCTCTAGGAGAGAGTGTCAGGGACCTCTGACATCGATTTACAAAATTTTATTTTTGTTTGCGGCCCATTAATATTTTCCCGGTTGCAGGAGAGGAGTCAGATTGTTTGTAACTCAAGATCTAGACGTCGCTCCTGTATCGGTGGTCTATCGCCACAGTCACTCTGTGGGTATAGGCCTAAACTTCTATTTCTTTCTTCGTGAGACTGTCTTTTCTATCTATCTTTAAATACAATTCTTCATGGACTAAGCTGACAAATAGACTAATATAGGAGACATAGGTGGGATTATTGAGTGTAATCTGTAGAGTAAGGACTGGATTATGAATTGAAAACCTTTATTTATTCAAGAAAAAAAAAACCCAGTATAATATATATATTGAACTATCCTGAAGTTGCAAATGTAAATGACTACACAAGTCAGTAGTAAATTAGAAGAATAATACAAGACGTTCTAGTAGATACCTGAAAAACAAAGAAAGAAAATTAAAGTAATTAATTAAGGATTTGTTATTGTTGAACAGAGAACGTACTTATATAGTTAAAATTGGGTATACTAACCTTGAATAATCAAATATTATCCTACCAATAAAAGTGTTGAATGGTTAATGTAGTGTAAATGTAATTTATTGTATATAAGATTGTTATTGTTGAAAAAAGAAAAAAAAATAATATATTAAATAAATTATGGTTATTGTTATGCAAAGTAAATTAACGTGAAGTTCAGATTTTTGACCCTTATCCTTGTAATGGTTTGAGAGTAGCTGGTTTTTGTGCTAAGTTATATACTTTGGTAGTGAGTATTGAAAAAGGAGAAAAAGAAGAAGCAGAATAAAAAAAAAGAAAGGTAAATCCGAACCCAACTCCCGTCTCCACTGTTAATTTAAAAGCTAGTCGAGGGGCATGTAGGTACATAGCCTGTGTATCTATAATTTAATTTGTGTCTGGGCTGATACATAACAAAAAGAAAAGAGGAAGCGTATTGATGATGGCGCCCGTTAATATAAATTTTCATCAATATTATCAAGACTGGGTAAATTGTTAAAAGAGAGAGAAAGTAGACTGAGAGTAGGAAGTTTGCAATCACCCGGTGTCAAAGGTAGTTGTACTGAACGTTGGAATGTGGACTATGCAGGCAGTGTTGTGATGACACGACAGGTGTATGAGTGACCTTGTTTTGTAGGAGTTCAGTAAACTTATATACTACGATTGAGAATAATCACATATTAGTCGTCACAGATTTTGGCGAAGAATTTTGGCGAAGATTTAATCCAAGAAGTTAAGGAACTTTATAGCATAAAGTAAGAAAAGCCCGTCACAAATTTTGTTAGTCCGTATTTGTGACACTGTCATGGCAAAATGTTAAGTCAACGAAAATTATTATTTGTAAAGATTACTCACCTTAAAAACAGCTGACTCCACAGTTTCATTCCTTAGCCAACCTAAAATAGCTATTATGAACCTTTCAGTTCCACTTTTCTTGCCTTTTGGAACCTTAATTTGTGTTAAAAAATTTGTAAGCACTCGTTTCTCAATGTAATCATTTCCAAGGACTGTAGCCAGTACAGGTAATAATGATTTGTCCAAACCACCAAAACTGTTAAGAAATGTTTCTATCCTGTAGATCTTACACTTGACACAATACTTGGCATTCCCTCCAGCAGATGATTTACACTTTGCTGCTTCCAGTATAACAGACGATAAGGGAATATACAGTACATCAAAAATATAAAAGTCAGAGTCATAGCTAAGCACAGGACATCCTAATCTTCTTGCTATAGCTGCAATTTCAGCATCTGCTTCAAACTCACATTGTGCAAATGAAATTTCTAACTCTCTCATAACATCTTTAAAAACATCCTTCATGAACAGAGGAAAGGACTTTAACTTTGTTTGTGTTACCGGTGTAACAGATTTAGCGGTGGAGAGTTTCTTTTTCATTCGTACTCTTACCGTTGATAGTTTCCTAGTCTCATAACCACCATCGAGCAGAACTAATGGTGTCACTTCACATTTACGTAGAAGAGAAAAAAACCTGCGGACACAATCTGCATACTTATCATAATCTCCACCAAAGGCACAGCTGCACTTTGACACCCACTTGTAAAGCTGACATGCAATATTGTTACCATCCACAACAATGGTACAATCTTTCAATTCATAATCTTCTAGATATCGATCTGAGTGCTTGGCTATGTATGTTGTGAGACCTCGAACACCCATCTTTCTGAAAAAAGAATAAAGGGCAATAAAGTTAATTTATTACATCTCAGATTATAAAAATTTGTATGTATGGATGTCCATTCTTGATTGCGTTAAATTTTTTTTTTATAATACTTAAACATTTGACATTGCAAACCAAAGACCAAAGGTAATCCTAGTTTGCAACATCAACAGATCACGAAAGGTAATCCTAGTTTGCAACGTCAAGTGTTTATAAAACTAGACAAAGCCGGTGCATGGAACGCCACGTGACAGAAGTGAAACTTCTTTGGCAACTTTGAGAGCGAAATAGAGGAATACATATAATTATATCGAACGGAAGAAGGAAATCATCTGAATAAAATAAATTAACTTTTTCGGCATTTTAAATCGAATACGTATAAAACAATAACACAGTTGTTATGAACTAATGCCCAAACTGTAGGATCCAGGATGTTTCCGGAGAGATAGGAGCAAAATGTGAGGTAGAATGTAAAGTAAATACTCTGGTAGGAGGACCAGCCTGAATACAGGCACTCTGGGAGAGCAAGAAGGACTTATATATCTCAGGTCGTTGAAATCAGTGATCCTCGGAATGTAATATTGGAACAAACCTTATACATGTAATAAACTATGGAACTTTATTTCTCACAACATATAGGTAAATAATGCACTAGAATGACTAATAGAAAAACTGATATAACAAATAAACTGAAATCTGATACTGATATCTTGCACTGAACAATGTAATGCGAATTGGCGGGAAGCTGGACACGTGGCGATAATTGTTCTTTAATTATGCCAGCAATGATTATTATATCAGAATGCTCGTAAGGATTGCTGTGTTCCTTTTAAGATGATTTAACACTGATATCTTTGGAATACTACCGGTACACAAAATAGCCAATTCACTGTGACCGCCTGGGTTACACAATGCTCACGAACTATAGACGAACTTCACGACGGATCTATGAAGCCGAGGAAAATGAAATTACTGTAACTAGTGTAATTTAAGTACTCGCACACGATAATACTTGTAGCTGAAAGTATTATGTAGGCCTATTTATTCGCAGTTTAAGAGCAATAGCCGATTATGCTATTGTCTTTCAACTGGCGCGGAAATGGAGAGCGATCCAGCACAGACTGTCTCGTGTGGACGCAGGCTTCGAACTGACTCGGATAATGACGCTGGTTAGATCACGAGGCGTCTAAGCATGCACCTGCTGAAGCGGGAGACCGCGTAACAGGCGGAATAAACTTGTATCAATGCGCTGAGATTGCTGTCTCAGCAAGAATACAAACTTACTAGACACGTAGAAAAATGCTAGTAAAACCTATAGCTTTCCCCAACACAAACTGTCACTGGTCGTAGCCACTGTGTTTGTTTACATGAACGGGACGCTTTGGTTAAGTTTCAGAGAACGTTAGTGACGTGTAAATGATGCTCAGATTGCTTATGCAACGAGTGGAGCCATCTATAATGGTGAAGGGCTCATCACGCCACTAGCTTCAAGCAGTAATAGCCTTCCACTCAATGCCTGATACCTTTCCCCCCACGTGCTCCCTTGGCCCCACTCTTTCGATAACAACTCTATGCTTGTTACTCACCCCCACTACTTTCGTGACGATTTTGTTTGTAATGCTAGAGTGTAATGCAACTTGGGGTTAGCTCTCCATTTACTCTTAGCGCGCCTAAAGAAGTTTCACTTCAAAAGTTACAGGGAATGTAAAGGATTCTTTAGGATTGTTATGAACAATGAGGAATTTATGATCGATCACGGGCACCCACAGATTTTCATCGCACCAAGAACAGCCAGGTAATTAAAGTAACATCTTAATACTATTAAAAGCAAAATAAATACGTTGCATTTCTATAAACCATGATAAATTCTTTACAGCCATTCCACTAAAAATTAATTTTGAGTAAGTTACGATAATAATACATAAGAATTCTCTACTCAAAATTATATCCGTACAAACAATGGATTTCACTCAGTTTCTTCCCATAACAATTTATCACCTTCCAACCTTCCCACTGAATGAATCGAATTAGGTTTTGGATAAACTTGATATCAAACATAAACTGCTGAGAGCATTATTTGCTGACAGAAATGCTCAACCGTGTTTCTACATGAAAAAACTACAAAGTTGGCAAAATTAACAGAGTTCTTGGAAGTTATTTATAAGCAAAAGACATAAAAACATTTGCAAAGAGACCTGATCAATTATTGAAAGCCACGTTAAAATTATACTCTTTGGCAGCAACTTCATAAATTCTGAAGCAATGCTTCACAAATTCACCAAACAAGTGCAGTCCTGAAATGGAAACTCAAAGAAGGTGAATTAACTCAATGATGTGATATGACCGCATGCATACGTGAAGGAATGTTGTATGATATCTTTTACTCTTATTAGTGCATCGCATAGTATTTACAATGCTAGTGCATTCTTATTGTTCCAAATTGAACTGTACAAGGGGCAGGCAGGTCACCTTGGTTTGGGTGCACGGTGATTCACAGATTAAAAAGTGTTGGGACGAACAATAATGCATTATACAGTGCCATCAAGAAGTCGCTCTGCAGCACTTGTGCAGGTGAGAATCCGATAAGAATAGGAATTCAGTTGGCAGCTCTAGCATATGGTTATAATCTTTATGAAGTAAGAAATGAAAGTAACATGTCACCTATTTACAGAAAATGTTAAAAATGTTTACCATTTTTTGACCACACAAATTCACTTCCTTAATTAGCCTATTTTTGAAAACTAAAGATTTAATGTAATTACTTATTTCAGTTTTCAACTCATCAACAATAGCAAAAAGATGCACATCAATAGTTAACATGCCTAGTTAACACCTGCTAGCTGCTCTCTCGAATATACCTGCTACAAGTCTGGTTGGGAGAAATACCACTTTTCGCATGGGTGGTAAACACAACTAGAGCTGCGGAGAGCGTTGTTGACAAGTGAGCAATATTGTGTAGCAATTCAAACTACAGAATGAGTAATAGTTGCCTACCAGGACAAAAATCCTGGCCACAAAATCATCACTATACACCATGGGTCCCATGTCATATATTTGTTATATGTTTTTAGTGCATGTGTCTTTTAAGAAAAATTGACGATGCATGAGATGCTGCATGTCCTTTCCGATAGAACGGGAGTCTTGTGCGATTTTTTCATACCTGACAGTCATCCTTGTGATGTGCTTGAAAATGAGTGCCTCTTAACAGAAAAGAATACCAGGAGCAATCCTGGGGGTAAAGATGGCCAGTGTGTATGGCTGACAACCTTATCACCTTTAAGTGCCGAATGTCTAAATTCTAGGAGCCTCAACCTCCTGGAACCCTCCAGTTTCAGTGATGATTGTAGAAATACTCTGATTTGACACCTTGAATAAAAATCTAAGACTAATAATGAAAGCAAGAATCTTGTCAAGGAGTACAGTGAAGTGTCTGCATGATTATGTGGCCTGCAGAATGTCTCCCAATGCTCTGATTGGCTGGTTATGATCCTTCATCTCATTGATCGTCTCATACAATGCTGCCAACAGCAGGAATTTAATTAAGGGGGAGCAAACTCAACATAACTCCAGACACAATGATTTGTATTTATTATGCAGTAATCTATAGGCCTAATAATAAGAATTACTTTACTTTCATGAACAATTACCGGTAGTGGTATTATGACAATAATTTAAATAAGTGCATATTGAGCTAATTCCTAACTGAAGTTAATCCACGTACAAGTGATACGAATGATATTTTATTATGTTCGACTGAAAATCAATTTCGGAACTCTATTTTAAATGATTAGGCTAAATACATTAATGTTCACAGTTTCCCTGCCTGTAGTTAAGAACCACTAGCTGAATTCGATGAGGCTAAAAGTCTTTAAATTAACAGATTACATTGTTTTGAATAGCAGCTTTGGGGTCAGATTATTGTAAATGCACTGAGACAGTTATAATAAGTTAATGTTATAAACTCATCATAAAATTTTTATTCTCCATGCAACAACTGTAGGCTGACAGACGAAGAATACCAAAAAATAAACGAATCCTTAAGACATTCCAGGGGGAGGCAGTTCGGCCCCCCCCCCCCCCCATGCTGATGGCCATGCCAACATCTTTACATGCAGGAAGAACAAGCGCGAGGCTGGTGACAGATAGCATGATTATTCTTTCACACTGGCCATGTGTAGCCTAAGGTGGAAAGATTGATGAATTTCATATCCATTTGTGGTGGATATTTTAAACTGTACCACCTTATACCACAAACTACTGATACAGAGTGTCTGATACAAGGTTGCTATATATTGTTTTAACTGCCATATTAAAACGTATGATTATTCAAGTAGTATGTATCAACTGCATTTGTATTAACTGTATAGACACAAACTGAGTTTGTAGGCCTATATGAAGGATTAAGCCAAAGTGGTGTAAGTCATGTTTTATGCATTCCGAGAAACAGAAGGTTTTGTTATATTCATTATAATAAATTACAAAAGAAACTGTTTACACTTTTTTCGTGTTGTACCGTACATTGCCAGAAAGTGTAATTAAGTTATTTCATTGTGATTATCATTAAAAATAATTCAAGTAGTTTTTTGGTATTTTTTAAAGGGCTCAAATGACTTACACCACTTTGCCTTTGAACAAACTTGCATTGATAGTAAACTGAAATAAAAACAAAGTAACTTATAATATATGTCTTAAATTACATTTTACTCAAATAGCTAAAAGCAAGTTAATACAATGAAGAATCTTCATGTTTGAATGAAGTCATGCTTTCTTTGCAATGAACAATCTCAAACATGTTCAATATCAACAACAACCAGTGGTCCTGTATGGTTGATATCTGATGCTTCAGCTGTTGTAAGTCCTTGGAAGTAACCATGGTTGATGAGTGGAATGTAACTTAGAAGATCTAGCATGTCCCTCTTCTTTTCTTTAGACACACGTCTTGGTCCAGAGTATAGGCTATATTTTCCAGAGCAATACGTTTGATTGAGATGGCCTTCCTGGTTTAGCTGATTTTAGAGAGTTCTCATTAAAGAGTTTACTTTAATAGGCCTACGGCATTAACAGTTCTTTGTTCACTAAACGAATCCATTGCATTTTGAGCCTTGACAATGATTCGTTCGTGACATTTATATCTCTCTTTGTAATGGTTTGTTCAAGATTCCTACTTGAAGTCTTGAAATGACATTCTGCTACAGAAAAAAGCTTTCTTCTTTTTGACTTTGTGATTATTGATCGCCAATGTAGGCCTATCCAAAATCGGAATCATTAGGGACCATAATGATTGATGAATGCCCAAAACCATAAATTTATGGTCAATAATGGTGATGTTATCACTGCTTTGAAGCAGTTTCATAAGACTGTGCAAAGTTTATAAAACTGCGGATGTAGCAACTCACACTTCACAAACACTTACAGGAATAGTGGCGTAAGTCTCTGACTTGCACCACTATAGTTGTTAACAAAGCAGCTGTTTCATTTGCCAGTGAAACTTCTGCTGCCATTTGTAAATGTATGAACACAACTAGGACTTACACCAATATTCCTTTTAACAGATCTATACCTCAACATTGCATTGCAATACATAGGTTAAAAATGTTTAAAACATGACTTACGCCAATTTGGCTTTAACGCCTTCATATACATATAAGTTATTACAGCCTTGTTTTCGTGTTTATGAAAGAAAAGAAGAAAAAAAAAAACCAACAGAGTGCAGAGAATCGTAGCACCCCCAACCTTCTCTGAAAGATAGGCTACCGGTACGTTACAGGGTTCCCATTATAGAAGAGTGCCATATAAGATGGAGATATAATTACATTCATGTTGCTACAGATTATTAGACCTCTGTTAATATTAAGTGTGGCATTCAAAACCAGCTTGATTGTAAGGAAATGAACTAGCATCAGCATGTACGAAAAGTATAACGCGACGAACTGTCATAAATACCAGCATAACATTTTTCATTAATTATAAGGGCTTATTACGTAATTACCTTCATATTATTTTGTTGAAAGGTCTGGTTTAAATTTATCGTCCTTCATCTGTAGTCTTCTGCTACACAGCACGCACATTGCACATAACCTCACAACTATTGTACGCGAATCGTGAACAGTGAAGCCAACTTCTGCTGCTGATTCCATGTCCTAAAAAACATAATAAACTGAATTATATGTTACTAAAGCAGATAAAATTATTTTAAAGATATAAGCTTTGAAACAGAGTTAAATCGTTATGCCACTAATATAATGTATAAAGTATTGTACCTATTTTAAGTCCACTGAATCCACAGGGTAAAAGATGGCAACACTGAACACTGTGGAATCTCCAACAGCTGATCCGCTGGTCCTCCTCCTACCATCAACAGATGGCAGAGCAATATATGTATATTAAATTTTAAAGAGTTCCTGTAAACTTTATTAATAAATAAACTAGAATACGATTTTTAATGCATAGTACTGTAGTTACCCACGGCTTTAAAGTGTTCTGTTCCTATCCATACTTCCTTCCTGTCAATGTAAAATCTATTCAGAGATAAATTGAGAACTTTTTGCAAAACTTGCTAACAAAAAACTAAATTTTGCAGGAAACACTGAAAACGAAGTCCAGGAAAGTAGTTTTTCCAATTCTATTTATTTTCCATGAGACAAATCTGTGCATTTGTAATGGAAATTGTCAGGTTAAATCTTAAAAATTCCTCTATGAAATAAAAAAAATTACAGGTAAAATCGCATTGTAGGGGGACCCACTTTGAAAACCAGCTTTCTTTTCATGAAACACCGGAGAGGAGATGTTGTCTCTACGAATGATTACAATGCATAGTACTGTAGTTACCCACGGCTTTAAAGTGTTCTGTTCCTATCCATACTTCCTTCCTGTCAATGTAAAATCTATTCAGAGGTAAATTGAGAACGTTTTTGCAAAACTTGCTAACAAAAAACTAAATTTTGCAGGAAACACTGAAAACGAAGTCCAGGAAAGTAGTTTTTCCAATTCTATTTATTTTCCATGAGACAAATCTGTGCATTTGTAATGGAAATTGTCAGGTTAAATCTTAAAAATTCCTCTATGAAATAAAAAAAATTACAGGTAAAATCGCATTGTAGGGGGACCCACTTTGAAAACTAACTTTCTTTTCATGAAACACCGGAGAGGAGATGTTGTCTCTACGAATGATTACATACTAAAATCTCAACGTGCTAAAAATGGTTTAAGTATAACCTTGAACACGTGACTTGATGTATTAATGAATGCTGATTTACCAGAAAAAAAAAGTGATAGGCTACTCTCTTTTTTTTAAAAAAAAAGATTGTTACTTTCAGAGGAAAATATTTTGCTATATACTTGATGATTAGAAAAAACCAGGAATTGTTAGTCAAGTTTTATAATATTTTTTGCACAAATGACACACCAAGTTTTTGTTCTTGACATATTATTCATTCTTTCAACAAAAACTTTTGCAATCAGAGTGGTCTCTAATGGTTTCTAGTAGGCAATCCTGGTTTTGTGCCTATAATTATTTGTAACTTTAGCTGTGTCACCCTCATCGTTGGTCACTTCCAATGTTTTGTTCATGATGATAGAAATAAATGTGTTATTTTTTTATTCACAAAGATCTATAATAAAATTTAAGTAAACCTTGTCGGTCTAATTACCAGCACATGAAGATTCAGACTGATACAAGGGTGATTCTGTCAATATTGCCACACCGACAAGACAGCAAGGGTGATATAATTATAGTCTAAAAAATTGATAATAAATGTTGCACCTGAAGGCAGGTCCAGACCCAGACCACATCTTGTCCAAGGCTCTTGCAGGCGAGAGTGATACTGTGGAGATTTGCCATTGCCTCTTGCGGGATAGGGATGAAGGGATAACACAACACCCAGTCCTGAATTCCCAGAAAGGCACTGCTACCAACTCCCCCAAGGAGGCAGACACAAAAGATTACATAAGACAATTGTAAATATAACTATTGTAGTACTTTTTTTCTTATGTAAATTTTAAGGGAACAAGGTATTCTGAGATGATTGAAAAGAATATTTTTTTTATTTTTAGTGGTGAAATAGTACTCTCTGAATACAGTGGTACCTCGAGATACGAGTACCCTAACATACGAGTTATTTGAGATACGAGCTGTCGAGCGAGCAAAGTTTTGTTTTGAAATACGAGCGAAATTTGAGATACGAGGAATGGCCAGCTGCGACGCTGCACATGGCCCACCAGTTTACTGCGCCCGCGCCTCGTGCATTATCCCACGTATTCCCCCAGTGTGCTTGTTTACCTCGCTGTCGAAGCATCTTTGCTAAGTTTTTCTATGGCTTTGCGCTTTTTGTGCATTTACATGCAGGAGGTTATCTCTACAAGTGAGATAAAAGATATCTTGGGAATGTGGGAGAGAGTTTCACAGTTCGTGGAAAAGAAACACCTCTCTTTTATTATGTTTTTATACAATATTTGTCATTTATAAATACATTTTTCTTATTAAAAAACACGTAAAAAAACAATTGGGGGTAGCATTTTTGGGGCTGGAATGGATTAATGGCATTTCAATTAATTTCAATGGGGAAAATTGCTGTGAGATACGAGCAAATTGACATACGAGCAAGGTTACGGAATGAATTAAACTCGTATCTCGAGGTATCACTGTATTTTCAAACAAGAATCTATATACTTTTATATTATTACACAAAAATTAGCTAACTGAAAGATATATTTAAATGGAACTTCTATTATTTAAATCAGAAAAAGAATTTCCACTTATCAACAAGAACTGCAGCCACCATGCACAATGACAAGTAAGTACAAAGGAAGCTAGGACTTCACTAAGAGAAGATAATGTAAGAGGGAGAAAGAGGCAGATAATGAAGATGATAATTACGATCCTGGAATGCATTGATGTAAGTTAGAAAATGTCTAAATTTTTTAATGCAAAGGTGTAAAGATAATGTAAGAGGGAGAAAGAGGCAGATAAATTGAAATTATAAATGTGGCAGAATCATTAACAGGTCCGGGCAGTATGAACCCATATCCAACTAACAACACTCTTTACACAAATAAATCAATATGCATGTACAACACATCAAATGAAGAGCTAATGAGTATTATCAGAAATCTTAAAAACAAAAACTCTTGTGGGTGGGATAGTATTTCTCCTACTTTACTCAAACATTGTGCGGAAGAAATGATTTACCATTAGTTTATCTAATAAATGAGTCAATAAACAGGGGCATATTTCCTGATTGTCTGAAAATTAGCTTGGTTAGACCAGTATTTAAGAAAACTGACAAGAAAGATATAAATAATTACTGACCCATCTCATTAACCTCCACACTAGGGAAAATATTGGAGAAGGTAATAGCCAAGCGAATAACAACATTTTTAGATGCAAATCATTTAGTCAACTCCAGTCAACATGGATTCAGAGGTGAACATTCAACAATCACTGCAGCAGTGGAATATATACACAATGTTGTGAATCAGTTAGAAAAAAGAAGGATAAAGTAATGAGTATATTTCTAGACCTATCAAAGGCGTTTGACTGTGTTAAACATAAACTACTACTAGAAAAAATTGAAAATATGGTATCAGAGGAATAAGTAAAAACCTAATAAAATCATACCTCGATAATAGAGTACAATATACAGAAGTACCGGTAACCTACAAATTTGAGAATTCAATAAGCAAAATTAGATCGGAGGCGAATATAGTTAAAACTGGGGTACCACAAGGTACAGTGTTAGGTCCCTTACTTTTCGTCCTATATGAGGAGCTTGCGTTCAAAAACACGTTTGTCCACTCACAAACAAAAATGAGTTATCTATGGGAATGTAATGTTAAAAGGGATCCCCATCATTGGGAAAAACGTTCGTGGTCACAACTCTGTTAGTCTCACCGTGATATAGGAGAGAAATATAGTGTTTGGTCAAAACTAGGTATGTCCATAACTTTTTTATTTTCAAAACTTCGTTAGTCCATTGCCGTCAGAAGACAAAGTCTTCCTGCAATTCAGACAGGAAATCTCACACCAACAAGGAGAAAAAGATGAAAGGTATTGAATTTATTAAAACGTTAAAAGCAAAATAAAGTCACTATTCAAGGAATAAATGCCTTTACTTGTGTCCTAATCTCAGTATTTCTTGTATTACCAGAATTTATAATCAGGGAATGGAAGAGAGTTTCCGAGTGAAAAATAGCATGTTCTTCAAAGTTTTCTCAACAAATTTAACATTGGTTTTGGGTCACCAATTACGGATGAATGTAGTTTCTGTTATAGGATAAGATCAAAGTGCAATTAATTACTGAACTTAGAGAACATACTCTTCGAGCTAAACAGTTCCATGGGGAAGATTATCATTGTGTTTTGACTTACAAGAAGTGCAAAAGTACCACAGCTATCTATACAAGAAGCATTTTATGCCAGACAACTTGAGTTCTATTCCTTATGCGTTAGGAATGTTCAGAATGCTAATTCCGTTTTTTATACATGGACAGAAGTTGCAGCTGCAAGAGGACCAAACGTAGTAGGCTCAGCTTTGCTACAATGTCTCAGGACCTTGCAAATACCAAGGGAAACTACAATGATCAAACTGTTTGCCAATGGATGTTAGAGTCAAAACAAGAACACACACATTGTTCGTGCTTTGTCATTGGATATATGTAGATGCACCAGAAAATGTAAAAGAAATTCGTTTAATATTTTCAGTCTATGGACATTCATATTTACCAGAGCACCATGTCTGCAGGAGTTGGGAAACTGTTAAAAGAAGAAAATACTATAATGACAGGGAAATCTGCGGGGAAGTTGTAGAAGCGAAAGCCAAAGGAGATGATTGGAAATTATATGATATTAAGGGCCTGGTACAGATCCTACAAAAGATACCAGGAATCAGAGATATGGATATATTATGTATTAAGAAGGACAATCCAAGAGACCGAAGATTGGTCAAGGTAAAGGTGAAGCCTCTTTACAGAACACACGATCCATCAAAATTGTGGGGGAATATGGTAAAACAAGGTTGTACCTTAGAAGAAAGAAGTCTACAAAGTTACCACTCCAGCATCCTATTTCACAGGTAGAGCACATGATGACTTGGCAAAATCACAGGGTACAGGCAGGTCTACTATTTCATATGAGTTGCCTGTTGACCAAATAGTCACAACTCACAGATCAAAGTAATAAAGAAAGTATGCCGAATGCTAGCATGAAACATGTTGAACACATTAACACCAGAAGTAAGTGATAGGCCAATTTTTTTATAAATAGAATCAATGATTGCAGCAACATTCAGTATTCAAGAAATCAATTGAATGAAATAGACATATTTACACCTAATACAGGATTTTTATACCTAAAACACCTCAATTTTCAGTCCATAAGAACATTCTTTAATGTACTGGAGAACCTTTTATCTGATTTTCCTGCTCAAATAATTTCTATATGAACATTGGCTTACACCCTCAGAAATAAATCTCTATACACGCCCTGGATAGGAGCTTCACATTGCAGGAAAGACTCAAGCATTAAGATATGGAAGATCATTACTGTTTTTAAAAGGTGGCATCCCTTGTGAGGAATTTGATGTAAGCAATTTTGGCATGGATTCAGACTTTGAAGTAAGTGCAGTTAAAATACTACAACAGAACTTACTGATAATTTCAGCTTATAACTCCAAGCCTAATAATATTAACTTTGTAAATATCTTGGAGAATTTTCTAGACTTGTTGAAAAAAAAAACTATATATTTTTCATCTTGTCAGATATGAACATAGATATTAAGGAAGATAAACCAATAGTTCATACTCTTATTAATATGCTAAGATCTTATAATGCATATTGTCTTTTTTCTCAGAATACTAGAAATGACTCCTGCCTAGACATTGTCATCACTAACCATAATATATAGGTAGTTGAAAAGGGTGTATTAAAACAGTTCTATGTCTGATCATGATGTATTATGGTTGAAAGTGTACAGTAATTTAGGTCTAACTCAAAATAGGCCTATAACAAATACGACTGATAACTCTAAATATAAAGTTAGGTTAGTTAAATCTAAAAATATAGAAAATTTAAGATCAAGGCTTTCCTTTGAAAATTGAGATGGAATAATTTATTGTAATAATTTAGATGTTGAAAATGTGTAAAAACTTTGAAGGTAAGTTACTTTTGTGTTATAATTAGGGCTCGGACTTTTAGGTGCTTATAAAAACGAAAATATTTATTTTTTATGCGTTTAAAAAGTCGAAAATATGTTTAAAAAATATGAAAATATTTTAATTAACTTATTTAACCAATATTTACAGAAGTAGCCCTACTCATCTAGTCATTCTAGTCAGCAAGTGTAGAACTGTTGCAGTGAACGACAAAAGTAGATTTTAAGTTGTGCATCATAAAGCTGTGACGATTTTCACGGAACAGAGACTTGTATCTTGAAAATGTACGTTCAACATCTTGCATATTTGTAACACTGACACTCAGATGTTCCATCTGCTCCAAGTTCTCAATACTGTTACCTATTAAAATTTCTGAAATCTTGCGCAACACTTGTAACCCTTCATTCTTATTTAGGCATAACAGGATTTTTTCTTTAATTTTGTTTGCTTTTGAACCACTGATTTTGTTAAGTTTGTTTTCAATGTGTTTGATTTCTTTTTATTGATTCTGTCAACAATTGTTTTGTTGTTTCCAACTTAGTAATGCAGTGTGAGAGGAAACAGAAATTTGCACTAATGAAGGCCAAATCCGCCCTGATTTATTCTCTGACTGAACATAACAACGCAACACATTGAAAATATGGCGCAATTTTACAAAAAACTGTCAAAATATTCATTTCTAAACATGATGTGTGGTAAAATATTACAAAAACTGTCAAAATATTCATTTCTAAACTTGATATGTGGTAAAATATGTAAAAATAATTAAGTTACCAAAAATATTTATTCAAATAAGAAATATCGAAAATATTTTTTTTATGTGATATGCAACTCAGTATTTTGAATCCAAAGGTCCCAATCGAAACTTTGACAAAGTCCAGAAATCATAAGTATTAGCAAAAAAAATATGTATTTACCTAAAAGTCCTAGCCCTAGTTATAATGAAACCTGTCCAATAAAATTGAAGTCAAACAATGCTAAAAGAAATATTGGAAAGTGGTTTACACCAGAACTCTCCATACTGAGGGATAAAGTTATAATTCTTAGAAACTTGGCGTCGCTAAATATGGAAAATATAATACTATTTCGAAAGACTAAAACTTTTTATAAGAGAGAAATAAATATGGCAAAAATTAGGTTTAATGAAAATTTAAATTTAAATTCCAACAACAGGTGTTGTTTTACGGCATGGTCCGTAATTAGAAAATGAAACAGGCTTACAATCTAAGAAAAAAGAGCACCCACAAATATCACCAGATATATTTAATGAATACTTCTTCAATTGTACTCAAATGAAAAAGAATGATAGCTCATGTAATGTTCAGATGAATTCCCTGGAACTTATGGAAATTGTTCATCAAAATAACAATAAAATAAAATTTAAAACTTCTCACATTCTTCCCCATGAACTAATAAAAATTGTACACCAGTTCAACAACTCCGAAAATGAAGATTACATGGGATTCTCAAACTACATTTTAAAAAGAATTATAGATGTAATAGTTTTACCTTTGTGTTTTTTAATTAACTCTATGTTAAACGTTGGAATTTTCCCTATTTTTTTTTTAATATCGATAACATTACCACTTTATTAAAAAAATTATAAATATGACCCATCAAACTATAACCAATCCCTTATCCCAATTTTGGGCAAAATAGCCAAGACAGTTATAAAAAAAATCTGTTACAACAGTATTCTATTATAAATAATCTGCTTAGTTCTTCCCAATATGGTTTTACCTCAGCCAGATCCACTGTTGATGCTGTTGAACTGCTTGTAAATAAAATAGCCACATGCTTATAACTCGAGAGAAAATCTTCGTGCTTCCTTAGTGGACTTAAGTAAGGCATTTGATAGCATTTAACATGAAATTATGATAGATAGTCTTAGACTGTATGGGGTAAATGATAGAACTTGGCTTAATAAAAAATCCTACTTAGAAAATAGACAACAAATAGTAATTAAAGGAGATAAAAGATCAGCTCTAAAAGAAATCAAAGTTGGTTTACTGCAATGCTCGAGACTGGGTCTTCTTCTATTTTTAATTTTCATTAACGACTTATCACTTTTTATTCCAAACAGAACAATTTTGTGTGCTGATGATACTACTTTTTAGGTAGATTTCGAAGAAAAATCGACCTATTGCAGTCGATACCATGTCAAGACTTTCGAAAAATTCTTTCATATCTTTACGTTTCATGCCTCCCTAAGCACCCGCCCGTTAAAAAAGTGATATATATGTTGTATTTATATATATATATATATTTAAATAGTTCGGACAAGTTCGTTAATGAGCAAAATTGGCCCAAGGGGAGGTCGGGGGTTGGAATTAAAAAAAAAAATTATATATCGGCCCCTATAAAGTATAGAGGAAAAGTTTGTTTGAATAAAGTAGAGTACTTCCGATGGAGTTCACAGTGACACCAACGATTCGTGGTTTTTTGGGGTACGAGTGGGGGTGGAGGGTTGGAAATTCGAAATTTTTGAAACCACATCTTGTGGGGTATCGTTGAAAAGCTCTTGATGAGTATTCTACAAGTCAATAACTAGTTTCTCGATAGTTCTCATATAAGGCGAGATTTGAATGTTTGAAAAAGTGCTCTTTCCTCTTTTTTGCAGTTATTATTGTGGGTTTGTCATGCCAAGGCTAAAGAAGAAGAGTGCTGCGCAGCGACAATAAATTAAACCAAAATCACTTTGAAATCTACCTCAGCCTGTAGGCCTGCCTAAAGGGATTTTTTAAATATATATCCTGATCCAAAAGAAGCACTATCAAAAGTCAATAATCTATTGCAAACATTGAATACTTGGTTTCAAGCTAATAATTAATTTAAAAGTAAATGAAGACAAAACTGAAAATATTATATATAGTTTAAAATTACCAATGTTACGGAATAAGCATATAAAACTCTTTAAGAAAGTTTCTTGCCGAGAAACCCACAAGGGACACTTATGTATCAAATGTCATTGCCAGGGTATCTATAGAGTTCTATATTTACTGAGAAAATTAAGGCCATGTGTTAATCAAGCAATACGTCTATTAGCCTATTATAGCTTCTTCCATCTTCACCTTATTATAGGCCTATATGGAATTAAATTATGAGGTAATAGTGCTGGAGCTAATAAAGTTTTTATATGTCAAAAGAAAGCTGTAAGAGTTGTAGTAGGTGCTAAGAGCAGAGATAGTTGTATGGATTTTTTAAAACAATTAAAAATAACGACTTTACCTAGCCTTTACATATACTCAAACTTAATATCGCTCAAAGAAAATATAGGCTACACGGTTACTCATTAAGATTACATATACATAGCCACTATGCTAGAACTCACAATAAACTAGATTTACCAACTTTTAGACCTAGAAAGTGTGTAGAAAGTCATCTATACATGCAACTGAAATTTTTTAATAAGTTACCTAATTCTGTCACAGAAGTATCTCTTACTAAATTAAAAAAGTTCTTAAAACGTGGCTCGTTAAAAATTACATTGTAGAAGCTTTTCTTTCTTCAGATACCTCTGACATAAATTAAGGATACGATACAGAGAGTACAAAAACAAACAAAGAATGTATTGTTTGTTTTTGTACTCTCTGTATCGTATTACATAGATCTGTATTATTAGAAATTAACTTATTATTTATTTTTTATATTTATTTACAATATTTGTTTATTCTTTTATCTGTGTAAATTGATAGTTTGAGTTCATGAAGTACTATGTAATAATGCGTGCTCATCACCTGTATAGTTTTAACTTTACTATTAAGTTTTAATTTTAATCTAATGACTTAGTCTATTGTAATCAATGCATTACTGAATGACGAATAAAGATGTTGAATATCTTGAATACAAATCACATCTATTTCTTCAGATAAAAATAGAGAGAACTGTCCCCCTAGTGTTTTTGGTGGCGTGGACTTGAAAATGGCGCCACTATCATATTTCAGTGTATGACATGAAATTGTTATAAAAGTGAATTTTATTTGATACAAGATTTTATTTAAAAAATGCTAACTAAATTAAAGTTGCTGACTAGAATCCGCATATCATACCTTGAAATCAATGAATCGGCCTAGATAGAGCAGCCAGTAAGGACTGGGTTTTTGTTCCGAAGTTCTTGGGTTTGATCGCAGACCAAATCGTTGCCATTAGTGCCTAAATGGGACAGACTTATGTATGTAGACTTGCAGGCATGTAGTGTACCGATATGGGTCAAAATACAGGCAATCGACGATTACTGGCCTAGTAAACAAGCCGTTAAATAGTCATAGCAAACAAACAAGCTGTCTGTTTAATTGAATTAGCGTTCTCGGTTTTTTTTAAAGCCACTCTGACTATATCAGCAGGCCCTGGTTATAGGCTAATTATCAATTATTCTTAATGTAATTCTCAAAGCAATACCATACTCATTCATGCAACGTTACTTATGTGTCCAGCGGTAGCGTGCAAAAAGTTCGCAAATCTGTAAGCCATTCGCGAATCCTGCAACTTGCAGCAACTTCTCCGACATCAGAGTAGTGCGTGCAGTATGCATGCACGGTGATAATTTGCAAAAATTTGCAGAGAATTCGTAGTGCTCATGCCGACTAAACAAATTACCTTATTTTGTTAAGCAGGCTTCCTCCTTCCTTCTTGGCGATACAGTTCATCTCATGTCTGCCTAAGTTATTCAAGCCCAATCCTTCCTGTTCTGAGTTCGATTCTTGCGGTATTTTATTCCCATTTCTTTGATACCTTTCAAGTCTTCAACATATCTTACTACGTATCGAATATAATAATTCCCTTTGATTTTCTATTGTATATGTTTGTAAAAAGTTATCGTTCAATGTGCACAATAAACTTAAATTTTATGATTTTTATTTCTCCAATAATCTGTAGATTTTCCTAAAGACAATAAAGCTCCTTGTTCTGTGCCCTCCATTCCCCCCTTTCAATTTTTTGTTCATGTATTGCAGAAACTTTTTTCATATATTGCAATTTTTCTTTCTTCTGCTTTTAAAGAGTATAATAATTAACTTATTACCATAGACATAATTCTAGTTCTGTAGGTTTTATTTTTCTCATTATTTATTGGAGGCTTTTGAATTGCATTAAATTTTGTTACATTCCATAGTATCTATTACATTCCTTCAGTCTTCTTATATACTAGAGTTACTTATCTGATTAGTATCGATATGGTTTTGGGTAAATTTTCAATGTTCATACAGGGGTTGAAGACTCAAGTTTAGTGTGAATATATACTCAGAGCATGACATCAATGTGTACGAACAATCTCTCCACATCATAAAGCTGTGCGCGCCTGCAGTCCATACGAAGATGATAAAAGGACAATTTATTTAAATTCATAAACATCACTGTCACCATATACAGTGAATGCCACTTAGTATGATCACTTTGGGATACAGCTAATCTGATAGTATTAACCGATTGATAACAGAAACAGAAATAATTAATTGAAGAGTATTTATTTATATGTTAGATAATACACTATAAAAACAGAATTAAATATAATACATAACTGTGAATCATTGAACCACTCAGAATACAGTAATAGACTCCAAGCAATTATTTTTCAACCAGTTACAAGTTTTTAATTGTTTTTATTTTCCTTTAGGAGTTCATTAACCAATACTCCATACTCAGTTACGAGTTACAAATGTTTTTGGAAGTCTTTACTGATCTGTGGCGAACACCGCGAAGCAAAACATCTAACGCCTGTCTGTTTAAGTGTTTTCATTTTACGCTTGCGATCACTGCATGTCAACATTGTGATCTTCACAAATGAAAATCTGCAGCTTAACGGAGGGATGAAACATGTTTTATTGCTTAAAAGAGAAAGTTAGATAATGCCACCCCCTCGAACGAGGTCATCCTAAGAGCTGGAAACAGTACGTTACTTCCAATACAACATAATACAGTTGAGTTAGAAACGAAACTATTGAATATAAAATTTTGAATGACGTAAAGTACTTGGAAATAAAGTCGTAAAAAATGAAAATGTGATAACATAAACGAAACTTTCATCACAATAAACATAATTTTTTTTCAATGTATGAGTGTTAATCCGTACGGGATTTCATAAAAGCGATAATACCCAAATGAAATATAAATCTGAGAGCATGCCTCAGAATGTACGTGGAAAACTTTATATTCTTCTTCGGTTTTCTGCAGAAATATACCATTTCTTCATACCATACCAAGAAAGATGGTACTTTGTTCATTTCGTTTTCTGGATGATCTAAACAAATATCCAACCTCTTTAGTTTCGCATTAATATTTGTACTTATTTATTTATTTATTTATTTATTTGTGAATAAATTCCGAGAGAGATGATAATGACAAAGTACATATTGATATATTGTGTATAAAGCGTTTTATCTTCTAGTCTAAGCCAGACTTCAAGATGGTCGCCATCAAATGTTATAACAGACTTTCGAATAGCCTATTTCTGCGCATAGGATCTTTTTCCATACCAGTGTATGTGCATGTGTGCGTGTGTGTGTATGTGTATGTAAGAGAAGGAGAGAAAGAGACAGAGAGAGGAGCGAGTGTCAGGGCTTACAGTTTAAGAAGTTTCCTACCCAAGATGATTCTATTGTTCCTTCATTTTCAAGTGATGTTTGAGTGTGTGTGAATGTGTGTGTGTGTGTGTATGACAGGCTTATAAGTGTTGCATACTGTAACCGAGAGAGAGAGAGGGAGAGAGAGAGAGAGAGAGAGAGAGAGGGAGAGGGAGAGAGAGGGGGGAGTGAGTACGAATGAGAGAAAGAGTATGGAGATTGTTTATGCAGTTTCCAATAGGCCTCTATCGAAGCACACTTTTACCGGATGTAGCCTAAAGCTCAACCACAGATGTGGGTTCAGAACTAGGTTCTAAGGAAAAAATAACATTATCGCTCTTTAAAATCTCCAGAGTTGTTTTTACTAATAGATATTTCAACAAGCTTGGAATTATATTTCCCTATCAGCCCTAATTTTCATATGTATCTCTCATAACTGATTTAGATAAGTTTGTGACAGGGATAAATGTTTTATGTACACAAACTCTGTATTAAAGATAAGTGAACCTTATGATTCAATTAGACTAGTTAAGTTGACTATTTTATCGCATTTTATCCCTTAATGTAGGTATATTACCTAAAAAATAACATAACGAGATGTTACGAACTTGTCTTTAGAGAGTCTCTTTGATGTGGCTATTAGCAAGTAACTAAAACATTAAATACGTACTGAGTAATTAAACCAACAGAAGTTAATAAGTACAAAAACAAATACCTAACGTTATGTCATGGCGTCCTTAATTGCGCACAAGGGATTATATCCTGTTCGTAATGAATATGTATTAGTTTATAAACATATTCTCGTTTATTGAAAATGTACTGTATAACAGACAACTGGTGGCATTCATTACCGGATAGAAATTATGGGATACAGAGCGATGAATCGTAGAAAATAAAACAAACGGACGCATCTCCATCGTTTTTCATTGGTTTCGAGGAAAATCTCTCTCATCCAATGTATACACTTAAAAGAACTTTTCCACTTTCCTACTGCCTAAATGTAGTAATCTGTCTTTTTACAATGTAGTGCAGGGTATTATTGAACATCAACGACTGCAGCATAATACCACACTAAATAATAAATAACATATTGAAAACACAATCAAAATTAAAATTAAAATGAACTGTTATGAGGTAAAATTTTAGCATATATATGTTATTTGTGATAATAGACGTCACATGCGATGAAAACAGTCAACTTAACTAATCTAATTGAATCGTATGATTTACTTCTTTTAATACCGAGTATGTGTATAGAAAACACTTTCACCCCTGTCTTAAACTTGTGTAAATCGCCTATGAAATATACATATCAAAACTAGGACAGATAAGAATATATATATATATACACACACACACACACATATGCATCTGTGATTGGAAGATTTTTCGCATATTTTATACCGAAGTACCATTGATTCATGAGAAAAATATTTGTCGGAAATCACCCTAGTAAAGGACAGAGTTAAATTTTTATAAATTCAATTCAAACAAATTCATATGATCCTGGGAAATAATCATAAGCACAACCCATGAATTTAATGTAATTCGCGAACTTATCGATTAGTTAAAAAGCACTCCTGCCATTATGTATGATCATTCCATTCATCAACGCAGAATTTATTTTGGAATTGAAACAATTAAAAGTGCATTGAATAAAAATACGATTTAGATTCGGTGCAAGCCAGTCGTGTGTTTTTATACTGTTTTGAGTTTAGATTAACTTAAATTAAGTTAACTATTTTATCATATGTAACTGTTGGTAGCATTGGTTATTATCTGGTAGCACATTCGATAATCGTTTGAACATTCTTAAAGCATACCGTGTTCTGACAGCAGACACAGTGATGATTTGATTTTAAGCAATTAAGAAAAGTATGGTACTTTATGAGATTGTATGGGAGACGGGAAAATGTCTGTCCATATGTCCGTCCGTCCGCGTGTCTGTACGCGCGCTAAGTCAAATACGCTTTATTGGATTTTAATGAAACTTGGTGTACGCGTTTATAATGTCCATGGGAAGAAGTCTATTGATATTTTACCAAATCGGTTGACTGGTACCGGAGTAAAACCCAATTTAGTGTGTATTTTAAAGGCGCGATAACCCAAATACGCTTTATCGGATTTTCATGAAACTTAGTATACGAATTTATATTGTCCATGGGAAGACGTCTGTTGATATTGAACCAAATCGGTTGGCCGGTACCGGAATAATGCCCAATTTAGTGCCTTTTTATGGTAATATATAAGAAAGGCGCGATAACTCAAATACGCTCGCTTGAATTTTCATGAAACTTGGTATACGCATTTATAATGTCCATGGCAAGAAGCCTATTTACTTTGGACCAAATCGGTTGACCGGTACCAAAGTAACAATTAAGTAAAGGTCAAATTTCTAAACATTGAGGGCTTTGACTCCAATGCAGTCACATGTTTGTTTATTTCGTTGGTCAAGTTGAAATTGAGTACTACATGAATACTGAGTACAGAAGGTATATTACTGTGAAATAATTAGCGGATTCTCTGCCACTGAATTTTGTGAAATGTTGACATATTTTAAGAATTTCAAGTTGCAATATATTTAGCTTTGACAACACTATTCTTCACATATGCTTATCAAACTATACCGTTAAACTGAGCGAGGTGGCCGAAATGGTAACGTCTTGGACTCTTATTCTTAAGGTCTCTGATACTAATCCCGGAGCCGGCCAATTTGAAATGGATTTTTTAAATTTTATTTTTATTTTTATTTTTATGTGAGTGTGCCTTTGTCAAGATATCACAGTTCTGTAGTTCTGCTGATGCTGGACGAGTTTAATCTGATAAAAAAAATATTCCCTGCATATCATAAACGCAATTATAATTGGTTCAAAAAAAGCATTCTGGCACTTTGTTACATCAGTTTACCTGATTTTATTATTTATAAAAACTGATACACACGAATCTATCGATCAACTTGTAATCTCTCGTGGAATTATCACAGTATGTCTTACGTTTCAATAATGATAATAATAATAATAATAATAATGATAACGATTATGTCATTTTCAAAGTTTAAATGTTAATAACAAAGCTTAAATCCACTGCACTCATCTTCATTTCGGAGTAACTATGATCAGCGGCAATTCAATAAGTTGAAAGTGAATCAGATTTTTATGACGGTGATTAAGTTAATGACGTTATTGAAGATGGAAATGGAGATGATAACGGAGACGATTTTGAAAAACATTGATGAAAATAAGAGAAATTACAGAATATCAGATAAAAATTTATAATATTCCTGAATGCAGCGCTGGTCTATAAATTTTTCATAGTCCCCAAAACATTCGTATTAATTTACATTGTAATTTTGTCCATGAATTATGCAATAGATTCATTCATTCCAGATCCCAAAAATAAATATTTAAATTTCAGTTATATGATGTTGAATCCGTTCACCTCCAGGTCAAGTTAGAAGGGACATTGTAAATGATCTGGGTAAACAAATTTTCATCAAGCTTATTTCGCAGATTTTTCAACGTACGCCAATTTCTTTAACATAAGAGCAGTGCCCGCAACTTACATAGGCAACGATAGTGTGCAAAAAATTGCGAATCTGCAAGAAGCATTTGCGAATCCTGCAGATTGCGGCAACTTCTCCGACACCAGAATAGTGCGTGTAGCGCACGTACACGGCATTAGTTTTGAAGAAAAAAAATCACCGAGATTTTGCAATGCTTATGCAATTCACGCCACGTTTTACATTTACATCTATAAATTACTGTGGATATACGTAGGCTATAACATTTTATAATTTAATTTATAATAATTTTATATTATATTCCAATGTCTAAAAAATAGAATAATACTTATTATGACACTCATAAGTCCACCGCTGTGGCTCAGGGAATGCGTTCGTTCCTCTCACGAAACGGGCCAGGGTTCGATTCCTGGTCGGGACAAGTTACCTAGGTGGGGGGTTTCCGGGGTTATTCCTCACCTGTGAGACAAACGTCAGGTAACTTTAGGCCCTTTGGTCCCCGGATATCATCTGGCCGTCATTATCATCTTCATCCCATCCTCGCCTTGTTTGGAGTGAGTGAGTGTGTGTGTGTGTGTGTGAATGGTGTGTCTCGTCCTTTGTCTCGGAGGTGGCCCCGGCATTGGGCTGATCACTCATTCGGGGAGGCCCTCAATGTTTTTGTCTGGTCAAAAAAAAATATATGTGATCCAAAGATAATCCCTCTCGCGACAGGTCGCGGCCCTGTAAAGCCCGGCCGGCTTCGGTCGCTTAAATCCTAAAAGGGAGAGGTAAAACTACGATAAAGAAAGAATGACACTCATAACTAGACTAATTTGGTAATTTTGAATAACCTTAATGGAGCGCTTCCAACAGCATGGCAGCCCATGTCTCACAATTGCCAACATTGAAGAATGAAGTTTCCAATTTTCATGACCAATTTCTAACAATCTCAAATAACATCATAAGCAATGCCTCATTATCCTACATCAAACGCAACTTTCCCTTTAAACGAATTCTCTCTCACTTGTCACGTAGCGTGATAAATACAAGATCAAACTAAACTGTCAGTCCCTAAAAAAACATATTTTCCCCTTGCACTACACATCCTCGGCCGTGGTGTTGGATCCGAAGGTCGTGGGTTCAAACTCAGTCGAGGTCGAGTCATAGATTTACAGCACATTAAAGACCTCCAAGCCTAGATTAAAGCTTCTAGAGTTCTAGACTAAGTTCCCCGGTGCTTTCATGTCCAAGTAATCTTAGTTTTCTCTATGTGGTTGTCAAGGCAGTAGGAATACCACCTTGTTAAACTGTTCTCTGTAGGAAAATAAACGTAGCGCACGGAGTGGTAAGGGTTCGATATAATATTTTATAATATGTTACGTGTAAAGCTGGGAATTGGATAAGCCTACTTTACCCCGATAAAGTGCACATTATCCAAAACCATTGGGTCAAGTTGGAATAAACTATAAGTTTCTACCTTTACCCAGGTAGTCTTAGGTTTCCCCACCTTCTACTGGGTAAAGATGGATTTCAAACAAACAATTTCAATGTGCTTTATTACTATTAATGGAATTTTATCACTTCAAATGCCATTTAGTAAGGCTACTCGTTTGATCAGGATGCGAATGAATTGCACTTGGAATTAACCTAACCTAATTTAACCTAACTAACCTAACTATATTCCGCATTTCCAGACCCCTAACAAAATAAGAAGCCAGCTTTGCCCAGAAGCATAAGGGTAGGTCACGCTTTATCCGGATAAAGCCCGAAATGAAGAAAATTTTGTTTATAATTCTCGCTTTACCCAAACAGATCGGGTACTACCCAGGTAAACCTAAGTTTATCCGGTTTTCTAGCACTACCTATAACATATACACCCCCTTCTCTATCTCGCTCTCTGTAGCCTAGACAATAGGCAAAATAAGGATGATCGAGTGAAAAAAATTCCCTGAGTTTTAAAACTTGGCAAGGTTGTTCGTTGGTACCTACAGTACATCATGCTAAAAGTACTGGAGGATGGGTGTGAGCTGGAGGTGAGGGAGATGTTTAAAGGTGGGTTTTCTACGTTGGTCGTAACCATAAATCCTAGCGAAAATCATTGACATACAAAATTTAAATAGATAAACATTTGTTTCAAAAAAGGTATTATTAATTTTTGTCGTAGAAGAATACTTTCAAGTTGTAGACTTGTCAAATTCTCGTATGCACTTGGGAGTATATTGTAGTTTTCTCGTTGCAAAGGGCGATGCTGATACTAGCATTGTGTTATGTGGAATAATTGACGAGCAGCATCTAAGGACAACATAGGAATTATAGGCGAAGACATGACTTTGGAAATATTAATCCAACGATAAAATGAATAGGAGGATGTGCCCGAAGAAATAAGAATGTTAAGTGATTAATTGTATAGTTCAAAGTTGTTTTTGCTTTAAACGTAATGATGGGTATGCAACAACTGGAGAGTTTTTGAAATACTGATACCTTTTGTACTCTATATCCTCAAAAGTATTAATCCTACAACAAAAACGAATAGGACCTTTTTTTATAAGGAATTTTATGTACTTTAATTTTGTGTATGGGATAATTTTCGCTAGGATTGATAGTCACGGAGATAAATGCAAAACTTTTAAACAGCTCCCCCACACCCCACCCTACAGTACTTTTAGTATGATGTACTGTAGATACCAAAGAACAGACCATGCCAAAAATAAAAACTCCGGGTTTTTTTTTTACTCGATTTGTTTAATTTGATTGGGCTACTGGATGTACGAGTAGGTGCGGATGTGTGTTATGGACGCGCATGCATTTCTAAGCTCAATATGAACTTAGAATTATTCTACATTGTTCAGGACTCTGTGTTGTCCTAATACCCCGTTTACATTCCACCCTCTTGGGCAGGACAATGAGCAGGCGAGTATGTAAACACTCGACTCGTCTTGATCCTGCTACTGCCATTGCTGCTAAATTTATCTGTGCTCCCTTCGAAGGCGATTTTTTTGTCTGGAAGTCAAAGAACAGGCAAGCCAACTGCAAATAGTACCATTGCGCAGGGTCAAATGCGGCAATGAAAACACTCATTGTCTATGTTGCCACAGGAATCCGCATAGTGTTTAATTCATTGCCTTTTATGCTGCCACAGGAGTATTTTGGGCAGTAAATACAGCAGCGCGAGCAGCAGTGGCAATGCCTGAATGTAAACCAGGCATAAATTTAAGGACAACCCTGGGACCTCATTCCCACCATCACCCTTATCTGATCATCTCATGGTATGAAGTAGTTCCACTTCCTAGGTGTCCCTAGCCTTCTCACAATCAGACACGGGCTACAGTTATGCCATTCCTGAGGGAGGGGATCAGCCTTAAAAGCCCTTTCTGAGTGAGTCGCGGCTTTGGTGATTTCTTGCAGTCCGATACCAAGAAATAGATGTGCAAGAGATACAATATATTTTTAATTAGCCGTTATAATATATGCTTAACGTTTTCACTGCTACTAACGTATAAATGTTTCTTCTTTTTCGTAGTTTTACCTCTCCCTTTTAGGATTTAAGCGACCCAAGCCGCCCGGGCCTTACAGGGCCGCGACCTAACGTATAAATTTACCATCTAAAAATATTGTAATATGTTAAATATAAATTGTCATTCATAGATACCAGCTCTTCTACTTAAATTGTCCTCATAGATTCTAAACATTAGAACCCAGTGATGATTTCACTATATGTCTGCTTATATAATACACTAATTCAGCTCTGAAAGTGTTAAAGGACACACTAAAATCCTTTTTAGACTACTAATTGTACATTATTAATTAATCATGTTTAATAATAGATGCAGAACAAGTTGTTGAAGTCTCGATCACAAATTAATGACAAAGAAAATGTGAAACTGAATACAGTAATACAGCATACACTAAAAATAGATTGGGGTAGATCGAACCAATGCCTGTAGACTGCGGAACAGACACGTGCCGAGGAGTGAGGAGGGATCGATAGCGAAACAACGAAGTGCCCACCTGCAGTGGCGGACGCAGAGGGGGGGATTGGGGGGATAGATCCCCCCCCGAAATTTGAAAAAGGGCTATATATGCACTCTAAGTGGCCAGTTTTATAAACTAATTATGTATGTAAGTATTTCTACCTATTCAAATCCCCCCCCGAAAAAAAATTCTGCGTCCGCTACTGCCCACCTGTACAGAGTACACACAGCTCCACGTGGACTTGTCCCCGCACGTGCATTCGTGCCAGTGACTCCTTCTACAGCGCGTAAACAAACTCCTCGTGGCGGATTTAGAACACATGTAGTTCATTTTATAGCCTATTCAAATCTGCGTAGGAGTTAACTTTTATACACATGAAATGAATTAAATTAATCGGAAATTCTGCTTTTGTAACTCAGCATAACTCAAATTAGATTAGGTAATATTTGTTCCATGAACGCGGTATGTTTGAATCCTTCGAAAATTTAAGCATACAGAAAATAAGGCATTTAAAATCTTGTAATTAAGGAAATGGTTACAACAGGGAAGCTCATGTGAATATATCTTAACTTAAGTTTATAATCTGAGCTTTTTTCTTGTAATTTCTAATAGGACATAGGTTCATAAAAATTATTTTTAGACAGCCTAAATTAAAAATAGAATTTATAACACAATACACACGAAATAACGCACTAGTGTTAAACAATCCATTGTAACCAACTTTGATTTCAATCACATGGAAAACATATTGTGAGCTAAAGATATTTGTATATGTTTATTAAATAGATTCGTCTGATAAAATTGAAAATGTTAAAATTGATTATGCCTTTTAAATGTTAAATTACTTACGGCGGTAGCAAACATTTATTTTGGAAAGAAATGCTTTTGGAGAGTATCTCCAATCTGTTAAGAATCTTAAGAAATTTCCCTGAAAACTTCTCCCCTGCTGGAAGATGGACATAAAGATGTTCGATCACTTTCTAGATAGCATGGAAACCGAAATGCAAAAATCAAGGGTAAACAGACATGGTTATCCAGTAATGTTTTGTTTAACATTAGGCCTAATTAAGGAATTTTATTGTGTTTTATGTACAAGCTGTCTGTATGATTGTTTTATATTATTATTATTATTATTATTATTATTATTACCCCCAAAGTAGGATTTTTAAGTACGAAAAATGAAAAATACTACTTTCTCTACCCGTAACATAGGTACTATAGGTAGAGGAATTTTTCTATTCTTTTCGACTCTGAAATTCGAAGTCAAAATTTCAGCAAAAATACACGTCTGGAGGTCTCCTGAATCATCTAATGCCATTTTCAGAAGCATGACTGTGTGAGTGTCTATTATCGGCATAGCTCAAGAATGAAAAATCGTATAATAACATTTTATAAGTGGGTTAGAAATTTGACGACGACTTTCTTCGAGTTTTACTTTAAATTTATATGAAGAAAACTCCATTATCGTAATATTCTCGAGAACGGCTCTAACGATTTTGATTAAATTTTGTACACAATATGTTTATAACCAAGAGCTAAAACTGTTATTTGTAACATTTCTACGTAAAAATTCTTAAAGAGTAGTGATGAGCCAACCACCGTTTATTGAATCTCAGGCTCTAAGTCTTGCGTGGCGAAAATACAGGTTGAGGATGAGACAACTGACTGGACACTATTTGCAATAGGGCCTCTTATTCTATACCAATGTGTACTGATAAAGTTGTATTGTCTATGCTTTAGTGTAAAGAAATTGTATGAGTGATTACATTAGATTTTATTGGGTTGTGTATCCTTCGGGGTGCACTTGAAGCGTGCTAACGACTTTCTCTTCATTTTTACAATTACCGTACTTTATTTGAAGAAAATTTCATTTTTGGTAATTTTCTTGAAATTGGCGCCAACAATTTTTTTAATTTTCTACTCGAATTGCTTGATATGCATAATATGTAATACATATGATATATTATACCATATTATAATTACTAAGAGAAATAACTTTTATTTGAAACATTTTCCTAATAAATTCTCTGTAGGGTAGTTATAAGCCATTCATTTCATACACCAGCATGTACCTGCTGCGGAGAAAGTTCCCTGGCGCACTGAATATATGTATTGTGTATATATATATGCATTGTGTGTATATATATATATGTAAACTTTCCAGTTGACGATGGTATTGTGGTCTAGGAACCACGAAACAAAAAACTACGTAGAAAATTTTCTCAAGTCGCACCATGGTAATGATTGCAAAATCTACCTAATATGTATACAAGACCTGAGACCCCATAAAGCAAACTTTGTGGTTGAACTACTAGTCTTAGGCGTTATAAGTAAGAAGAAAAAGGCAAAACTGATAGGTTAAATTTATTAGACTAAATAATTTTGTTGTCCCTCATCATTAAATGAAAAGTGAAAACTTACATTGCATGCTGATAGTTTTAATCAAAAGGTTTGATAATTGCGTACATAGGCTTACAACTTTTTTTCAGAAAAACTTAAAATATGAAGTGCGAAGTTTTGTAATAAAATGCTACACGGTATTCGATATTTTAGACATTTGAATGAAACTTGAAATTTGGCATGTAGCAGCTGTGATTGATTCCCACTAGGGCACTACAGTAATAATCCCAATTATCTTATGTTAATACATAGAAAAATATTTCTACAAATTTTACAATTTATAAATTGCTCCTTTTCATTTCTTGGTACATATGAAAATCAGGCTTGTAATGAAACACTGCATATACTTTTATCAGGGGAAAAATACTGTTGATAGGAATTGACACGTGTAGATTTAAAAAGTGCATGATTGTAAAAACAGGGAGCTAAACGAATTACTTGAGCAATCTGTTTTAAAATAATAGGATTTAAGGGAGCATAGATAACAAAGCATTTTTAACTCCAGTTCATATTCAACCGGAAGTCGTAGATTTTCGCTGTGGACCAAAAGTTTTCAGTTGGTACACCATGTTCCTGGTGTCAGTCCAGCCACAACACTACTTTTTTATTTCTTTATTTTATTTATTTATTTTTATACAAATTTATACAAATATACAAAACAAAACAAGACCACCCGAATTTGATCGAATATGCTCAAACATGATCATTTACTTTTAACTTTATTAGGAAATGTAGGTTCAAATCTAAGATTACCATCAGTAAGATTACTTACCGGAGTACAAAAGCTGCTCTCCAACCCTGGAATCAGCCATCGCCATTATTCAATGCTACGTATTCGCAATTCTAAGAACTTTATATTGTAGAGATGTCAACTAATTGTAAATCATGCAAATTATGCTATAGAGGTCTGTAAAGTTACAAAATAATATTTTTAGGAGTATGTATGTGTGTCTCTCTGTGCGTAACTGTGAACAGCAAATGAAAAAATCGTATCAAAAATATTTCTATATTTGGCTTAAAAGTATTCCGGGATATCTATGTGTTTTATTTTTCGATGAGTGGATGTTTACAAATATGAATGTGTAACAATCCCCCTTATTCCCTCAAACGTAACTAACCTAGGTTTGAAATTTGATTTATATATGTGCAGTTAGGGGCCTTATTTGTGGCAATGCTATGTGGCATGCTTAGTAACTACCAATATATGCACAAAATTATATTTGCATTATTTACGCATTGTTAAAAACTCTACTTATGTATATGAACCTAGGCATCAAAATATCAAATCAAAGTATATAGAAAGTTAAAATTAAAAAAAAAAATTACAAAATATTGAAAGCCTTAAATATACATCTGAATAAAAACCATACAAACGAAACACAGATACATAGTTTGTGCAATTTTAAATTGAATACTGTATTACGATAAAAACACTACTTAAAATCATAAAATCTTATTATGCTAGGTTAGATCCTTTTTCTTATGTGCTTTTAGATGCATGCGTTTTGCCATTTGTGATGCCATCTGCAGTCTGTTGGTTTGATGACAAGCTTGTATCAGCACATGTGGATCTTTATAGGCCTATATGATGGAGGGAATAAGACGGCTTATTACATATTCAATTATGTAGTCTTACTCTGACTCTTCCATTTGTTTACATCAAGGATAAAACATTTTTTCGCTATTTTTTAAAAAGAGGCTCAAACGATTATGTATACATTTTTTACACTGTCAGTTTTTCGTTGAATAAAGTATCTGAAGGATAGTAATAAGCTGACCATCATTTGGACTAACTCGGGCTTTAAGTCTTGACAACTGAATATGTACTCCCTGCAATGGGCCACTTGCTCTATACTGGAATTGGATGCGAGAAAAATGCATTGTAAAGTCCAGTTATTCATTGCATGGCCAGGCGGCTTCAAAGAGATAAACCATTAAGTCGGTGTTCCTTTATGTTATTTGATCTGACTATATCGGGGTTGGTTTCCGCTTTCCAAAACAAAATCATCGTTGCAATATTCTCTCATTATTATCACTGACCTCAGTTCTTCCCTAGCTTTAATCAATTCACACGTGTTATCGTTTACTGTAACTAGATCTTGTAACCTCGCGTTCCACTCCACGTGGAGTTGACGAGTAGCTGTCATTTCTGTCGCAGGACATTCTTAGATTTTGATTGGCTAGGGTAACTAGCTAATTGGTGCGGTAAGAATAAAGAACATAGGTTGAGCTGTCGGCAAACTTTTCCTCCTAACGAAAGGAAGCCGCCTGGCCATGCAATGAATAACTGGACTATACACGCGAAGGGTAGAGAAAGTTATGTGAATATGTCGCATTGCATTCATTTTTAGTGATTAGAATAACAAAGAACTCATTATTTCCTGTCATTTATAACGAAGTGTTGGCAGTAGTTTAGCGATTGTATGACTCAGACAATCTCTACAATAAGCGAGGTGTAGGTTTTCAGGAAGAAGAAGGAAGTAGCCTGAATTGATGTGACCGAAATCAGAGCTTGTGAACTGATCTAGATATTTGAGGCGGGTCAAAGATGATATTTCGACATCCGTGGGCACTGAACTCTTGCAAAATAGCTAGCGTTAGATTTAACTACATAAACAGTGGCCCAGTATCATTCCAATTCGTAGCCAGAGGTCATAAGAGAGAGAAGAGCAGTATATAAATATTCACAAAAAAAAAGAGTGAATTTGTGAAGGTAAACGTCTTCTTAGTGAGGCATGCAATAAAATATTATAGTCCCAGAAATATTAACACCTCCCTACCTTTGTAATCTATATCTATCTATATTAATAAAAACTAATTTCCAAAATGTATGACGGAACATCACTTGAGAACGGCTCGACCGATTTGGCTGATTCTTTTTTTGTTGTGTTCGTAATTGTCAGGACAAGGTTTGTATGAAAGAAAATTTTTGGAAAATCCACGGGAAAAATCGGAAATGTGAAATGAGGCACAGCTGTCACTTGTTTACATAAAGAAATATATTTAAAATATTGAAGTGTAACAAAAGAAGTGTGACATATTCACAGTCACATGATTTCATAACAAAACAAGACAAAAAAAGAAGTGTGAGTCTTGCAACTAAGCCAAATCGAAAGTGTGTATGTATGTATGTGGGTATGTATGTTCCCTATACATCTACATTTCTTGACCAATTTTCACGAAATTTTGCCAACATACCCAGTTAAGCCCGGAAAGAAACGCGGTGAACACTAAAATTCAAACAAACCACTCCTTCTCTTGAAAATTTATATAATTTCTGAAAATATTATACTAAAAAATGAATTGCAAATCAGTTATCATGACAACAGTGTATTGTTTACAGTGTTCACATAGGGTTTTGGGAACTACATAATACTGGGCTTTAAGAAATTCTGATGCTATCGATGTAATACATTGGTGAAAATAATTCTTGAAGAATGAAATCCAAGAAAATAAAGCACAATGTGAACCAGTCACATAACTTTCTCTGCCCTCGACATGGAAAATATCATTTTCTCACTTCATATATTGATGTAGAATAAGCGGTCGTATTATGTGTGCCAGTGAGTCAGTAAAAAACTCCTATCCACTAATACGTCACTCATAGCTGTATGATGTTTATCATAGGCCCTAAACATCTACAAGAAGAAAAAATAGGGTGGAACATTTTCAGTCCTATGCCCGCGGTATATTATGTCCCAGGTTTTGGGGGAGGAAAGTATGAAAGTGATATTGATTTTTTTTTTGCTCCGGAACGGTTGTATGGTAACATGAGAGTGAGAAATAAAAATTTCTATAAAGACAACACAATCTTATGTAATCGAAATTTATGTTTCTTCTTATTTCAACCCCTCCCAGACATGGTGTGTAGAAGCAACGGAATGCAACATTCGACATCCTCTGTGAGCCATAAAAAGCTAATATCTAGCGTTTTCTGAGGAAATAGTTTGAGTGCGATAAGTCGTTCTTCCCCATTTCAAGTTCTATGTAGGCCTACATTTTATAAAAAGCCCTAGACTTTGAAAATCGAAAGTCCTTCGTAAGTTAATTTCAAATTACAAAATAAAAACCCGGGCGACGCCGGGCCTTTTAAGCTAGTAAAGTATAAGAGCAAGTCCAAAGATGAAGAAGAATATAATCGGGTCACGATATGAAACTTTTAGGAAATACTTTTTACTCACCTACCCGTACAAATGTGCTAAGTATTATTATTATTATTATTATTATTATTATCATCATCATCATTCGACGCTGAAAATCTATTCACCAGAAGTACAAGTTATTAAAAGTATATTTTAATTAGTAAACCTGAATGGAAATTTCAACCTCCCCTTCCCCCTTTAATAATTTAGTATTTTCTCAGCGATAAATAACGTACCAGTGATCAGGATTTTTTATAGGCTTCTGACATAGTATGCTCGCTGCCCATCGTTTGGAAAAACTCAGGCTTTAAGTCCTGTGTTTGCATGAGATTGAAACAACTGAATATGCACTCTCCGAAATACATTCTGTTATTGTATATCAAAATGTGAAGGGAGAGAGGGTCATTATTCGCGCCCAGGGAAGAGAAAGTTATAGCCTATGAATGCATCACATACGTAGATTTCTATCACTATTGATTTATGGGAATCTATTATATCGAAAGCATCTCTAATTTGATCGATTACGTCAAATCTCAGAATTATGCGATTTACCAAGCCATCTGAGTTCATTGTAAACAACAGTTTTGTCATGAAGACTGCACATTGTATTAGTTGAGAAAAAGGGATTGACAACACACTAAATATGACAATAAAAACGCGTAAATTTGCTTATAATGTGAAATAAAATATCTAATACATAAAACTGAAAGTGTATGGGTATGTATGTATGTACATAGGCGTAACCAGGCCGACCATATGGGGGGGGTTATAACATCCGCGGGGTCTGGGGGTATGGAATACCCCCAGGGAGAGGGGGGTCCGGGGGCCCTCCCCCGGAAAATTTTAAAAATAAAGATTCAAAATAACAAGTTTTAAAGCTTCCGGGGGCCCTTCCCCGGAAAATTTTAAAAATTAAGATGCAAAATAACGAGTTTTAAGCTTCCGGGGGTCCTCCCCCGGAAAATTTTAAAAATTAAGACGCAAAATAACGAGTTTTAAGCTTCCCACGCTTTATACTTGTATTAAGTAATTTATGGGCAGACTTTAAAAAATTATATAATTTTCCTTTTTTTAATCAATGGGGGGGGGGGGGTTCAAACCCCCAAAACCCCCCCCCTCGGTACGCCTATTTGTATGTATGTATGTATGTATGTATGTATGTATTTTTTTCTATTAGCTTATATTTATTTCCTGCATGTCCCATTACATTCGTAATACTACATGCAATGTCTAAACATATTTACATTCTACATTTTATTAAATCTAGAGTTATAATCTGAATCATTTAACAAATGAAGGCATTAAAGTGATTTCATGCATATATGTACATTTTACTTATAGTTTGTCAAATGGTATGGAGTTCGTGAATTTTAAGAAGTTCTTAAGGTATTTGTTTATAAGCTCGTGTTTCTCTATTGGCCAGTTTTCACTTTTTAACACAGCTGCTATTAATAAGTCTCTTTCCCTATTCAAAATTTCGCACTGAAATAGCAAATGTTCCACAGTTTGTTCACCTTTATTACACACACATTCAGAAACTTCTGAAATTTTAAACCTTTTAAGATAAGTTCTTAACTTCCCGTGCCCAGTAACTATTGTTGTAAAATTTGGTGATATATTTATTTTCAGTTTTAACCGGTCTTGTATACGTATTTGGGAAGAATGTCTTGGTGATTGCACCGTTGTTAGTTTGGTTCCATTCTATTTGCCACTTCATCAAGCTCTCCTTTGTCAACTCTCTTGCTATAGCGCTTTTTGGGATCTTCCTGTAGCTTACACTATGTATGTAAAGATCCCTCACGAAATCTGTGCCGATTGCCTACGTCATTGCATTACGTTTTCGTGGGGACTGTAGCGTCGATTGGCCTGCTATCTATCTCTCTCGCACATCAGAACCTCCCGTTCTATTTGTAAAGACCAAGCTATCTCTGTCTCTCGCACAATAGCATGTCTCTCTCTAGAGAGTAACGGTCGTCATCGGCACAGATTTCGTGCGAGATCTTTATGTATGTATGTATGTGTGTATGTGTGTATGTTTGTATGTGTGTATGTTTGTTGAATTGAATTCTCCTTGTTACAACAGCTACTAAAGCAACAAATTGACTTCATGAATCTATTATAGTAATTTCGGGAATATTACACATTTATTTCCAGTAAATTTTTTAGCAACTCTTGTAACTTTTGTAACATAATAAGATAAACAATTGCAGTGAACACGTTACAAAAGTAAGTTTATTAACTCGCGGATCACTCCCTCGGGTATATTTTAACCTAACCCACTCGTTACTAATAACTTAGTGGACCAAACAATAATTATGACACTGTATCTTAGATCAAAAGAACTCTACACACTTAGCATTGAACACCTATACGACGTAGCTACGGTCTCTAATAACACTTTTCTCATCACTAATTTAAAACGCGAGGTTGACGTTTGGCTTATCCGAATCTTGTTTACAACGGATACGTTCAGAACCCAATTTCAGGTATTTTGCGCCCTTTTTGCTTTTTTTTACCCACCCCACCCCAAAATTGTTTTAATATTAAGTTTGGAGTTTCCCTATATATATATATCAACCAATATTATTCCGATAGCATTTTATTATTGGGAGTAATTCAATCACTACCTAAGCTACAAAAAATAATATTTTTTCTAAAAGAAAATAAATTATGTTCCGGCGAAAAATGCACGATTTCTTTTGTAATTTCATTTACAAAAAGTGCTTAAAAACTCTATAAAATAATTGTAATGTAACATAGTCAGTATTTACAATTTTACAAGAGTATTTTGATGTAATTTTAAAGCATAATTATATTAATTATATTCAATTATGTTCATAAAATATGTATTACAGGAATATTAAAATCTCCCATGCTGAAGGAACAGTCATTCAAATCCTGCAAACTGCATGTTATGTCCGTTTGTATCAGAGGGCAGTTTCGCGATAGCTGTAAAACCGCAGTGCCCTATCAGTCTTGTGGTACAATATTGTGTTGTATACTACAATTTTCTTTAATATTATAAAAAATTGCTAGTAAAAAATCTGTCACCCTTTCTAGGTTTGCCGCCCTGAGCAAATGCCCAGTCTGCCCATTCATAAACCAGGGCAGATTTTCTCCTATTGATTAATACTTGTGAACAGTAACTTTCTTCTCTGTTTTTTGCTCTCCCCATATGCATACAAATTCCTATGAAGTTAGACAATTAAAAATTTCGCAATAAATTACATTTTCTAAAAATCTACAATTTCAAGAACTCCAGTGGTTTACGAATACAATTTTATGTAGCAATAAACCTTGCACTTCTCACAGGTTCAGGTACTTTATCGCTTATTCCCACGAAGAAACACAGAACATGTTTATTTATTGTTCATACCTCTAACACTATCTTACTCTTTTAAAGGAAATTTATTATCTATAATTACACAAGAAAATATAAAACTCAATTAACCTAATCATTTCAAACACACGGATAGAGAAGAGAGTGACAAGAGATCATGTTAACAAAGGCAGCGCATGCGTTCATAGTATATAAGTTCATTTCTTTCAATTGAAACCAGTGAAATCCGCATCTTTGTTATTTCGCAATATAAAACTGTTGGTTGAATATAGCTCAAAACAAAGCCACTTAGTAATGACTAGAAAAACACCTAGTCATTTGACGTCATTTTGACGCATTTGCAGGTGTCAAATCTAGTTCACACGTATCTTCACAAACATCTTGCGTAAACGTTTTTTAATCACATATTTAGAGAAAGATTTCTTGGGAATGTTTCAAACATGAAAGTTCTCTATACCTGAGATGAACGCAATTATCCCTGGTAAAAAGAAGTTGTGCTCACTATACAATAACAATAGTGGATATATTCATTCATAAGCGCAGATTATTCTCTCTGTCGGACATTTCATGAGAATATTATAGGAGAAAAATTCCTCCGACACTGGGACACCCAGGACCTTCAGCTGTCCCTGCCACCGCTCTACGAACTGAGCTAGCCGTAGTTCGATTCACAGTGCCAGATGGAACCTCTCTCCTATGACTAATTGCCCTTAATGGCCTTTCTCACTGAGGGACAAGTTGTGTCATGAGGTAGTACTGTGAGGCAGAATAATTAGTGATTTTTGTGACCGGACTTCCACTGTTATTGTACAGTAACATGTAAGATGGATACATGAATTCATGAACCACATATTATTGTCTCTGGGTTGCTTATGATTAGTACAGTGTAACTGGGAGGTAGCCTAGCGAATGAATTTCACAAACCACATGTAAAATAACTTAATCAATGTAACCCTTTGGCTAAGAAGCAAATATGGTATCCTCAGGAGGGTCCATCTTGCGCTGTGAATCGAACTTCGGTTAGTTCAATTGGTAGAGGGGCGGCACGAACAGCCGAAGGTTCTGGGTTCGAGTCCCAGTGTCAAAGAACTCTTTTTCCTATAACATTCTCATAACAAAAATAGTGTTTTCGACTTCCAAACATTAATAATTTTGGAAAACATTTGTGAAACATGTTCTAAAATATTTGAAATAGCTGCGTTAGAAGTTATTATTTCAGGATTATGGAATTTGAACTTTCTCTGCCTGAACAAGTAACACGCAATCTTATCTCTTTTATGTGAAAATTCTAATTTTTCATGTGGGATAGTCTGTTTGCTTGTCTCCTTGTCTATTTGCTATGGTTATTTAATGACGATTGTATACTGCTAGTTAAGCCTGTAAATACATACCAGTAAATCTATATGGAACCGTGCGTAGCATTTATGCACCCTAAATTTTTAGCAAACTTTGTGAAAAAAGCTTTCTTTAAACACAGGAATTATTGACGGTGCAGTGATCAGAGTCCTTAAAGGCTCTTTATCAATTTCTAGAAATTATTGTTATAGCCTACTTCTATTGAATAACAATATGCTTTAGGCCTATAGTCTTAAATATATAACGTAGGAATTGTTCGCTTTTTATTTACTTTTGTAACATAAGTATGTAATACAACTAGTTTTAATATAAAATAATTATATGACACCTTAATCTCAACAATTTTCTATAAAAAAAATTATATTGCCTAGATTTTTCGGTTTCATACAACCACCATTTGGGCACCTTATTTTATAGAATTACATAAAATGTAAAGAGTAAGCTGTTTTAGTAATCAACATTGTTGATTAAAATCACTAAAACGTAAAAGTTCTCAAAAAAGTCATTAAAAGAAGAAGAACTAAGTTAATTTTACTAATGTTTTTAGGAATTTTCAAGTTTTAGTGATTGTAATAAACAATGTTGCTTTTACCAAGACAGCTTCACTCTTTCTAGATATAATTCTACAAAATAAAATGCCCTGATGATGGTGGTATGAAACGGAAAGATCTAGGAAATAAAATAAATAAAGTAAATAAAACAAAATTGAGATTAAGGTTTTATATAATTATTTTATTAATTGAGCTCTACGGTACAATCAACATGATTTTTAGCACTTAACTTTGGTATGCTTTGTCATACTGGCAGCCAAAATTTTGGAAACAATAATAAATATACTAAATTTAATAACTATAACAAGATGATGGTTAAACGCTTAGAAATGACTTTGCTGGGATCAAACCCTACCATTATTTTACGATCTACATATTGCGAAAATATTGATTATTAGATAGTCTACGCAATGAAAGAAACATATTGAAGCATAGTATTAAACATATTTCTTGGAAATGAGAATGAACTTGGTTCCAAATTATTTGAACGTTACGCAACTTGAGCGGAAGAAGAGAAGTAATTTAACTTCATCACCACTTAATTTTTGAACACTTGACATCTAAAGAGTGTATAGAGAATGGTATTAGAGATAATCCTGACTTGCGCGGCAGCCAGCTTCTCGGGAACAGCTTGTTGTTGCATATTTCGAGTGTGGTGCTCCAAAAATGAATCCACGGGTTCGCTGTGATTGGTCCGCGCGGAAAAGTTACGCAACGTGGAACGCACAGTTCGACATGCGTAGAGTACCGGCCACGTGTACCACTCTAGGAGTCAATGACTCTAGATTCGGTCATGGACGTTCATTGGCAAAGGTCATGCAGAAGAAGTGTCCTGGGAACCCGTGAACAGACTGCAGGTCAACATGGCCGCCGCCATCGAAACCATAAGCTATATTAACAACGATATTATTAGATACTCAAGTAATTTCCTAGCTGTCTTTGGGTTTCGCAATTTAATGCGTCCACTCTTTTGCTACTTTTAGCTGAGAGGGTCTGGTTTCCAATGTTTCTATGGGCGTCATTACCTCTACAACTGGGAACAAAGACTTTCTTAGTTAAAAAAAAAAAAAATTAAATTCGTATCTAATATATAATTTTCTTTAAAATAGATTTCACATCTATGTAAACCATCAAACATCAATTGTAGCTTAAGTCCCAACCACGATATTCTTTTATTGCATGTCTTGCTTTTGCACAATGAGCTTTGTCTCTATTCTTTCTATTTATTTATTTCCTTCTTTCTTAGTTTTATTTTCTTTTTCTTTTTCTTGATTTATTTATCTTTTACTGAACCATTAACTTTCTTATTTATTTATTTCCTTGTGTTTACCTTTTATTTTTATTTATTTATTTATTTTAATTTTCTTTCTCTTGTTATTTAACCTCATTTTTTCGTGAGACTTACAAAGTAAAACCTGTAGCGGAACGGTTAAAACTGTGGATCAAGTACGTAAAATCATAGCTGGGAGGAGGAATTGCTTGGTGAGTGATCAACTTGATGCAGGGTCTCTTCCTAAGTCGTCTCCTTATGTATAGTTCACCTACATGAAAGGTTTTCTACAGGGAAAACAGCGATAACCCCACTCCCATCGCTCTGAACTCACAACTCTTTTTACATGAGATCTCAAAGTCTCCACCATGTTTTAGGATTCCAATAATGATGATTTTTTATCACATAATGATAATACAGTACTTATTACTGAATAAGTAATATTTTACTAAATCCGTAACCAACTACTTGGTTATAGAGCCCTTGTCGTGTATGTCTATATGATATCAACACTCGGTTAATGACGTGTTATGCCTATTTCGTTTTGATAATCATAATATCTTTGCAAATATCTATATCTACTCAACTGCAACTAGTATGAGTTTTTTTTTTTTGCTACTGTGCAGAAAAACGCAATGAAGATATTTATTGCAATGTTTTAAAATGTCGAAGAATTACATGCTGGTATGCTGAATAAAAATTAAGTACAGTCAGCGAAAAAGATAGCTGGAAATTGTCAACAAAACGAAACCGGTCAGACGCTTTAACATCCCCCTACACGTACATGATCGGTTACCCCACCCACCTCTGTAAGCTGGAAAACGTAAACAGTTGCGCTCAGGTACTTCCTCGTAGCGGAATGGCTCCAATTATTTCGCAAATAAATAGAGGTCGCACTGTGGGTATGTACTTGTAGGGGGATGTTCAAGCGTCTGACCGGTTTCGTTTTGTTGACAATTTCCAGTTATCCATTTCGCTGACTGTACAGTACATTGTTATTTACTCTATAAAACTAATGAAAAACTTACAAACCACATGTTGGGAAACAAAGATGGGCTGTGAGAAATATAGTCTTTGATACAGGGTGCGGCATTTAAAGTATCCCATTTTCAATATCATGTAACACATTTATTTAACAAAGAAATAAGCTACATTGAACATTTTTAAATGTCTTACAGTCTTGGATTTACAATTCTGGTCTTACTTTTTGAATATGGTTTCCTTGAGATGCCCTCTATTAACTTTAACACATTGCTGCAATCTCCCTCATACACTGCCCATTAAGCGGTGTGGTGTCTTGCGTAACATTTGCAATTCCCTGCTGAATTGCATTGTTAAGACTGTTAATGTCAGGGAGGGCATGAGCAAAAACCTGAGACTTCAGATAGCCCTACAGAAAAAAAGAATCTGGTGCAGTAAGGCCGGGAGATTTGGAGGGAAAGAATTTGGAAAGAATTCGGCCGGGGAAAGCAGCATGAAGGGTTTCCATTGAAAGATGTGCAGTATGTGCTACAACACCATCCTGTTGAAACCACAATCTCTCAATATCCAAGTTACTATGTGTCAATTCTGGTAGGAAGAAAGTTTGCAGCACTAACGTTCAGAGTTGACAGAAACCGAAGCACCATTATCGCTCCCAAAGAAATAAGGGCCAATAATATCCTGTGCTGCAATGGCACACCACACCCACCACACCACGACCTTAGGACTGTGAAGTGGCCGCTCCTGGATTATGCGTGGATTTGCAGGAAATTGCAAATGTTACGCAAGACACCTCACAATGCGTAATGGCCAGTGTACGAGGGAGATTGCAGCAATGTGTTGAAGTTAATGGAGGGCATCTCAAGGACATCATATTCAAAAAGTAAGACCAGAATTGCAAATCCAAGACTGTAAGACATTTAAAAATGTTCAATGTAGCTTATTTATTTGTTAAATAGATGTGTTACACGGTTTTGAAAATGAGAAACGATAAATGCCGCACTCTGTATATAGACATCTGGCAGGTTTTTTTAAAGCTTTATTCCGTATGTATACGATGAACCTATCTCCATATGTTTTTAAGTTGGCTTTGAATGTTTTAAACTATGTTACTCATTTTGATTAATAAACAATAGCCTCTCAGAAAGAAAGGTCGTGTCTTCACTTTTACAACCTAGGTCTGCTTTCGGATGTTTGACATTATTTGCATTGATATTTTCTAAAATGTCAGTAATATTTTTAATAAGGTAGAATAGACTAGGTTACTTTAATGGTCGTTTTGTTTGGTTTGGTTAAACAGTTAACAATATAACGTATTCCTTATTCCTGAGAAGTACGGTCAAATCGTCATACCGTTTAGTTGCATGAAAGTAGACCTAACACAAAACCTTAAGTCTACTTAGTGATATAGAAGCTCAGAGAAATGTTAACAAACGTTTTCCAAAATTCAGTCGCTAAGTTATTGGAGTAGATTTCGCCTTGAATTTGGTTTGAGTTTGATGTGCTGTTAGAATTAAACCACGAAACTTTAAGGTGTGACTGGGAAGGCGAGACAAGAAGCTTGGTTTGAAGATGCGCGGTAGCAATATGAGTTTGTGGAGTGGTTTTGTGGCGGAATTCACGCGCAGGTCATGATTCATGTTTCATATGATCTGTTATAAGTTATAATGATGGAATGAACTGCAATTTATTTCTTATCAAAACTGTATGAAGAGTGCAGTGAAGAAATTTATTATTGTTACAAGAAACTTGGACGAAGCTTAATGCATTTTAATAGAATGTGGGACAATATATTACTTTCCTACCAATGAAACAATGTAAAACTGAAGAAAACTTTTTGCAGAATTATTTCTTACAAAATTACAATCTTTCAAACACATGAACAAAGCATACAGTAACATTTTTCGACCTAACACGGCTCAAACATGCTCAGTAGCCTAGACGAGTCTATTATCAAAACATTGCCATTTGAAGGGGTAATAGCTTATTCGTAAGCCAGTGTTCGAGGGAGTCACATCGTGCTAAGGTATAAGATCATAAGGTAAAAATATTTAATACTGTACCTATTAAACGCTAGCCTTTTCGGGGTTCGAACTAAATGCTTCTATTTTGATTAATAAAAATGATTTATGGTTGGCTGCGGATATTTTGAAATTGGTTGTTACAGATTGAAGGCTTTAAAAGAAATACGCCGGTAATGCTACTTTCATCCCTCCTCTCATGGCCTTGTTCACTCAGACCAATGGATTGAACAATATTATTATTATTTCAGGTATGTGGTACAGTAATCAAATAATGTAGAGGAACATAGCCTATTCCGATTAACCGGGTGATTCTCGGACCATGTTTAGCCTAATTCTGGCATGAATTGGATTGTGCAAGTATAAGTGGTCAACGTGTCTCTATGCGGAGGTATTAGACACATTTTTGTATTTATTCATTTTAGAGTATGACACTCAAAAGCTTTTTTTCAAATGGTACGTACTTTATTTAAAATAGATTGAATACAACCATAATGCGGTATACAATTTAGTTTGAATAACTCATTTATCTTTATTTTTGCGGTTGCAATAAAATGTTGAAATTTCAGGAGCAGACGCATTCCGCATTGCACTTGGGCTGCTTACTCAGTTACAGTGGTATTAATCAGAGGTGGCAGTCAGATGCGCGTGAGAGAGGTGACGCATGTAGGAGGAATCATGGGGAGGGGTAAGAATGTTGAACTGCTCTAGCGGGAGAGGAGAAGCGATTGTAACAAGGTCTCTTGTTTCTTCACTGCATTATACGATCTTACCGCTCTGAAAGCAACGACACAACTAACCCATACACCCCTCCATGCAGTACGAATGATTGGACTCGTCTGCATCTACTGAGCATCCATGCTTGGACTGCCACGTCTGATTAATACCACTGTACTTATGTATACACGTAGAGGTAAGCAACACCGTCGCAATCTTCCAGGTTATGCTCTGCCAACATGTACAAGACGCATACTGAATGAGAAGATACTGCAAGCATCGAATTCAGAATAAGGTTAATGAAAAAACAAACAACATGAGCATAATTAAGGCATTTATTGTGAGTTGCTGAGACCTCACTCCGTAGGCTACATACTTGAAATATGCTTCTCCACGTCATTTCTCTCTCCATTCAAGTGCACTCACTGATATTGTAGGAAATACTATTTAAAATTTTACAAATACTGTTCCGTACATTAGAGGATGTCTCGGATAAATGTTGTAGCACCTCCCCGAGAACAGAGAATGAAAAAACTCAACATTTTGACAGCAGCGGCGGAAGGAAGTGTAAATTTTCTGTTTTTCGTTAGTTATTAGTAGGGCTCGGACTTTTAGGTGCTTATAAAAACAAAAATATTTATTTTTTATGTGGTTAAAAAGTTGAAAATATGTTTAAAAAATATAAAAATATTTTATTTATTTAACCAATATTTACAGAAGTACTCATCTAGTCATTCTAGTCAGCAAGTGTAGAACTGTTGCAGTGAACGACAGAAGTAGATCTTAAGTTGTGCATCTTAAAGGTGTAATGATTTTCACGGAACAGAGACTTGTATCTTGAAAATGTACGTTCAACATTGCAGGATGTTAATCTTGCATATTTGTAAAACGCAGTATCACTGACTCAGATGTTCCATCTGCTCCAAGTTCTTTACACTGTTACCCATTAAAATATCTGAAATCTTTGGCAACACTTGTAACCTTTCATTCTTATTTAGGCATGACAGAGATTTTTCTTTAATTTCGTTTGCTTTTGAACCACTGATTTTGTTAAGTTTGTTTTCAAAGTGTTTGGTTTCTTTTATTGATTCTGTCAAGAATTGTTTTGTTGTTTCCAACTTAGTAATGCAGTGTGAGAGGAAACAGAAATTTGCACTAAGGCCAAATCAGCCCTGATTTATTGTCTGACTCAACATAACAATGCAACATATTCAAAATATGGCACAATTTTACAAAAACAGACAAAATATTCATTTCTAAACGTGATATGTGGTAAAATATGTAAAAAAAAAAAAGTTACCAAAAATATTTATTCAAATAAGAAATATCGAAAATATTTATTTTTATGTGATATGCAACTCAGTATTTTGAATCCAAAGGTCCCAACCGGAACTTTGACAAAGTCCAGAAATCATAGGTAATAGCAAAAAAAATATGTATTTACCTCAAAGTCCGAGCCCTAGTTATTAGGGATAGAAACCTCGTTCAAACCGCAGTGTACTTCTTTAGCAAAGCGGTTTCTAACGAAGTAAAAAACGCAACATGATAATTGAAAGAACAAAGTTACATGTCATCAATTTAGAAGTGGGAAAACATGACAACATGCCAAGTATCACTGCATAGAGACACTTAACCATTTACAAGTGTCCACAATCCACTTCGATTGTGATGGAACACAGGGAGGGAAAACAAATACCATATGTAAATGAGTACATATACCTAGGCCAAATAATATCCTTTGATAACGGCATGGAGAGAGAAGTACACAGACGAATCACACAGGCATGGAGAGCTTTCTGGTCCCTCAAATTTGTGCTTATGGATAAAAAACTCAGCAGAACACTTAAAACAGAAGCTCTACAATCCTGCATCTACCCGGTAATACTCTATGGTTGTCAAATATGGGCGCTAACATCGACACAGAAAAAGTTGCTATAAGTATGCCAAAGGAAGATGTTCAGAAAAGTACTAGGCACAACATTGAAGGACAGAATCCCCAATGTTACAGAACTCCAATCAGCAAAAACGACTGATACGGCTCACCTAGCAGCAAGCACTAAATGGAGATGGGGCGGCCATGTTTTAAGGTTGGTGGACGACAGATGGACCTATAGGAGTACCATGTGGGACCCCAGACAAGGAAGAGGCTACGTGGCAGACCAAAAAGAAGATGAGAGGACCTCTTCAAGGATCAAGTGGGCCAACAATGGACCAAGATAGCCAAAAGAAGAAATGAGTGGAAAGAACTGGGGAAAACCCTGGACAATACGCAAGACTTGAGAAGCGATTTCCTTCACCGCCAATCACGTGTACGAGCTAACGAAGTGTCGCTAGCAGTAAGAGTCTTCCCTCAGTCTCGCCGTCTCTGATTGGACCGCTTATCTAAGCAGGAGAAGGGCAAATTGTTTGTCATCTGCAAGACACTGTAAGTGCTTAAGACTAAGTGCTAAAGTTCAAGTGTACATGACGTTCAAAAATCACAAACAATTTGAATAGCGCAGAGTAGCTCGCCGTGCTAGATAAGAGGAGCTAAACCCGTCTTAGGAGGCCTTTGCCCTACATGGGACACGATAGGCTTATTTTATTTATTTATTTACAATCCATTTGATGCTAACAAGTTACACAGAATGAAGCTATTTGTGAATCACACTGTATAGCAAGCTGCAACACGCATAGTTACAATGATATGGGTAAAGAGACTTAGACAAGAACGAACATTCATTTCGAACATTTAATCTGAAGTAATAGAGTAATTACGGCTGCACACATTCAGCATGTTCTGGAAATAGTTAAGGTTTGGACTTTCAAATCTATATTGAATTAATGTGCGTCTTGGAAAAGACTTATCAACCGTCTTGATAAAAATGTTTTGAAAATATCACAAGAAGAATAACATTAATAATTCCAGGGTTTTACTGCCACTTGAGCTGTCAAGATAACATAATATGGTCTATAAGGCATACAGTAGATATCAGAACTAGGTCTGCGAATGCTTTCCCATGAACAAACAGCTTGACTCATTTCCCATACAAATGTACAAAAAAAGTTTCCACTCGTTCAGATAATGTTCAAATCTAGAACGAACTGATATCAAACAGCGGAAGTAGGGATTTTATACACGTGCCAGAGAAATAAAGTTTGTGCCAAAACAAGTACATGTCCTTAATAGCTTAACATGCAAATTGTGAAGCGTCTGATGAGCTACTAAGAACACGATTAATCCGCTCTATGCCGAGAGGAACAGATCATTGCAACACATGTAACTTTGATTCAGTAACTTTTATGCTTCTAGCATCCAACTAGAAGTATGGGGCCGGAATTACATTTATAATATGTTTTATATAGGCCTTGGTTTATCCCTAGATTTCTCGGATTTTCATGAAGTCGGTATATGTAAGTGATAAACTGTGAGTCCTACACAAAGGTCATTTCTCCTGGTAGTCGTTTATGTTAAATTGAGTCGACCCCAAGGAAGTGCCAGTATATTTGAAGTCCCAGAAACCCTCCGGGTTTCAAATGCGCAAGCTCTTGACTAGTGCTCCTTTATAGCCTCAAAACTAACCAATATTGGGAATCACGCAGATTTATTGTGGTAATGGAAGAAATTATATATTTACAATAATTCAACAAATTGCCTAAAAGTAGGTTTAGTTTTCAGACTTAACACTTTTATTCGCTTATCCATAGCTGTGTGGAAAGTGTGCGAGGGGTACTATACTTGATCCAAGTTGTGTAAGGAGCAAAAGTAAATAACCGAATGTGAAAGTACAAAGCACAGTTCACAAGAGTTCGTTTTTGAGACTGCTTAGCTGATTACATACCGTTAAGTCAATTGAACTTTCTTTTCTAGATTAAGCGCCAAGGGTCCCGGGTTCGATTCCTATGATTTGTATATATTTACAATCTGTATCTTCTCGCCACTGAACAAACCATTTCATCGCAAGTTTCTTTATTCATAACGTAAGTTCTGAAGACCCTGTCTCGCAATTTTCTTCTATAATACAAATTATTAGAGGCTATGCCTAATACTTTTAATTACAATAAGTGGGGTACTTCATCACACATTATGTACATGAAAAGTACAACGAATTAATTGTGTTATAAAATATGTCTTGTATTTAGTAACTTATGTCACTTATTTACTTCAGAATCAACAAATTTGCCAAGGCAACGATAAAAACAAATTAAATCTTGTTTGCTAGATATATGTTGTAAAACATGTGTGATATAAATATGAAAGCAAGCAACTCGCTTAACAGAACTTGTTTTCACAATTACATAAGATATAAATAATCGTACGATGTGTGCGGAATGGAAGTAAACATCTGACTGAGCTTGTCGCACTATCGTGAAGTATGCGCTGGTGCGATTAACCAAAGAAACGACAAGGATACCTTAGCCAAGGCATGTCTGTTTACTTTGCTTCATACACATCGTGGATCAAGTATAGTTCTTCTCGGCATCAAGGAGAGACACCGAATTTTAATAAGGCATTTGTATCTCAGAGTTATTTTGCTAATAATACTCCTTCAATTTTCTTCTGTATTATATCTGGTATGTGTACAGACTGTCCAGAGATTACGTATCTATTTTGTCGAAAGAGTGAATTTTCTGGCAACGTTTCTCATAGTACATTTGGTTACACATTACTTTTAACATGTTCACCGCCATCTTACATCGTAAGTAAACGCACTTTCTTTAAATTCGCACAGAAAGCAGTCCCTAAGCCACGAAGTTTAGGGAACGCGCCATCCACTTCTGGGAACTATGCATCTAACATGCAAATTGTTTTATCTATGAAGTCCATCTTGATGATAGAATCGCAATTAAATTTCATCCTGCACCTTCCACATTACAATAGTTACTCTCTCTAGGATGCTGAACTTTGTAGATTCACATAGCAGTAACAAACAATAATTTGTTTAACTCCTGTCACAAAGTTCACGAACTATAGCAGAAATCATACAGTAAACATATACAAAATACCTGCAAAGAGCTACCTTATAACCTTACACCTATGAACTCTATTTATGTAAAATAGATATTTAATTTCTGGACCCACTGCATACATAAAATATATAGGAACTCTTAGATGTCAAATACTCTTGATTTTACGTGGAACTAAGCAAGTAATAATGACATAATTTTTCTTTTGCTCGCGTTTTCAGCTCTTTATTCGGAAGTACCTGTATACTGTCAACACTGTGGCCAACGTTATAAAAAACAAAAAAAGCAACTCTGCATGGCTCCAGTTATTGAATTACCCTATGCTCACATTGAAAAAAATGCTGTTGAGTATTTGGGAAATCCTAGTTTATAACTTCCTGGCTCAATATTACTATAAAATAATATACTGTTCAAGAAGCCAATAATAATTAAGTTTTTACATGATCTGCAGGGATAATATTTTTTGGTAAAATAAATTGTCTGATTTCGGTGTTAACTTCATTCTATTTCGTGGGTATTTCGCGGAATAAAATATTTTATACAACTATCCTTATGGAGATGGTACGGCACTATGCAAGCTGTGTTTATTTTTAGAATCATGCAATATGGCTATATTTGATGTTTCATATTTTTTCAAAACCTATAGAATTCATATAAAAAGTCAGTTTGTTGCTCAAAATATGAGAAATTAAAGAAAAATGGTAAAGAAGTCATAATTTATACGAACAACTACTGTGGATAAAATACGAAATTTGTTGAATCTACATACTCTTTTCCGCATTCTAACATAAGCATCCCAAAATCGGCACAGAGATAGCAGAAAAGGAGTGCATCGTGATGACTGAATAGCGTACACAGCGTCTTTACTGTAATCGATCACAAGTATGGACACAACTCGGCAGCCACAGAAATAGCAGAAAAGGAAGGAAATGAAGGAAAAAATCATGTTAAAAAAAAATATTACAATTTTGAATCAAATTGTTGTACAAATTTCTCAATTTATGTGTGGATGGGGCTTATTTCGCGTTTATTTAGACATTTGGCACAATCGAGCATATTTCGCGATATTTCGTGGATTCAATTTGCTTAATATTGGTACTTTACGCATATACAAAGCTAAATATAGCTAAGGAAAGCTTTTTCTAAAATTTCACGCTTATCACTATTTCAAAAAGAAAGAAGAAAAAAAAAAGTCTCTAATAAGGATCTGTTAAGTTTTCTCCAGTTGAAGTATGTTCAAATCTCTTTAACATGCGGCAATTTCTCCGGCAGATGTGTTCGGCGGGATGCATGGATGCTAATGGCACGGCGCAGTATTAACACGTGTGGATTATGAAGCGCAGATGAGTCAGATGATGGAATACAATCGCGACCCTAATTAGGAGATATCGAGCTGTTAAACATGGATAAACACATTCTTCACGAGCTAACAGGAGTATATTCAGAGATAATAGAGCCCAATTCTTTACCAGATAAGCCTTCTACGTAACGAGCTGAGGAAATACATCTCATGACAGCTCTTAATGGCAGATTGCGCAACCGAAATTATCCGAGCTATGAACGTGTGTCAGGAAGCGTTGCCACATCTCCTTCCTGTGCGTACTTTTTTTAAGTTATCGTTAAGGAGATTTGAAGGTTATTTTGATAAAACTATTTCAGATTTTTATTTTATTTTAATGTATATTAAACTCTTGGCATGTAATTTAAATACTTGTTCCGTTGTGCTGGATCAATAAAAAGAAATTGGCAACTGATACTATAAACTCAACTTAGTTAGGCCTTTCGATGCGTTTGTACCTTCTTCAGAGTACAGTATCTTACTTTGTAGTTTGTAGACATGTTTGTTGTTGTTAGCTTTAATGTTCAATCACACGGCCTAACAAAAATGAAACTTTTAGATTGGTGTCTCAAAAGTTTGACCGGATTTTGAATTTAATTCGTGCTCTAATTCCAAATATATAAACAGTTGTTACCAGTTCTACGTTTTATATAAGATGCCACTAACTTATAACCTCTTTTTTTGCACGATGTAACTAATTGGTGGTACTTACGAATATTGTTGCCGTGAATCGTAACCTGACATTCCCACACGCAATCTGGTTGCTATGAAAACAAAAGAAATCTCAATGCTGAAAAAAAATTACAAACAGCACTAGTGCCGTAAGTAAAACCATCATAATACAAGCCTTTATCGAAGGCCGGAACCAAGGGCCCCCCCTCAGTTTGTGGCGGCTTTAACAGGACAAATATTCCGTCCCCATAACAACCAACACATGCGAATCACTTTCTGAAATATAACATCTACCTACAATAATGGATATACATAATATTTTCAGCTAATATCTCAATTAATTTAATTAAATTGATATAAATAATCATTGTACAAAAAATAGCATGCAATACTCATTCCGTAAGCGCATAATAGATCTCGGAAATTGAAAAAAAAAAAAAAAATTCGGCGCAAGTGCCTCGTTTCGTTCAAACTCTTTCCTCGATCCGTATCCGTATTCGCTTCTTCTTTGTACAACTCTTGTAACCAGATAACTGTATTTAAACAATTCATTGTCTAATTTTATGTTTCTAGTGTAAGCCTAGTGGCATCACTAATTAACATTCTTCCATGCGAGGAAAAAGATTTAGTATCCTTCTTTCCCGGAATTATAATCTTGTGTTCTGGCACGATGTTGGAGGCCTTCTAGGAAGAATGGGTTTTCATGATTACTGTCCAAATCGTTGGCATTTTTACTGACAATTCTAAGAGAAGTTTAAAATTTGTCCTTTTGGACAATGAAAACAAATATGGCTCATTACTAATTTTTACCAACCAAAATTAAAGAAGAAATCAAGTTTCATGAACATCGATGGGTACTTTGTGTGAACTTATAATTGTCAACTTCCTCCTTGGTCAGCACAGTAGCTACACGAAGTATCCTTGTTTCTTGTACATCTGGGACACTGAACCAAACTAGAACACTGGTTAAGAAGAGATGGTCTTGTCGGGAATAAAATGCTAATCGTGAACCCTTAGTCAAGCGAAACAAAATCATGCTTAATGAAACAGCATGTGAAGGTTCTTGGCCATACTTTGCGTATATAAAACGAAAATTGCCTGGGAAACACAAAAACTAAAAGCTGGAATATTTGGCGGCCCTCAAATAAGAGTGGTCATAAGCCTACATGCTTTCATAGGTTCCATGCATGAAGCTTAGGGAAGTGCATGGACGTTATTTGTCCTGGTGGTCAGAATCAGTTAGTAAACAGGATACTCAACAGTTTCTGAGACATTTGGCTGTAATGTAAGTATCAAGGTACATTACTTACATAGCTATTTGGACGATTTCCTGAAAATTTGGGTGTAGCGAAGAGCAAGGTGAAATATTTCACCAGGATTTCGTACCAACAGAGGACCGGTACCAGGGAAGATGGGATGTGCATAGTATGATGGCAGATTTCTATAGGAACTTGCAAAGTGACTATCCCAACATATGACATTCAAGAAAAGCTACAAAAGGACCTTCCGAGGTGTTGAATAACTGTTCCTCTTATCCATATAATAAAAAAAGTGTTTGTCTCATTTTTTGCGTTGCCGCAAAAATCATGCTGGGTAGTGTTATTTGCCAAAGCCCAGTGTACTGCAACTTCCAAAGCCCTATATGAACACTGCAAACAATATTGTTCTCATGAGAACTGAATTGCATTTCATGAATTGAGTGTAATATTTTCACAAATAGGTCCCTAATTGGGCAATACTCTGGTACCGGTCAACTGATTTGGTTCAATATCAACAGGCTTCGTCCCATGGACAGTATAAGTGCGTATACTAAGTTTCATGAAAATCTGATAAAACTTATTCGAGTTATCGCGCGTACAGACATACGGGTAGACAGACGGACGGACAGACACTTTCCCGCCCACCATACAATTTCATAAAATACCATTCTGGCACTTAATAATATTAAGGTAGAAATTAAGTGTCGTCTAAAATAAGGAAATGCTTGTTTTTATGCAATTCAGAAACTTTTATCTTCCCGTCTTCTGTCCAGAAATCTAAAAATACAAATATGTATGACAATTACTATTCTGCTCGTTGTATTGTATGGATGTGAGGCATGGTCCCTTACTCTTCGGGAAGAACATAATCTGAGAGTGTTCGAAAACAGTGTGCCTAGGAAAATATTCAGACCTAAGAGAGATGAAAACAAGGACTGGAGAAAACTGCATATGACGAGCTACATAACCTGCTTTCTTCACCGAATATAGTAAGGGTGATTAAATGACGGAGGATGAGATGGGCTGGACATGTTGCGCGCATAGGGGAGACAAGACATATCTCAAAATTATTGACTGGGAGACCCGAAGGGAAAATACCACTTGGAAGACCTAGAACTATGTGAGAGGACAATATTGGAATAGATTTAGTAGGATGTGCGAGGGATGGTTGGATGGAGTTAGTACAGATTTGGATTGAATGGCGGGCTCATGTAAATGCGGCAATGAACCTCCCGGTTTCATAAAATATATAATATTCCTTTAGCTTTGCATGAGAGATATGTTATGTAACAGGGCATAATAAACTCATGTTATGTTACTAATTATAGACTAATAAAGTGGTGGTTATATCATAAAAACTATATTTTCTTCTAGCGATGTCACGTTTTAACTATTTACGGAGAATTAAATAAAAACTCCTTCAGTATTGCTCCATCCCTAAGCCAGATCTGCAGTGTGTTTCTCTTGACGAAATAACAAAGATGTTATTAAACTGTTTATAAAGTTAGTCATCCGAGCTGCTTGCACGATGAATGGATGCTATTAATGCAGAGTAATATGGCCCATATGACCCAAAATGTAATGCTTAAAACAGATTGTATCATACTTCAGTTCCTCGTACTTATCGTTCCCCAGTCTAATTCCAATACAGTATAATACTTTTTTTGTGAAATTAGGAAAAATGTATTTTAGATTATGTCATGTACATAAGGAAAGTTATGTCTAGAAATAATGTAAACATTCAGTGTATACAAAACCCAAGGCGTGATGATTATCATTGGTGTATCCAGAATATGAATATGTCAGTTCTGTAGAATGCCACTATTCTAAAATTTCAATGCAAAAATAAAACCCTCGCATAATTGTTTACGATCATAATTTATTAAAACATCGCGACTTTGTACTTGTATTTCACAGTTTATAAAATTGAGAGACAGTAAATGATAGACCAGGCCTGGGGAACAGTACTCCCAAGGTGTGATCCCGTTTTCCTATTTTCCCTCCCTTCGTGACCTTCAAAGCGTAGCGATCGCTGAGCTCTGGAGGCCACAAAGGGAGAGGATGTAGGGAAATGGGATCACACCTTGGGAGTATTGTTCTACAGGCCTGTGGTAGATCTACAACGGTTTTGAATATCCGAGTTGCATAAGTTCGAATTTCTTAATAAGCTAGTAGCATATTGATGATGTATATGTGGTGGGACATCTCGAACATCTTGTTACTTGTAATTAGTAATTAATTTCATGCTATTTGATTTCTAGAACGTTGGAAAAAGATCTACAGTATAGAAGTTATTGACATTTAACTTAATGCCCTGCTATACCAACAATCACACATGCCAATTTTTCTTCAGTACCATATTCAAAATAATAATAATAATAATAATAATAATAATAATAATAATAATAATAATAATAATAACGACGACTATAAGATAGCCTGCAAAATGAAAGTTGAAATGGATGGAAGCAAGATAACGGCATTCATAAATTCTTGAGAAACAAACTACACCACAAAATATATTGCATATATTATACTAATTTTTATTTAACGCAAATTTAAAATGTGGTATACATAAAGAGTTTAAGAGGACTTTTTTCAATGGAATGACCAATCCTTTCTCTGTACTCCTCATAATATTTAAAAAAAAAGATTATTTTTAGTTCTGAAACATAGGATTTCATCTATTAAATTATTTGTGTTTGCCTGTAGATTTTTAAAGAATCGATTTATATCCTCTTCAGTTCTCTACTTTTAGTACAGGTACTTTAACTACCCTGTTGTCTAAAAAAAGGAATTGAAAATATATCGGGTTACCAGCAGATATAGAACCTTATGCTTTGGAGTTTCCGTTACTGTATCACGGTGCGAAACTTATTCATATAGAACCTGCTCTGCTGTCTTAGAAGTACCCTTACGACACAGAAATGGATGTAACAACTCTGACTGAAGACCCCTCCCATAATGCACTAGGTTAGCACTAACGAAACTCTAGGGACATTTAGATTAGGTTAGTTTAAGTTACCATTATCGCGGGTCATCATCTCTGCATATGAACTTTGTAATCTTTGATGATATTTTGGTTCGCAATTTGATAATCCATGCCGTAAAGGAACTAGCCAGAACCTTCGTAGAATATTGCTGTTTCAGAGAAGTATTTGAAATTTGTAAGTCCCTTAGTGAAAGGAGAATTTTGTCCCTCGTTCTATTGGCTCAGATCTACGACTACAGAAACCAACAAGGATACTTTTGTTGTTGGGATTAGAGCTTCTGGTAGCAGTATGTCAATGTCAGAAATGCAAATGGGTATTATGCTATTAATTTGACTGGCATGAGAATACTAAAAGAACAAGTGCTTACCATCCGCAGCATAGGGGTTATCAGCAGCAGAACATCTTGCACGAGTAGTGACCTGCCAGTGGTTTTTCAGCAATGCCATGTACCAACTGAATTTCCTGACTTCTTGATATCAAGTTGATGAAGCAAATTTAACAGAAAGTGGAATTCTGCACTTCCAAAATCAAACCTGTGTACAGAGGAAAATTCAATTGAGATTATTCTATCTTGACAGCAATTTTTTCGGTTTCACGAACTTACAAACTAGCTTACTGAGTGAGCGGACAGACTTCATAAATCATTATAATTCCTTGGCATAAGTCTCACAGATCATTCGTCAAGATGCAAAGTTCAAGCATGTTGGCACTCCTGCACATTTCTGTCTAGTTATTAGCAGGGAGCTGGATCGATGGATAAAGTAATGGTAACAGCTCGTTTACCTGGTCTCCACATCTCATCTAATACTGAATCCACTAAATTTATATTTGTGTGGCTATTAGATATAATATTGACGTGTTCATCTGCGATAGCTAGTACAAATACTCGCCGCAATCCTAGAGTGAAAGTAGTGATACATTAGCAAATAAGCTATAAGACAACTATTTAATCCTTGTCTTCTGATATGAGGTGGAAAACTCTTCCACTGTAGCCTGAAGAGCTTGGAAACAACAACAGAACGTCAGAATTTGGAAACCAAGCATTACTGGGCTTATAAGGTCTAATGAATTCAATAAGTATATTACTTGCATTATTTGGATCTTCTGTCATTACTTTTGTAGTTACGCTGCCTCGTTTTGAAAACTCCTGCTGCAGTTAAAGGTAGTAAACAGTCAATCAAGAGTCCTGCAATCATTATCTTAGCTGCAGTTGTGAATCTGACAACATAACCTTAGGAAAGCAGATACATTCTCTCAAATTTCAACAATTATATTCTTAATTTGTTCTTTGATATCCTCAAAGAGTAGTAAGATAATCAAGTAAGATCTTTGTCCGTTGAAACTTTAAAAGACGCCATTTTGCTGACTTGTTGAGGAAGCATTTCCTGACCTCACGAAGCAATGTCGCCATACGCAAGTGCTTCCAGGGAAATAGCGACTCACTACGCATTTTTCACCTCAGACGTTCTGCTCTGATGACTGACTCCAGGTAACGAAAAACACGTTTGCGTCATAAAGAGGGTCATTTGGGTTTTACAAACTAGCTTGTCTGGGCCACGATATAACTTTTTAACACTTCCTCGTATAGAATCGGACTTTACATATTTCCAGTTACCATACGCTAGTAGCATAATCAGTCGTTAAAACCAAACAATAAAACTACATTCTGTGGTTTTCTTTATACTTGGCTGTAGCTGAAAACTGAATTTCTCAATCTAAAATTTGTCCGCTTTCAAAATATTTAGAGATGTATTATGAAGCATACATTTTTTAAAAATCTTAGATCAGAAGCAGTTTGAATGCCAAGATTCTTGAAACAAAATTTGTACATTTTGGATAACATTTGTTTAAAAAGTGTATCGCTTACCTACGTAATTTTGAAAAAAAAAAATTGAATTTATTTTACGAATAGAAGTTAGTAACTAATTTGCCTACCCTAATTAAATGCTCTAAAAGTAAGATTAATTACAGTAATATAAACTTGGAATATTCCAATCAAAATCAGTGGTTCAGGTTTATTAACGAATAACAAATATACGGGAATTTAATGTAAAATAACCAAATTTCTAAAACACTAAAAATTCCACACGCTCTTAATATAAATGCTTTTGTATATTGCATTTTTTTTAAGTATAACCTTCCAGTAAGTTCGTTCTGTAATTGGTGTTGATAGTATAAACCCGTCCAAACAAATCAGGACAGATTTTCTGAGAATATTGTTGATATTAAATTCTTTTAAAGATTTATATGCAACTGTTTCCCGCAAGGTATTTTTTTCTACCCCAGCCACAAGTATAAAAAGCATTGCCTTCGACCCTGAAAGTCATCTCAAGCTCTCAACAATAAGACATGCTTTGAGGTTTCGTGAGTTCAAAAATACTGTATTTCTGTATGCGTGTGTGTCCGTGAACAGCATAAATAAAAAAAATAGCATCTAAACTAAAATTCATATTTAACTCTTGAGCATTTGAGGTAGAGCATGTCTACGGCTTTCTGTTACTTTTACTACAAATTTACATAATTTTCTTTAAGATTTTTCACAGAAACGGTTCACACGATTTCGTTCAAATTTTATATACCGATTGCCTGGACTAGGACCTAAAATTTCAACCTAGAATGCTTCCTTAGGGTAGAGAAAGTCATGTTCGTCATTCGCGAGATTAAAAAAAAAATTAATACTCGAGCTGGCTTTCAAGGATTGAAATCACACATTGCTGTAATTGAGAATTACCTTCATTTACAGCACTTTAGGGTGGTCAGGGGATGAAATTACTTGGTAACGAGAGAATCCGCAATATCGTCTTTTCATCTGTGGATCCAATTCATGTCTGTTAACAGTAGAAAAAATAATGACAAGGCATAAACATGGAGGTGTTTAGATAGCGAAAGACAAATGGTGGCCGAATTTAGGATAGAGTTCGTTGCCATGCTGACCTCTCCACGTGTCAACAATTCCACGGCCTCCCCACCACTCCGTTCCGCACCGCGCTTAACTTTTGTTTTTGGTGCGGGGTCCTTGTCCTCTCCCACGTGGAGCTGCGATCCTTCTTATGCCAGGACTTGTGCAATCCCACTCAACTCGTTGAGCCCCACCTTCTATAGCTCATGTTCTACTGGACTGCCTCATCAGGCCTCGTCAAATGCTCCCCACCAGTTCTTCAACGATAATAGTTATTTATGATCCAAGTGTTAAAATACAAGATTTTATTTTGCAAGTAGGTTATGTTTGCGGAACGAGCCCATGAGAGCGAGTGTAGCAATCCTATGAGCAAAATGAAATTATTTTACGTGTATCATACACTATTTTTACCCAGTCGTTAACATTTATGAAATAATAATAATAAATGATAGATCTATTATAATGAATTACGCACCATGGAGTCAGCCATATTGTAGGACACAGACAGCTGTTATTGGTTTTCTGGTACAGGGCTGCCAACTTAAGGGCATCGCTTTTCACCCTCAAGTATGACGTTTACAAGCACCGTGAGAAATTTCACATTTAAAAAAAGCGAAGTGAACTTTAAAACTTTCAATTTTTATCAAATTGAATCTATTTAATAATGATATGCAAATATGTTCAACTAAAAATACTATTTTCCATGTGAAGTAGTCAAAGTTGGGTGCCCTGGAGTATTATAATTTTATACCACTCAGTGGCATAATTTTCTCCTTTTAATTAATATCACATACCGTTAAAAGTGATTCTTTTACCTTCGTATGTCTAAAAGGTAAATTAAATTCTTGCAAAATTCAATTATTTGGATGTATCTTTCATGTGTTTCATACAATAAATAAATAAATAAATAAATAAAAAGATTATCAAAATAGTGGGTTGTTCAGGAGATTATATGGGTCCGTATGGATTGGGAAAAAAGAACTCGCTTGAACAACGACTTAGTACATTTTGAAAGATTTAGGATGTTCTGGAGGGAAATTATTTGAAATTAGTGTTTTTTGGCAGGAAATATCCTGAAGTAATAAAATAATATAGTACTTTATGGAATGCATAAATTATAGTGGTATTTTGTTGAATTCAGTACTCTTTGGAAAGAAATACCTAAGTTATAGATTTCTTGTGGCAACAGTATGTTTTGGAAAGAAAAACATTTTATAATCCAATTTTCATGCTTTTAGAACGAATTGACAAGATTTTCTTAAAAAAATCGATGTAACTCAAAGCAGTGTACCTATCTATTTAAAAAAAGGATATACAGTAGTACTTTTTTGAATTCACCTTCTCAAATATCATTGAGCAAGGCATAAATAAACTAAATGGTCTATCGGCGAGAAAAAAAAGTAAAATTTTAATTGAACTGAAATAAGACACCAGTAACAGAATAAAACATTAGAAATCAAAGAACATTCTTATTGAAACCTAACGTTATTAATAAAAAATAAAGGATGATTAATAAAATTCCACGGGTTACTTTTCGACACTTCCTCAGGTGGAAATAGACTTTACTTCTATCCAGTTTGCCAAACCCCAAGTAACAGTCGTTAATACAAAAGAATAATAAATTAAAATCCAGCGTCTTTCTTTATATAATAAAATAAAATCAGGTAAACTGATATATCAAAGTGTCAAACAGAGTTAATAGGACATATATCACTACAATATTATCAGAACAAAATTACAATAAATGCCTCAATTCTAAAGCAAGGCGTGATATAATAATAAAATGACAACTCTACTGAACCGATTAAAACATAATTATGGTACCTTTGGTAGGTGGAATGCGGTGTGGAGTATGTAAATGAAGGAGAATAACTTTTAAAAAAACTCCCTAAGGCATTGTAAAGTGAGATACTATTGAAATGAAAACTCATATTTTTCGGCGTGTTAATAGTAAGACAAAGCAGCTGTTTTAGAGGGCGTGTACTAAAAATAAATTGTTAGGGTCCCGCAAAATACACAAATATCTGAGGGGATCTCGATATAACAATCTGCTGATGATTTTGGTAGAGTTCGTGCGGCTGTAATTTATTTCCCATTGCAAAATAGAGTTAGGCGTAAACCCTGGCGCTTAAGCTTTTCGAAAAAAAGTTACAACGTCTTCACGAATTCACTGCAATTAATATTTCTTGTCTGCAAATAACAAAGTTTTTTCCACTATTTATCAAATAAATCTGAAAACTTGTATTTTATAATCATAGCCCCCAGATGAAGTCTTGTATTCTTTAATTTATATGTTATGCTTTTGTTTAATCAGTACGGTGTCAAAAACAGGATCCCTCAAGAAATAAATTTTTGTAATCGATCTCAGAGTTAAGCCACAGTATAGTATAACAGTAGCGAAGCTCTAATGAAAGGAAAATGCATCCTTTTGACAGATCGGTGCGACACTAGCACCCCAAGCGGCCAGCAAGATGGAACTAGCAAACAGCCATTTCCAGCATTGGAAAGATACGAATATATGGCTGTATTTCTTTTTATTTTTAAAATTACTAGAACGTGATTGTTACCGGAGAGGCATACTGGTGAACTCATCAAGTTATAGACTTTGTGGGAATATAAATAAGTTGTAGTTTCAAGATCGATGACATTGAATATCTTATAAAGTATCAGACCGGTTTTCGTCCACCATATAAGCTACATCCCTTCAAGAATTTAATTTAATTGACCTACTACTAACATATACTTACACTGAAAATTCTGACAAACAGGAAAACTTAATAATTTCAATAAGCATGTAGTAGTACTAGTTCGAAATTAGGGGGAAAGTAAATTCTATAGGCATATAGCACGATATGGTCAGTATCAGATGCAATAGCAAAACACTTTTGTCTTTTTCTTCATGTTGTTAAACACGAAAAATTATTAAAAAGTAAAGAATAAAACACGTTATCCTTATTCTCGACAGTTTAATTTAGTTAAATTCAATTATATAGGCCTAAAATAACCTCGTGTTAAAACATTTCCAAAATTAGTAGGGTCAGGTGGTGTATTTGTTAATAGGCCTATATATTTAGAAGCCTTTGCTTCATTAGGATTTTCATTTATGATATACATATAAAAATAATTAATTGTATATAGCATTTACAAGCCATTTTCTGCTCCTAAAATTAAAAGAAATAGGAGTAAATACACTAGTATGGATGCAAGCATGATAATCACAAATTTGCAATTTAATTTCACAAATAACTGTTTTTGCTTACCTCTCAGGATCTTTAGGGAACCCGAAGAAAGATAAATCGGGAGAATTCCTTTGGCTGTTGGTGCAATTTATAGCACCACAAGCATTTCCGTCCACCATATAAGCTATATCCCTACGACAAATCTTCAAGAATTTAATTGACCTACTACTAACATATAGTTACACTGAAAATTCTGACAAATAGGAAAGCTTAGTAATTTCAATAAGCATGTAGTAGTACTAGTTCAGAAATTAGGGGGGGAAAGTAAAGTTCTATAGGCATATAGCCCGATATGGTCAGTATCAGATGCAATAGCAAAACACTTTTGTCTTTTTCTTCATTTTGTTAAACACGATAAATTACTAAAAAGTAAAGGATTAAACACGTTATCTTTATTCTCGACAGTTTAATTTTGTTAAATTCAATTATATAGGCCTAACATAACCTCGTGTTAAAACATTTTCAAAATTAGTAGGGTCAGGTGGGGTATTTGTAAATAGGCCTATATATTTAGAAACCTTTGCTTCGTTAGGATTTTCATGTATGAGATATATATATATATATATATATATATATATATATATATATATATATATATATAATTGTATATAGCATTTACAAGCCATTTCTGCTCCTAAAATTAAAAGAAATAGGAGTAAATACACTATTATGGATGCAAGCATGATAATAACAAATTTGCAATTTAATTTCATAAATAACTGTTTTTCTTACCTCTCAGGATCTGTAGGGAACCTGAAGAAAGATAAATCGGGAGAATTCCTTTGTCTGTTGGTGCAATTTATAGCACCACAAGCATTTCCATAAAATATTGTTGACATTTTTCATAAGCAACAATGTAACATATTGCCTTGCTTCTTGCTCACCGCTACGAGCGCCGCAGTCGCGCCGGTTGAAAAAACTGTATGGAGCTTCGCTACTGTTATACTATACTGTGGTTAAGCTCCAGATCGATTCATTATGTAAGTCTTATAAAAGAACAGAGGTCTAAAGTTTGATAAGCATATGAAATGAAGGAATATGTGGGTAGTGTTATTTGCCAAAGACCAATGTATTGCAACTTCCAAAGCCTATGTGAACACTGTAAAACAATAATATTGTCATGAAAATTGATTTGCATTTGATAAATAATTCTGTCTATTATATTATCACAAAATAGGCGCTATATTTGTCATTACTCAGGTAACGGCCATCGATTTGGTCCAAAATCAATAGGCTTCGTCACAGGGATATTATAAATGTTTATACCAAGTTTAATGAAAATTCGATGAAGCTTATGCGAGTTATCGTGCGTACAGACACACGGACGGACAGGCAGACATTTCCCGTCGACCATACAATGTCATAAAGTACCATACTGGCACTTATAACTGAAAACCGAATTATCAACGGATAATTTATCCATTTCCCAAAGTATTTACAGATGTACTATTTATCATGATATTTTTTTGGAACTAAGAGCAGAATAATTCTGAGATGTAAGCTTACTATTTATCATGAGAGTTTTTTATAGTAAGAGCAGAATAATTGTGAATGCCAAATTTCTTCAAACAAAATTAACACATTTGACATTAGATTTGCTTAAATATGGTATCGCTTACGTGGTGTGAAAATAAAATCACAAAAGCAAAATGGAATATACTTACGAACCTAAGTTAACCTTTTCACTGTAACTTTCGAACAATAACTTAAAGCACAGATATATGACTAGTAGAGTAATGCTTTATGTAAAATTTTAGGATTCTACCTGCGTATTACGTTTATTATTTAAGGATTGTAATTATATTGTACAGAAATTGTTTTCATTGATTTCTAATTTAGAATCCACTGATGGTTTTACTTGATTATTGCTTATATACTCATACAATATTCAGCTTTGAAAGGGTTAAGGTTTCAATAAACACGAAACTCACAAAACTGTTCTATACGGAAACTTCTACAAATTCAAAGAACTCATCTCATCTTTCCAACTAAGGCGTACAAAACCGTCTCAACGGTCGCTTTACAAGCACTATCTGGCACCATGCCCATTGATCTAGAACTTCTCCAAAGAAACGACATGAGATATATGTCCAAAGGGCATAACTGACAGGAAAAGAATAGAAATTCCAAGAATGGCGAGACTCTTCCACCCAAAGATAACTTTGTCAACGTAGATGTGTCAGGAAATGAGGGAGCAGAGAAGGTGCTCATATACATCGATGGTTTCAAAACCCCGAACCATGTAGGAGCAGGGGTAGTAGCAATGGAATACCGAAAGGAAATCTTCACCAGAGCTCAAACACTCCACAGCGATTGCACTGTCTTCCAAGCAGAATTGTGCGGCATTCAAATGGCAGTAGACTGGATCCAAAACCTAAACCATGAAAAATCTACATTTTCCATCTATGTTGACTCCAGAGCTGGACTATCAGCCGTTGCAAATAAGGAAGCAACTCACCCCTTAGCAGCAGAAATAGCAAATCGACTAAGATCAGGCTCTCAGGTAACGAAAGGTCTGACTACATAGCCAGAACACTGGCCAACCGGAACGGCTATACTGAATACAACGCCATCCCCATCTCCCGAAGCAAACCGCTTCTGAGGGACTATTACAATAAAATCTGGAACGCTACTTACATTAACTCCACCGTGGCAACACATACTAAGCTATTCATTCCTGACATTCCACACAGGCTTTCCACATCCATTTGGCCAAACTTTATTCTAACTCAATTCCTTACTAATCATGGTAGTTTCAGAGAATACCTCTTCAGAATTAATAAGGCTCCTCCGCCAATCTGCATGTTCCCCGAGGGAGGCAACCAGACGGCCCTTCACCTTCTGAAAGAATGCTCAATATTCTCCAGAGAACGTCCGGCAGTCCTGACTTCGCTACCCTTGCCACAGGTTATGAAGACACACATAAACACCGTGAGTGTAATGAACTTCCTCAAAATAGTTCACAACAAACATTCAAAATAAACATTTGAATGGCCTGTCATATCAAGTCTTTTAAATGTTGAGGAACCTGTCATACCAAGTATTTTAACAGTTGAATGACTTGTAATACAAAGTAGTTTAGAATGTTTATTGATATATCATATTAGATAGAAGATATTGAGTGATCTGTCAGTGACAAAATTTTTAAAATTATTGAGCGACCTGCCACTCATACCAAGTATTTTAAAAGGATTTATGTATAGCTTGAAATGTAGTACTTTGAACTTTTCTGATGCTGGTAATGTAGAACATTTTACCGGGCTCTAACCAGATGGTTACTTGGATAAATTCTTATGTTTGGAGCCTCAGATTGGCACCAAAATATCAGAATTTATCTAAGTAACAACCCGGTTAGAAGACCAGGAAAATATTTTATGTATTTAGCTTTTTTTAAATCATTTTATTCTGATTAGTTTATTTTTTAATTATTTTCTTTGAAATCAGTATAAGTTACATAAAATGTTGAGTGGCCTGCCATACCAATTAATTTAAAGTCTAGTCAACAACTATCTTAAATGTTCAGAGCAGTGGCGGACGCAGAAATTTTTTTCGGGGGGGGGGATTTGAATAGGTAGAAAGAATACTAAAAAAATTAATCAACTTACATATTATACAATTAGTTTATAAAACTAGCCACTTAGAGTACATATAATATAGCCTTTTTTCAAATTTCGGGGGGGATGTACCCCCCTATCCCCCTGCGTCCGCCACTGGTTCAGAGACATAGGCCTAACAAGTATTTTAAATGTTGACTGACTTGTCAGACATACTAAGTATTTTAACATGTCGAATTAATATACTTTGCAGATCAATTTATTGTAAGCGATTATTATTTTAACGTGTTATCATAGCACAGTTGGCCTCTGTACCTGAAGATCGCATGTTCAAACCAGGTTATGAACGGTAAACTTTTCCGAGCAAAATAACGATTTTAGCGAAATGAGTTGTCTGAGATTTCACGCACGTTAGATTTTCTCAATCCTAATCTAGAACATCTGAAGAAAGACTGTCGTGTTTCTCGTCTTCATTATATTTTATTTAATTATAAATCGTTTATGTGGCGGTAGACCTGTGCTTACCCCCAGTCACCTTCTCCTTGCTGGTACGAAAAAAGAAAGAAACTAAATTTGAATGGCTTAAAATGTCGTGATATCCTCGAGTAGGATAACTTTGGTCTTATAATACCGTAGAGAGATTATTTTTTGTACAAAATGAAGGTTAAATTCTTCGAGACAGGCTGCTTAGAATAAACTAGTGGTGCCTATGACAATTATTTCGTGTGTTCGGCAATATAAAAAGACAATTTTCAAAGTTATTCTTATCCCTTTACAGTGCATTTTAATATACATTTTTTTAAGTAAAGGGGAATTGTGTTAAGAGAAGTCAGAATCTGAATGAAATTAAGATGTAAATTTTATTCGAAAATGTTACTATCAGTAACCTAAATCTATTTCTGAATACATGCATTAAAACCTACCTTAATAATTAGCATGGCGATTTCTAACGGAACCTAACTATTTCTTTACGTAACTTGTAAGGTAAAAAACTACGTAAGGTATGATGAATTGCCTATGGTTACAAGAATGTTTATAAATTATATATTTCTTAGGCTACCATAATCTATAAAGGAACTTTTACCAACTATATCAAAGTAAAACTAAATATAAGAAATACGTCCATAAACCCTTGTAGGTAATTATATATTTTAACAGTTCCAACTAATAAGCGAATCAAGTTTCCTTGGGAAAAACTTCTTACTCTGCTAGCTGTCAGTTAAAGACTAATTTTTCAGCATGTAAATAACATATATTAAAAAATAGATATTATGTAATTAGCAAACAATTTAGCTTATCTAAAAGAAATATGACGGTTGAATCTGACTGTAGAATCTCACTGAAACTTAGATATTTTACTTTCACCTGAAATTGGTACGATATTCAGCATGCCTCAGACAAAAAGAGATTTTTCTCTGTCACTACATTTGCTTCCACAATAATAAGAACTAAATAAACAATTTCTACTTACCGATCAAAATATTTTAAACTTGTGGATACATTTTTAACATTTTGGATAAAAATTCAAATTGCAAAAGAAGATGGTTTACTTACAGAGGCATCTAAGGAATATATGCATGGAATAGGCCTAGTAAAATCGGCTAAAATATTTTTTGGTACGGTACACGCTCTATAAAATATCTACTTCTCGGACTGTCAATACGCCAAAAAAGTAGCACTTTTTCGGCCTAGGCCGCTAAAGTAATTTTAGCACCAAATATGGCTTTATAGATGTCCATATTTTGTCTTCCAATGAAGTTTATTTTTATATGCTTTTTTACGTGTATAGGTTATTATTATTAAGAAGGATCACAAATCTTGTCATTCGGACATCTTGTGTTCAAGTAGTAATTTTATTGTAATAACATTTTATGTTGAACCTGACTAGTGGGGAACTCGAACTCGCGAAGACTGTATTACTACGCCATTAATAATAATTCCATAATTTCTTATGAACCATAAGATATGCTATCAAAATTTAGCATCATTATTTAATTAATTAAAAGGAGTAAGATGGAGTGTACACAAGAGTGCGAGTTGGGAAGAACAAGTTCAGATGCACCTCTTATATTAATAGCTTCTTTTAAAAAGGCAGTAGCCCCAAACTGCAACATTGCACATGTTTCAATACAAATGTACAAGCAAAACCTGTTGTTTTCTCAATCAATAAGTACATACAAATGCTTCATCCTTAGGAATATTTCTGAATTTATCTTAACAAATCCAAGTGAACAACAAAAATTATCCAGCAAAAACAGCCTAAAAATGTGAAATTCTATATAAAACGACACGAGGCGACACGACTGACACGACACGACACGACACGACACGGCATGACACAACACAATAGTGGTAAATCGCGTTTATGTTCATATTTCGCTTTTGGGATTATGTGCCGAGATTGTTTTAACCATATTGTATTGATCAGAACCCCTTAATAAAATTACAGTATATTTGCAAAAATTTGTTTGTATCTACTAGTTTTCCGATTATCGCGATCACCCCAGACCATAGGACATCTGGTATAGGGTATTCTCAAGGAATACGTAATCAAATGCAATAATCAAATATGTAATCAAATACAATATGAAATTTTATTCTACAGATGTCCGGTACAACACCGACTGAGAATGAATGAACACAAAGAACAATCGAACTGTGCCCAGTCCTTTCTTATTTTGAAAACTGCGGAAGAGAACACAAAAGTGCCTACCGTTTTAAATTGTGTATAGACCATCCCGGGAAGTCCATTCCCTTTAATAAAGTCTTTAATTTCATTCAAGAAGCAACTAGGAGATAGGGGAGTACCAGCTCATGAGTTAAAAATACATGCTTTTAAGATAGACTTTACTATATATGGTCTAAAATAAACATAATCCTTCACACAGAATTTGTATAGGCCTGGCGATTTTTCAGAAACAGTGTCCAGTGTCCATATTTTATTCAAAAGTGCCTGTATTTAACTGCCTACTGACATATTTTGTAAGATTACACATTTTGTTTATGAAATAAAATGGCGTATCTTTCGCAAATTAAAATTATTCTTAAAATTATTTTATTTGCATCAGACACATGATATTCAAATGTGATTACTAGGGCTAAGAATTTGACCTAAATTTACAAAAAATACCTTATTATTATTATTATTATTATAAACAACTCATTTATTACCTAAAGTTCCTAAAAAACTATTTTAAAAATGCCCTAAAACTATATTTTATAGGCTATTCTAAATAAATACTTAGTGTAAAAAGAGGATTTGAACTTTATGATTAATATGTAGTCATTAATTGCATTATTGAATTCAAACACCGTATCAAAATTGAAGATTGTACATGTAGGCCTATACTACATTATTATTTATTTCATTTCGTATAATTAAAAAAAATGTTGTACATAAACTATTTTATTATGAAAAGTATTCGTTGGTTACCTATAGACCTTTTTGTCATTGGTTTCCACATTTCCTTGGAATTACAGTAGGCAATAAACACTTTAGTCTGATGATACTATATTCAAGGGTGTAGCTGGACTGGTCAATTACAAGGTGTATAAAAAACGAAAATGATTTTAATGGAAAAAGGAGTAGACAAAATATCAAGGGAAACTAAAAATATACAAATTCATATTATTATTATTATTATTATTGTAGTTATTGTTAGGTTTCTGTACAGAGTGAACTAAAATGTAGTAAAAATGACAGAATGAAAAAAAAATTCCCTTAAGAGACAATAATGCAACAAAAAATTTAACATAAAACCCACAATTACCAAAGCAGCTATTTTTCTGAGTTACTAGAAAAAGGATGGAAATTCATCAAAATCCTAGCTCTATTAATGACCGTACAACTACAACGGAGAGGAGGTGAATAATGCAAAGCGAATGCTTTTGTATCCGATGAGAATATTAGTTCGAGACAATTTTGTTCAGATAGCACGATGACCAGCCTATACTGAAAACATTTACCGGATTCTGTAAGATTACTTAATCCATCCATCTCTCTTTCAACTTAGAAAGGTGAATTATCCAACTCTAATTAAAGTGGGTAATGTAAAGTTTATTAGTGTTCGTTAAGAATGGTTTGCAGTTTTAAAATGAAATGCAATAATATTGGAAAACATATTAAACTTCTTTCATTTTCTGCCACCAAAGGGATTTTCACACGTTGAGATATGACAAGTGAACACATCTGTGACTGATAATGTTTTAAAATGTCATTTCCCATGATATTTTAATGGAAATTTACTATACCGTACATTAGAAGTATCCAGTGCAATATTCATGCAAAATTTAAGTCCATACGTACCATAGTTCTTGTTTAAAAATCATTTCTTTATTACTTTTAGCACCGTCACTCAGGTAAAATCCTCCTTTAGTCAAAACTTGATTTATTTTAGATAGACTTTAACTTTTATTGTGCTTCTTTTGGATCAGAAACACATTTCTTGAAGAAAAAATATTTGTCCCTAATTTTTATTTTTAATTGTATAAACAATTATCACACAAAGTTTCTTGAAGATAGCCTATTTATATTTGTCGTTCATAAGTTAAGACCGGACTTCAAAGCGAGAATTTTTAATATAAAAAGAATAAACAGGGGGAAATTATTTATTTAAAAATCTGAATTAAAAGGTCTTAAAAGTAAGAAATAAAAATATTGTCACTCACGTTTCCGTTTTATTGAATGAGGAAAGGGTTGTTAGCCTACTTAGTATATCCAAGATTTCTATTTTTTTATAAGCAAGATTCTGTTCCTGGGACAGGTGTGTAAAATATCTTCTAATCGAAAACGACCCCTAAAAACAGTACTCATAGCTAATTGGCCGAATCTGGTATATAATTATGTTCACCATGATTCAACACTCAACACTTCAGACTCCCTAATGAAAGAAGCATCGTGTCTCTCTATAGGCTAAAACATCAGAGCACGTTAACTTTTCAGCTGGGCTGGAATCCCAAGAAGAATAGCCTATATCCAGTCTTTACGCCAGAAAAACATCGTCATACTAATCTCATTTTATTGAAATGGTTGTATTCACAAGTAACATTTCTGATATTGGTCTCCAGAAATTCTACAACTTCCTCAAAACTCATATGCAGAACGGAACTATATGGAGTGCTTTCTCAGACACAGGAATGTTTCCACATTCATCTTCGGTGTTAGGATCGTGGAAATGACCTTGCCATCCAAGTCTTTATTAGTGTTTCGAACAAACAGCTCAATAAAGAAGAATATGCTGGTAAGCTACAAGTTATTCTTTGTCCTGAAAAAGTCAGATAGGCTCTATCAGTCAAGTAGGAAACTTAAGACAATGCAATTACTCAACAAACAATGTTAACAATATTTATTTGTGATACAAGTTTCTAAAGTGAAATTTTGGAGCAGTGTAAATTTTAGTTAACGAAAGATTAGCAAATGAGTGAAATAATTTATTTCAGGAATTTAATGGCCCTAAAATAATTTTCATATTGGCTGTATGTCCGCGAAATGTTGCATGATGGAAAAATAATGACACCGCAATGGTGTAAACAAGAAGACGACTCCTAACCCTATATGCATAACTGTCAGAGTAAACTTTTAAAGGTCAAGTGTGAAGGCTATATAGGAAGTATCTAATGGAATTCCATCAAATTTAAAACGTTCCTAAAACTGTTTTATCTTGAAAAATGATTTCTGTGTCCGAAAGGCAACTTGAAATCATGCAACCAGCACCATTTATTGTGAAATAAATAATAATTATTTAAGTATTATAATTAAGGGCAATCTACTTTATAAAATTTACTTATAAATTAAATATTAATATGTTATTTTCTTAATCGAAGACATAAAAAGTAAGTAGAATGTTAAATGTATTTTGGAATTAAAATAAATCTAACAATCAATTTGGAAAACTAATTGCACTGATTAAAACAGCCAACCATAAAGCATTTTTATTCACATAATTAGGAGCATTGGGTTCGAAACCTGTAATGGATAGTGTCTGTAGATAGGGCATTCTATTTTGGCCTTTTGTGCTTAACTTAGTTAACTTAGTTTTGTGGTATATTATTATTGTACATGTGAAATGCAAACGGAGACACATTTGCACCAGTACAAAGAAACTGCATCTCGCTGCTTCTTTTGATCGTTTAGGCTTTCTTTCTTAAATTGCATATTAATGTCTTAAAATGAAATGTCAGCAAATTTAACTCAATTTATAAGTTACATTTTAGGGTATGTATTACTTACTTACTTACTTACTTACTTACTTACTTACTTACTTAGTTACTTACTTACTTAACGGCAATTGCAATAATCCTAAGCAAGTTAAAGGAATATTATCTACTTTATGGAACCCGGAGGTTCATTCTGTGCTAACTCCATCCAACCGTCCCTCGCAAATCCTACTTCCCCTAAATCTATCCTAATATTGTCCTCCTATGTACGTCTAGGTCTTCCAAGTGGTCTTTTTCCTTCGAGTCTCCCAATCAATATTTTTTAGATATGTCTTTCCTCCCCCATGCGTGCAACATGTCCAGCCCATTTCAGCCTCCGTGATTTAATTACCCTTACTATATCCGGTGACGAGTACAGGTTACTTCACTTAATGAAAACCTAAAACAGTGTTTTTAAAACCTAAAAATCGGGTTTCTAGTCATAACATATTTTATCTTACGATGTTAATTTTTTATAGAAATATTCACCTTGATGGATTGATATCTGTTGTATTTTTAAAATGCCCCGTGGTAATATCATATGCCTGTCGTGTGAGAGAAACAACTTCTAAAGTTTAACAAGGATGTAACATGTTGACATCTTACTTCCTTTGTGTGTTTTTTTATTTATTTAAATATGCCTGCATAAAAGTATCCTTCATAATGCGGTTAGTGGACACTTTATTGTTCATTATAAATATATTTTTAATTTCTTTCAACATGCAATATTACAAATCGCTATTTATTTAAAATTTAATATGGAGAAGAGATTTCACTGAAAACAATGAAAGAACTATTATACAATATTGGAAAATCACGCGCTACAGATTTACAGAGGCAGATGTCTTACACCTTAGAGCTTATAACCTAATTTGATAGCCTAAATGAAAATGTGATTTAAGGGAAGGTGTCAAAGCCTTCATACCCAAACCCTCTATAAATTTTGGATTTAAACCTATTATGTTACAAAGAAGATCACATTAAAAGATAATATATCAGGAGAAAAATTGTTCATAAAATGGTTAGGTACCAGAAACATAAACTTATGCGAAAACAGCTTAGAACGTAATGTTCAACAAAAACAATAAATACTCTTTGGTTTCATTAATACATAACTACACATTCTAAGAATTTGACAAGTAATGGCCAACGAGTTCTGGTTGGATACTCCCCTCGGAATCCCCTTGGATTTTACTGACGAAGAGAGGTCTGGGAACGGATATACTGAGCTTCGAGGGGACAACTGAGAAGGTATTTTGTAAAGAACCAACGACGGCTATCAAGGAATCCATCAATAAGGGCCATGGGAGTCGGCATGCTGAATATACGTCCCTATGTGCCAATTGAGTAGAAAGACGGAGGCAGATGAAGCAATGGTCGGATGGTAGGACTTGTCTCACTGTGGAATGCAGCACTATAAAGTTTTGGTAGTAAGAGAGGAAAAAGACAACTAAATTTCTGTAAGTGATGTTATTAAGGTTGTCAACTAAATTTTAAGATAGGTTTCGACACTTAAGCTTTGACAATTCCTTAGTTAGTTACTGAAATAATTGTCATTTGGGGAAAGTCTAAAACGAGGCTATGTACTTTACTGTAAGATAAGTAAGTGCCACTATGTAATCCATGTAATTTCACCAAATATAAAGATAAGCAACTCTAAATATAACTGAAAATCATATCCATTGCATTCTTAATTATTCTGCATCTGTATAAGTTCAAATTTCGCAGAATAAAATTCCACCGAATCAAGTAGCCTAAATTACATAGAACCTAAAATATTTTTAAAATGATAAAAGTATTATTATCAGTAAAGATATACCAACTGCACATTCTAACAAATGTCTTAGATCATAAATAATAACTGCTTTCAATATTTCAAAATAATTTTTCCTCGTACCATTTTGTGAGCTGTTTTCGCAGAAGTTTAAATGCCATCCAATCCATTACCATATATCAGTGACCGGCATGTTCCGTGCTCTGTGACGTCATACTACAGAGCAACCGCGCTCTTTGCTCGGCAATATCTCCGTACTGAGCGTGGAGGAAGGGTTCAACTGGCCAGTGGCGGAACGACGCCTATGCATTGGCAGAGTGCGCTCCGATCTTCGTAGATAGTATGGGAATAGCACAATTACAATGCATTTGTACGAAAACAAAATAGTACAACTGTGATAAATCAATGTAACAGAACAGTTTTGTTTGTAATGAAATTTAATATAGGCCCTACTTACACTAATCTGAAATGCATCCAGGTGCGGATGCGTCAGGTTATTTAAATGAGGCTCCGAAACTACTATAAACATACAAATACATAAAACATAAGAATACTTTAAGGAGTACTGCAAAACTTTGTCTACTCGGAAACTGAAAAATGTTAAAGTATACAAAATATACAAAATACACAAAATATACAAATTAAACTATACACCTTTGTGAGCACTATGCCAAGTATAGGCCTATTCAGACTTTTGATACACACCCTTACTTTGTGTCACTATCGTGCCCAAGCTCAAGGCATTGTCGAGATTTTTTCCCTCTTTTCTCGCGCACTAATTTTGCAATATTAGGAGACATAGTCTGGCTAACACACAAACGAGAACATTTTTCATGTTCTGATCAGATAGGCGGTTTCCATGTTGTGGTTTGCAGATCTTCATACAAGAAAAGAACTATTCACATACATACGTCGATACAAATACCTAATACTCAACATTCTAGCAGCAAATATATTATGTAGTTGCCTGGGGAAATCTTCTATAAAATATAGATAGATCCTTTTTGTTTTGAAAGCAGTCTTTCATTTCAATATTCTTTTGCAAATCAATGACTTCTAGTTGCAATGACGTTGGAACACTGTCAACATCCACAGAAAATGGTGTCGCAAATATGCAAATATCGGATTGGTGTTTTGCAAAATCTTGAAATCTGTAATAAAATATCCTGATCCAGTTCTTCTAATATTTGTACATAATTATTAATGTCTGTAATTGAATGACATACTGTAGACAACTTTGGAAAAATGTGGCGTGTCTCCGAGGGTGACCTGACGTTTCCGTAAGTCTAGTATTAATCTGAATGCACTAAATTTACCATACATTTCACTGATTAACTGACCTCTGCACCCTTGCCATGGTTAATGCACGCAATTCAATGTACCATCACGGCTCACCTTAACCCTACTGCTGCACTGAACGCCACTGCGCTAGTGCGTATTAACAGGAATGCATCTCAACTGCTCGCTCTCTCAAGCTCTTGCGAGATGATCGGCTCTTACGTCACAACTGCAGCATCTGCCGGACACTGCCATATATGAACAATATGGTGGATTTTTGTTGTAATTATGCTCATGTTTCAGTCTCATTCATATACAATAAGATGCTGCATTTATTGTCATTATTAATATCGTTGTTATAATAATAATTATTAGTTTCGTTATTATTACTAGTTATTATTATAGTTATATTATTATTCGAAACCACCAATAATCCGCCTGAATTTAATTTGTTTTATTTGTGGGTTACTTTAAGTGTCAAACTATCAGAAAAATAGTAGAGAAAATAAATGCAATTTTGTTTGTTTGCTGTTTGGCACTCATCAGTTCTTATTTTATAGGGAGAATACCGACGTACTGATGAGGTAGCTGCTACAAGATGTTGGTAATTTAAAAGAAATGTTGAGCTATGGCTGTTGTGATTAGGCAGGTGAGCAGCCTCCTGCGCACGCACATCGACCTTGGCCCACCAGCAGTGCGTGCGGCCCATTCACTCGACACAATGTGGCCGGGTTTGACTCAGGAACGAGTTCAACGACCCCTCGCGCAACCCAAAGCAGCGTACAGAGGGACACGTGGAGTCGAATCCAGGGTCGCTCCACGTGTCGGGCCGGAGAGTGGGATGAGAAAAGAGCGCGCGTGTACACTACTCGGATGCATGGGGTAGCCACCCTCGCTCCTTCCTCGACCTCCCGACCCACAGCACAAGGAAGGTCAAGCCAAATGCAGACCTGGTCACACTTCCTCAACAGTGTGTGTACCTGGGTACCTATTTTACCGGATTCACTTTTCATGGTGCAATGCACACTGCCCGACCATTATTGTTCTCTGCGAGTGAAAGTTTCTCTTCTCTCCCAGCTCCAGCAAACTTTTTTCCCACCACCAGGCTACCCTCAACGTCTCCTGCATTGATGTCAGCTAAATTGCATCTATGACCAGCCTACTTGGGGTGAATATCAATACATGCGTCATGTGCGTATGAAATATTTACTTGATGAAGGGTAGCTACCCGTTATTAAACTGTGAGAGGTAGTAGCACTGTATTAAATATGCAGCAATAATAACAATAACAATAATAAAATAATGCTAATATGAACCATTAAATAATAATAACATAGTAATTATATATTATATATCTTATGGCTAAATATAGTATAAAAAGTTTTGAAAACGAATAAAATTATAGCCGAAAGGGTCATAAATGAAAAACAAAATTGAATAACAGTATATTTTTAAATTCACATTTGAAAAACATATATATATTATCGTTACACGGTTTTCGAATTGTCACATTATTTTTCACATTGTAGTAAAGTCAAAATAATTTTATTCAGAACAGATCCTAAGCGTTAAGCAAAATTATGATCCTGGTTCTGGTATAGTATAAGTTACTGAAACTAGTTTAAATAGGACAGTATCTATATTAAAGTTCATATATTTATTACGAATATTTATTATTATTTATTAAGTAATATTTAGTGTACCTACAATGCAAATTCATGTTGAAGCAACTTATATTATTTAATAAATATTGCACGTAGGTTGAAAATTATGAAGTTTTTGTTTATTTCCATTTCTAAAAAAAGGTATGCAGTATAATTAATTATTATTATACTTATTCATTCAGTCATGCCATTATTCTCAACTATTGCCTGGTACTTTTTCATCATATTAATTTTTAGAATTACTATCAAGTTGACATAACATTTCTCTTGTAAACACATAAAAATATAACTCGAACTCTCCCCGAGCACGAGCTCCTGCTCTTTCGGGTTCACAGGACCAACCCATGTATATTTACTTATCGCTTTTTATTGACTAATATTGATTCAGCTTGTATTATTCTAATTATTAATATGTATTCTATGTGAGATTTTAATATGTAATTTTATTTATATAGTACAGTAGAGTCCCGCAAATCCGGACTTGAGGGCACCGGACTCTGTTCGGATAACCGAAAATCCGGCTTAAACGGAATTCGCCTTAGAAGGCACATACTGAACTGTAATACAAGATGAATATATATATGAATTCAATATGCAATGCACGTTTCAAGTGGGTATAGCTATAATTTTTTTTTTTCATGAATATAACTTTTACTACAACTTAATTTTAGTTTTAACTTAGACCTAAGCTTTTAACCTACGAACTGTTGTAGGATTAACAAAACAAAACATTTTTATGATTACAATAACAAACAAACAAAAATTGTTTGTTCAGCACAAAAATTCCCTTCATGTCCAGACGAGCGGGACTGTACTGTATATTGTATGTACGGTATAATAAAATAAACAAGTCGTAAATAAAATAAAAACTTGTCAAATCCTTTTATCACATCATAATATACCAATATACTAAGCTAATGACATATGTTGAACAATATAGCCAAAAGCCACTTTTGCAGTCGACACATATAATGGGTATAACTGCACTCTCTCTGGAATTTCAGTACAATGGACTTTATATTGAGGGTCAGGCATTTTAACGCACTTCCAGGGAATAACTGTAAAACATGTTGCGAAGTTCGACGAGAGGCAAGGCTTGGCTTGAATCGAGATCACTCAACAAATATTTAATGGTTCACTGAAACTCGTCAAGCAATGTACCGTTGCAAAGTCTGTTCAGATCTAAAATAGTTATTAGGCCTATTTGTTTCTTGTCCTCACCAATAAGACAGTCGGGAAGAATGTAGGAAAAGAATTATGAAAATGTCGAAATCAAAAAGTTGTCCTCCATCATGAATGGTGATAGGTTTCTGTCAATTCCTGTTATGTTTACGGGCACAATGTTAATTAGATACAAACGTTTGACAGCTCTAGTCTGGAAGTAAAGCGGTCAACTAAAATCAGTTTGCAGTAAACATCGGAAATAATTGTTTACATTCAAAGTAAGCTATTTCCACATGAAACTTCAAGTTCTTTTATTACAAGAGATCGTAGAAATGTCTGCTTCAGCTATTTATATGTGTTTTACTAAAAGGAAAAGTATTATATTATATTTGAAATCATAAAACTTCAGTGAACAAAGAATTTAAACTAGCCTACAGTTTGAATATGAAAATAAAAATACTACTCTGGAAAATGAAATTTCTTAATCTTCGGAAGAAGTAAGCTCATAGTTCCGGGATGACTTTGCGGATTGACAATGAGTCCATTCTTAATAGGAGTGGTTTATTGTTAGCTAATCCCCGAATCAATATATTTAGAGAGTGACGAAGATGGCCATTTTTACACCTGGGTCGGAAAGAAAAAAGCACATAAGTATTATAACACTAACTCAGCGGGTGCAACTATTTAACGGGTTACGAGACAGTGGACTGAAGAATCTGCAAAAAAAGAAAGAAACCTGATAGTGTTGCTTTTAGACCTTTAATGAGAGCCACATTTTTTTACTAATCGCTACAGTTAAGAAGCGACGGGGAAATTTTATCTGAGTAGTTCCAAGAACTTAGCTTTTATGTTTTGGAAAGAAGTATACAAAAAATGTATTAACTGTGGAGTGATACGACTTGGTGTAATAGCTTTCTTTTCTTTATGTCTTGTGTAATGTTGTTGTGCTATATGATACTGTTTACTGCGGGGAACTATGATGGAGACATTACTAATTTTAACCCTTTCAGTAGAAATTTTTTCCTATAAAGGTAACCATCTCAAACTTCTTAGGTTTGATTTTACAGTTTTCACAGTACTCCTGATTTATGGTTGTATGGTTTTCACAGGATTCCTATGATTTTTGGTTGTATGATTTTCACAGGACTATTATGATTTTTTGAAAGAATTTCACCTGCTGTGAATACGATAGAATAGAAGCAGAATAGCAAAACAAACTTAAAAGTATAGGAGGAGAAAACTTTCAGTCATGTGGTATTTATAATCAAGTCAATTTAGTGTCCTCGATTATAAACATATTGACTGAAAGGTTAAAAAAATAGTGTTAGAGGTTCTTCTAAACGCACACAAAATATGATTAAATGTAATGATACGAATACTGAAAATGGGTGGGATGTCTTTCCATCCAATTTTTAGGATAAATAATAATAATAACAATAATAATAATAATGACAGTAATAATAGACAACAGTAGCTTTCTTACTGCCTCATTTTGTAGATATTTCCACCAACTTTCGTCTTTTGTATAGCCAATCGTAATTTCCTTTGAACCAAAAAATATACAAATCCATCATTTTGTAGTGGAGTTGTAGAAGTATATGTTCCACATCACACCGAACACGGAAGTAGTGCTTGTATTGTGTGTGCATAGCCTATTTTTATTATATAGCTCTTGGGAACACACTCTATTTTGGGCCTAAAAAAAATATGGTCGAGTGTGTTGAACCCGTTTACAGTGTTGAAGAATTGCGATTCTTATCCCTTTAAGAAGATGGCGCATAAAAATGTAGAAAGAATACAAGGAATAAGATTGTTATCCTAGGGGATTAAGAGCCTTCTAGAATGGGAGTTCCGAGCTTTCCATCTAGATCCTGCGTGACGTCACTTCATGGCGGAATATACACGTGTCGACATCGGGGAAAAGAGTCTCTAGTTCGCGGAATAAGGGGGAAGAGGGCATTGACCTCGCTGATCGATCCGGCCACTACAACATCCGCTCTGCCAGTTGTACCCAAATAAGACGAGATTCGTGCGAGCATGGCCACGTATCACAAACATGCCAAAAGTTTTCCAAAACGACGACCCTTAGTTTCTACAGTAGGGACCAGTGAATTTGTAAACTGCTTTCCCTTTCATTCTTTCCCATTTCCTTTCTTTCTTTTTTACTTCCATCTCTGTTTTCCGTTCTCTACCTCATACTTTAATTTGTTGTATTTTCGAGAAGAAATAACACAAACAATCCTCGAAATTCCCGAGAGAAGACGCTAAGAATGCACATGTCTCAAGAATTTATAAATAAAACTGAAAAAGTACTGCAAATTTATCTCAATATTGTGGATTCTAACACTCCTCCATCCCTTTCTATTTCTTACGCTTTATTTTTGTCTTCATTTTTTGGTTCAATATACCCATGTCTATTTCCTTTTCTATTAGCTTTCTTTTTTCCTTTCTACCTTTCTCTCTTCCTTATCTTTCAACCCTTTCTTCCATTCTCTTTATTTTTCTTTATCTGTTTGTTTTTCCTTTCTGTCGTATAGCTTCCTTTCGCCCGTCCATATATCCATCCACTTTACTCATCCTTTTTGTTTCCTTTAATTTTTCGTTTCTTCGATCCTTTCTTTGTACTTTTCTTTCTTTTCTCTTTTCCTTTTTCTTTGGTCCTTCCGTTTTCTTTCTCTCTTTCTATATTTCCTTCTTCGCCTTGTTTTATTTTTTCTCTTTCCAGCAAACCATGCTTTCTTTCTTTCATTCTATATTTTTATCTCTTCCTTCCTTTTCATTCTTTTCTGTTTTACCCCTCCTTTCTTCATTTTCTTTCATTTTTTTCCTTTTCCTTTTTCCATCTTTTCTTGCCTCCTTTATTTTAATTTGCTACTTTCAGTCTTCCTTCCTTTAGTTATTTATTTTTATTTCTTCGTTCATTCTTCCTTTCAATTTTCTTTCTCTTTTTGTCTCATCCATCAACTAGCCTGTTACTTATCTTCTTTAAGGCATTTTCCATTTTTATTTTGCTGAAATAGTGCTCATACAAAAAGATAACCAAAATGAAATATCAGCGGTTTGTAAACATATTTGGTTATTCTTGGGTCCTAATAAAAATAAATCTGGTAACGAGGAGGTTAATAAGGAAAGATATATTAGGTTTTAGAGCTTGTATCCATGGTTGGCAATCGTCACAAAAGGATAAAAATTCTCACATTTTATATAATATCAATATTATATTAATATTAGACTATATATCTGCTTATACACTATATTTAGGTGACGAATTTATGCATCGGTAGCACTGAAAATATATACGATATTTGTACTACCAATCACTGTGTAATTCGAAAAAAATACATTATGCAACGAACCTATAATGACATTTATAACGACATGATTATGTTTATATTCATAATTTTCTTAAGGGTGTCTTAATTAACATTGTAGGCAAGTTGCATATGATTGTTTTTGTTCGATCATAAATAAATGTTCTAATTTTGAAGTTTTAGATTAATCACACAAGCTGATCTCGGCAACCAGCCGTTAGTACGTTCTCGTCTTCTGCGATAGATGGCAAGTGATTGCGTTCGGTAAACTCGAAGGTGTTCATTTGTCCTATTAACCTCAAACCAATGTACTTATAAAATACGAAATGAACTCTATTTATTAATATTAAAACTAACACAAACAGAATGGATTTTATGTTAAATATCGGTACAGGTTGTTTATTGCACAGTTTCATTTGCTGCACTCAAGGATTCAAAGGTTTTCCGCGTTCGATATTAATCGATACCACACCAGTGTTATAATGAAAACCAGCACTTTAATGGATGTCGTTAAGATACTGTAACGTCATGTACAATAAGCGTATTGAAGAATGGTCGAACAAAAACAAATATTTAAGCGCGACTCCTTTAACACTTCGCAGGGAAATGTCAGAGAAAAGTTTGCTCTTTGGAAGTTATTTATCTATAGCATGCAATTCCTAGCATGTCCGTCCATTTGCTTACATAAGAGGAAATAAATAACTTTCTAGGGTTTTAGTATCGTCGTGGAAAATTTGGTGTGCCTGTTGTTTATAATGATAATAGCATTATCATTATTATTATTGCTATTATTTGACACAAACACAATCGGGAGAAAAGTAGAAAGTCTTTTCCATGCCTGCAACAATGTTGGATTGGAAATTAATACAGAAAAACTAAGTATGTGGTCATGAAACGTCCAAATAATGCACAACAAAATATTATAATAGCAGATAAAGCGTTCGAACAAGTGGAGAAATTCAAATACACAGAAATAATAATTAATCAATAATAGTAGTAATTACAGAATAGTAATACAGGGAGTAATAATTACAGAAACAAATAATATTAATCAAGAAGTTAAGTGTAGAATTAAATCAGGAAATTATTGTTTTTATTTAGTTTAGAAGCTTCTATCTTCTCGTCTTCTGTCCAGAATTCTAAAAGTAAAAATTTATAAGACAATATTATTCTGCTCGTGGTAGTATATCGATGTTGAGACATGGTCGCTTACTCTTCGGGAAGAACATAATCTGAGTGTGTTCGAACACAGGCTGCTTAGGAAAATATTTGGACCTAAGAGAGATGAAAAGGGGACTGGAGAAAACTGCATAACGACGAGCTCCATAACATTTCTTCTTCACCGAATATAGTAAGGATAATTCAATCACGAAGGATGAAGTGGGCTGGGCATGTTGGGCGCATGGGGGAGGAAAGACATATCTTAAAAATATTGACTGGGACACCCCAAGAGAAAAGACCACCTGGAAGACTTACACGTAGATGGGAGGACAATATTAGAACAGATTAAGGAAAGTAGGATTTGCAAGGGATGGTTGGATGGAGTTAGCATAGGATAGGGTTAGATAAGCGCGGCAATTACAATTACAATTACAATTACAATTACAATTTATTGTTCCAAATCAGGGGCGTATTCAGAGGGGGGCTGAGGGGGCTGCAGCCCCCCCGAAACGTTAACTAATGCTAATGTGTTGCACATAAGGGCACTTTAATTTCACAGATAGTAGACAGTATAATTGCACATCTTGACTCTTAAAAGGTTCGGCATTTTATTCTTTGCTAGTAATTTTTAAGAAATTTTCATTTTTCCGTTACATTTTGTCTTCAGAACGAACTTTTCCAACATGACAGACAAAGCGATCTCGTAGTTCCTTAGCTATGAGACATTCATGAATATAGTCAACATAACAATAATAGAAAACATAACATTAAAGTAGTAAAATAAAATACTTAAAAATACTTTTTATTTGTTATTATTACTACTGTATATTCCTTTTTAAAAATATGTATTTAGAAATTTTAAGTCATATTTTCAATTTTTAATGCCATATTTCATAAATTCAAGGTCATTTTCAGGCATTTTTAGATAATCAACTTCTGAGTCCTAGTGATAATAGTGTTCGGCTTATCACAGCCCCTCCCGAAAAGAAATCTTGGATACGCCCCTGTTCCAAATTACAAGAAAAATACATACAAAAGTTGATACACCACCCGAAGAAACAGAGCTAGTGTTCGGGGGTGGTTCAGTTCAATATATTAGAAAAACTTATACTAAATAATTACTTAAAACAATATATAATTTGGAGAAGTATGACAAAATATTATGTATAAAAGGTTAGAACATGTTCTATTTACAATACAATACAAAGGTACGAGGTAATACAATAATAAAAACAAAGAAATTAAGTTCTATCCAAATTTTAAAGTTTAATATGAAAAATGTTATAACAGTAATAGTAGAAAACAAAAGTAATAATTATATAAATTTTCTAATTTTAGACCTAAATTGTTTGTTGTTTAAGCTATTTAGATCAGGATGGTTGGTAATAAATGAATTGAATAGTCTTGGGCCGAAACTTGAACAGTGCTTAGCTCCAGCAGTTGTAACATTTTTTGGTTCAAGTAATAAATTAAATTGATTCCTTCGCGTGTTGTATACGTGAGATTCTGACTTGTAATTGTCACGATGTTTATGAAAATAATTCATTATGACGTACTTGTAAATTTAGTCTATGGTGAAAACGTTAAATTCAGAAAATAATAATTTGGAAGAATAGTCAGGAGGCTTAGATAAACAAATCTTTATGATGCATTTTTGAAGACAAAGCAAAGGGCTGAGGATCATTTTTGCAACTCCTCCCCACCCAATTATGCCATATTGAATAATAGAATGAATTAGGGCTAAATGAATCTCGGGGTTCCATAAAATAGATAATATTCCTTTAGCTTTCTTAGGAACTGCGGCCAATTGAGTAAGTAATTATTGTAAGTGGTGGTATATACTCAATTCAAAAGAGTCGAACTTGAAAGAAAATATCATACTTAAAGAAGGAATAATTCAAATAAATAAAGACAAAATAATCTAAACAGAGGGGCATAATAATTGGAAAGACAATTAGATATTAATGTCCCTGGTACATAGGCAAGTTATGAAAGTACTTAAAAATAGATTGAAAATTAAGCAAGCTCTTTATTATAAGTAGCATGCTCTGTACGAAGTTCTGTATAATCTTTCAGAGCAGTGTATTATCTTCTTATGCAAGATGGGATGTTTATATATTCCATGGGCCTCGCCCACCCTTAGTAACATAGCCTACGGACAAACACACCCTCCACGCATGGGGGAATGTATCTTAGGGTGACTTCTTGGGTTTCCTTTGTTCTTTTCTGATGGCAACCGAAGAGGGTGATAAAACAGATATCTAGGATCATGCACAGCAAGCAGAAGGTTACAAAAATTATCAAAATAAAATAAAAACGAAGATATAATTATGAATGCTCACGCTAATTGTTTTGTTTTGAAATAAGTTAAACATTATACACATTTTTAAAATTACAGTTTTAATTTGCAGTTTGAAAATCTGTTTTGTATTCTTGAAGCAATCAGCATTTTGATTTCAGGGCTTAAATTGTTTCGTCCCACTTCTATACGAAGTGGCAAAATAATTGTTTCTCTGCCCACAAATGACAACAATGACGATTGCGTCACCTTCATTTAAACCTTTTCCCGATGGCCATGCCACTTTTTCTGAATGCTTTTGCTTTTCCCTTTTCTGTAGGCAGATGAAAAAAAGGAACTTTGTTAATCCACTTAGCTACCCTAACAAGGAAGTTCACTATCTTGCGATCAACACAGACCACTAATGTTTAACATAGCCCAGCCTTTCCGATACCACTTTAATATTCATTAATCCTTCTAAGTTTTGTTGAGTGACCAATTGGAATAGAGGCATAATGGTATTAAAGTTAATGAATTTCATTTTTGACCAATGAGGGCAGAATAGAGTAGTATACTTCTGAAACCACCATATACCCTCATTAATTTGTAAAATGAAATTAGAAGAAGAAGAATTCGTGCCTAATTATAATCGCAGGTGTAATAATTAAACTTAAACAAATTTTCTTGTAACAAATAACAATAGTCTTTGAAATATTAGGAATTATAATTGTAAATATTAGTTGTCTTAGGCATTAATGTAGCAAATGTTTTCAAGAGTTGCGTCTTATGATAGGCCTATTGTTTTACATTTATTTTAACTCTATAAACATGTACCATAAAAATTCACTTCATGTTCATTTGAGATTCTGTATATCCTAAAGCTTCTTATTATACATTAAATTATTAAAACACAAATACTCAAAGTAGGAATTTTCATACATTAAATTATTAAAACAATTATTCAAAGTGGACCTACACATATAGAGACTTGTTCATATCGAATCTAGTTCAAATATTATTCCCATCAGGTTACTCTTTACATGAATGTCAAAATACTTCTTCAAGTAGTAATTTAATGTACTTTAAAAAACACAGTACTACTACTTACTCATGTATTAAAATTATTACATTATTGATTACTCACAATAGGCCCACACATATATAGCGCACTATTCTAGAATTACGTCTTCTTGTCTGTCTGTGAACGCTGTTATGCACAAGTTGGGACTCTTCTTCTTCTCGTATCTAAATCTAAATGACAGACCCAGATAGAGGCTCAAAACTTGTTTTGATCCCTAAGCTTTATTTCAAAATACGTAAGATATACTTTCTATAAAATGTCAGTGATGTTTTTCTGTATTTTTCACACTGTATTCATTACGAAATATGTAAAAAAAAATGCCTTAACCTGTTTAAGCAGACTCTAAATGAATAACTCATGCTTATGTGAAAACAATATAATAAGCTAATAATAATAATAATAACAATAAGAAACATATGAAGGTGCATATAGTACAACACATTGTTAAATACATCAGGCAATTCTTTCTTTTTTTTAAATAACGACCTATATCCCCCAAAACTAGGGACCAATTCAGCAAATGTACTGACAAGAAGTAGGCAAATTCAGAAGTTCAAAAATACTCTAAATCCTTTCAAATTTCCTTGTCAATTGAAATTTCTTTATTGGGCCGTATTATTAATAACAGGTCCATAATAATATTTCACATAGTGACTTAATAGTTCTGTTTTCTCTTTAAGTTTTACATATTAGAACAACTTTTTCATGTTATTATATACAATTCCTGCATCACGATTCAGAAAGGATCTTCTCCCGCGAGATGTGTTTTACCCCCATGAGAATCTGCTATCTCCCCTACCTGCTTGATTTGTAACTTCCAGTTTACGAGTTCCCAAGATATTGCGATACAAGATTTATGTATAATTTCATTACTATAAATCTGCCACAAACGAAAACATCTGTTAACGGATAGTCCAAAATGTGGATTAAATGAGACATAATATTATTCAATTTTTTTTTTCATGACTGGACTCCATACAATGTCACTTCAGTAACAATGACTCAGTTTTTCATTTCAAACGGATTCTCCCTTAATATTACTGTTGTTTTTCAGCTTTTAAGTTCCTACATTTTGATTGGAATTACAAGAAACTCACTAGAAAGTCCAAGAATGCAACACCGCAGTAACAAACTTTCTCCTTTTTCCCTGTCCCGAGTTCCCTCTGTTCAAGCGTTTGTCTTACCCCAGTCTTATCCACCTAAGATCAATCCTAGGATTGCCACCCCACCTATATCTAGTCTTCTTATAGGTATTTTCCTATAGGATTTATGCAATACCTTTTAGTGTCCTCTCTATTCTAGTCGAGTTCAGGTTAGACTGTGCGAATGACTATTGCGAGGGACATAGTCGAAAAATCTAAATCCGAGTATTTCTCACTACTTTGTTATCAAATTTCTAAATCCATTTTCCTGCTGATGTGTTCAACACTGTGCTGGATATTGGACTACTTGGCAGTATGCAAATTCCATATACCCGTAATTTTAAGTTCTTAGACAGAGTAGCTAAGAAGACAGCAGGTTGCTTAGTGTGTCATTGAAATAATTTATAGAATTTAGCTAATTATAAATTTTCATGTTTACCTAGCTTCATTTGTTAAAACGGTACATAGACATATAAATATTATTGAATTTTTAAAGACCTTCTACTTCTAGTCTTGAATTACTAAAAGCTTCATTTCTCAGCAATACAGCGTATTTTACTGCACCGTAACGACTAGTCTACCGAGCAGGAGCGCTTTAGCGTTCTTCAGAGCTACCACATTTCATTGCTCCGTGTACTACTCTACAAATAGTTTAACCAAGCTGGTTAACCTCAAAATTTCTTTGTTTATAATAGATACTCTAATGAACACCCCAAAATAGTTGAAAAATAACAGAGATAGAGCAACCTTCTGTTTGATCCGTTGTGAATTTGCATGGATTTTAGAAGAAAATGTAATTTCAAGATTTAACAAATATGTTATAAGTAGATCAATAAACACGAAATGTAGGCATAAAATTATTCAATTGGACCTTATTTAGGTTTCTAGTAGTTTTTGTTAAAAGTTGATATAATTTGGAAAAAAGTTGTTTTTTATAAGAAAAAAAAAAAATAAACTAAATAATTAACTAGATGAAGATACCCGCTCTCTTACCTTTATTTGCCCTTTACTATAATGTTTAATGTATAATGTTATTGTGATTTCAAACTAAAAGAATATTAGAAACGAAATAAATGTTCCAAACTTAATAAATATGGGCAACATTTCCCACCTTACATTAGAGCACATCTTCTCCAATATATTCATTTAGAAAGTTGTGGATAAACTTTATCTTTAGGAAGTTACATAAATACTATAATAAAAGTTGCTAGTTACGTTAAATTTAATTAAAATTTTTAATTAAATTGAATTCTACATTTAAAATAATCACTAAACCAGACACCTAAACAGGCAACTACTTTCCTTCTTTTTACGACCTAGTAATATACTGTGTGTCCTTCAAGTCATGGTGCACTTTTGCATATATATAATATACATAAGTGTACCACGACTTTACGGACACACGGCTTTAAGGATACACCACGCGTACTTTCTCCGATGGCGTCTATTTTAACAAAATTTTGCAAGCAAAGGCCTATGTGTAATCGTAAAATATAAACAACCCAAAGTTCCAAAGTTGTCACTACTGTTTTAAGATTTTCTTACTTTTATAACACAGTTTTTACCATAGTACCTCATTTTTTTAATGACATATTTTTAGACACAATGCGCAAGACCCAGTAAAAGAGCCCATGCTTTCATTTAATGAATATTTTTACTGGTATATTTATAATGCATTTAGAAATGATATTTTCTTCTGAGAATGCAAAAATTGGATAAACAAACATAAACTTTCTCGTTACCTAGATTTAATTTACGAATATCCAGGTACATTCATATATATATATCAAAAAACCAAATCCAGTAAAAGTTTAGAGATAAAATTATTGATTCGAGATTAACTAACTCACGAAAAAGCGTCTAAACAAGAAGACATGTTTTAATTAGTTAACCTTTCAGAGCTGAACTTATGTATTTATAAATAATCATCAGGTAAGATCATCAGTGGGTTATTAGCTTAAAACAAATGAAGAAAATTAAATTAGAACAGCTGGTTGTCATGAATGGCAATCCTAACTTGTGAATAAAAAATCATAACTTTTGTATAAAGCACTGTTCTGTTGATCTTAATCTCTGCTTTTAAACAATTTCAAGGTAATGAATTCATACGTCAGTAGCAGTGAAAAGGTTAAAATCTTTAACGAAGGTTTTATTGCCAGGAAAGCATCAGATATACCAAACAAGGCAGTAAGAAAACGTAACCGAAATTCGAAATACGAGGGTAAGTCAATAAGTTTTTTTAATTTTTTTAATTTTTAAAATTTTTTTAATTTTATTTTTATTATTTAATTATTTAAATTTTTTAAAAGTTGATTTCACATTTCCTCCACCTACAATACAATAGAGAAAGGGGAAAAAGAATCATAAAATGGTGACAATGTAAATAAACAAAAAAAACTATTTTATTAAACAGAAATATATTTATTTAATAAGGAATCGCGCACAATGTGCATTATCTTAACCTAAGACTTAACCTACTGACAAACACCCAGTCCTGAACCCACTACTGAAAAATCCCCAACCCGGCCGGGAATCGAACCCGGGCCGCCGGAGTGGAAGGCAGGCGCGCTACCGACTCACCCACGGCGACGGACTTACATATTTAGAAAATCCTGTATAATTATTGAGTATTTATATTCAAACAATGTAAATTGTAAATTCCAGTATATTGTAGTGTTTCTACATTATTGTAGTAGTCGCGACATGACTTAGTTAAAAAGAGTGTCATATCATAACTAAGGAAATGAAATGGGAGCCAAAGAAATTAATAAACAAATATGAAGACCTTGAACATGCGAGATGAAGAATGCATTTGTTTTCTTTACAGTCCGTCATGGTTTTATAAAGTCTCGCAAATTTAAGGGATCTTATAATATGTAGTTAATAGGGCATAATAGTTCATAATAGGCATCATAAAGTGAGATCTAATATTGCAGAGGTCTTTAGGAAGTATAATAAGTATTCGCACTTTTTCTTTAATCTTTTATAGGTTGGTTGTACCACTTTGTGCTCGCGCACGTCGACATGTTGTTCATTTATCTCCGGTTGTGGAATGTTTGACCGTTATGACTCCACCGTGTGTTGCGCTGTTTCACATTAAACATGGCTGCACCGCTCAGCCTTTGCACCAAAGAAGAATAACGTGCAGTGATCCGTTTTTTGTCGTCTGAAAATACGAGGAGCCGAAATCCATCGAAGACTTTCCGAACAATATGGGGGTAATGTTTTACTATGGCGAAGCGTGTACAAATGGATTGAAAGGTTGCTGCATGACAATGAGCGCCCACATAGTACCGCACACGCTGCTCAAACTATTGCGAAACTGGGGTTTGAGGTGTTAGAGAATACAGTCCCGATCTCACCCCCATCAGATTTCCACCGTTTTGGCCCACGTATCGATTCACCATAGACCAAGAACTGAAGGAAGCGGTGCATACGTGGCTTGCTACTCAGCCGAAAAACTTTTTTTTTCTGAGGGCATCGGAAAGCTTGTGCAACGATGGATCAAATGCATTGAGAAGGAAGGAGACAATGTTGGAAAATGAGGTAATTGAAAGTTTTGTACTGTTAATAAATTTTTTTTTTTTTTTTTATTTGTACTGTTGTTGCAATAAATGTAAAAAAGAGAATGCGGATACTTCAGTAAGTACCCTCGTACGAATCGTATTTACTCGAGTATAATGCGCCATCGAATATAATGCGCACCCCAATTCTGAAACTTCAGATCATATAAAAAGAGTTTACTGCTGAATGTAATGCGCATCTTTGGCAATGGCGTAACTGAACCACTTGGGGCCCGGGGCGGATTTATCTTTGAGGCCCCCTCCCCGAACACGGCTATTTTTAACTTATTTTCTTGTGGCTAGTTCTTTCCCCTTTCTGATCGTCTTCATGGGCTAATCTGTACGGAAAAACAATAGATGAAGGGAGCGAACTCATTAAGTATTTATTGTATTTATTATATACAAACAGACATTAGTCCAATAATATTAAGCTATCTGATTAACGAAATACAAAATTGTGTACATAATTAAGAAGTAATTAAATAAAAAAAAGTTTATGTTTAAATAAGACAAAACAAGAAAGTTTATGGTAAGAAACAACAGTTTTAATTTTAGTCGGAGAGTCGGATAATAAATTTGTAAAATCTCGATTACATTAATTCAGAATATGTAATAGTCACGCTTCAGATTGTCTTTTTATAGCTTTTACCTCTCGCGGCCGACTCATGAACCTGAGACCAAAACAGTGGTAACTGGTGTCAATTTTTTTTATTGGTAACACGTCAAATACGCTATTTTTTATTTAATACAGTCATTCCGATGAGTAAAAAAGAGGTGGGACATTAATTTCTATATTGGGTGGCATCAATGGGGGCCCCCACAGTTGGTGAAGTCCGGGGCGGACCGCCCCCACCGCCCCACCCTAGGAACGCTACTAATCTTTGGTAGGATATTTTGTTTTATTTTGTTTGGGATTTGTGAATGCTGATTAATAAAGGCCTGTACAACGGTTTAGGGGTATAGTAGAGGGGACGGGAAGACAGATACCTCCATATTGAACCCCACCGCCTTTCAACCAGATTGATCTATAGATTTAGCCTTGAGTGTTAAAATAATACGTTAACTTTAACCCGTGTTTGTGCCTACCGGTAATATGCCAACGATAAATGTAACGAAGTCGAGAATTTGCTATGTAAGTCATCAAAGTTACTGCCTAACTACGAACGGATTACACTCGAATCTAATGCGCATCGAACACGCACCCCAATTTTGAACGCTACAAATGAACAAAAAAGGTGTTCATTAGGGTCGAGTAAATACGGTACTTCTGTGGTGTCGAAACTACCTCAATTAAAGCTATGAGTTCAGATGGGAGGAATACAAATTGTATTTTAGACAGTCGAAGGCAAAAGAAGCACTTTTAACGGTCGATGATATTAATTAAAAGGAGAAAATTATGCCACTGAATAGTTTAAAATTATTACAACACTCCAAGATAGCCAACTGTTATTGCTTCATATGAAAAAAAAAAAACAGTTAAAATAGTTAGTTAAAAATATTTACATGTGATTATTAAATTGATAAAAATTGGAAATTTTAAAATGTACTATTTTTTAAATGTGAAATTTCTCACGGTGATTGAAAAAATCGTCATACTTGGTGGGTAAAAAGAGTTGTCCTTAAGTTGGCAGCCCTATACCAGAAAATCAATAACAGCTGTTTGCGCATACCAATATGGCTGTCTGTACGGGCACGTTTCGCAGACATAATCTACTCGCAGAATAAAATCTTGTTTTTAACACTTGGATCATAAATATACTTTAGTCAAAGTCTTTTGAGACAGTGGAATGTTAGATATTGTCCCTAGAACCGGCCCTAAAGTAAATAAGCAAGTTTGTCTCACTGTAGCACATTAATAATATCTATGTAAGACTGAGACAGATTTATTTGTTCACTCTAGCGTCGGTTCTAGAGCGGGAACTATCTACCCACTCCATTGTCTCAAAAGATGCTGACCAAAGTATAACTATTTCCTGATGAACATTGGTAAATTAAAGTCATTCCGTTTCTGAGCTGTAGGTGGATTTCAGCAAACAGAACGCTTTATGCTGTTTAAAAAATGGATTCTTTTCACGTAATTTTCTTCTTTTTTAACAAACAAACAAAAAATTCTCCAGAAAGCGGTGAACGTGTACATAAAGTACAGCCACAAGTACCTAGCTTAGCCTACACACGGCCAGTGTGAAAGAATTATCATTCTACTGCCATTATCCCTCCAAAACACAGCGGTATGGAAATACAAATAAGGATTTCAAAACGGAATGAACAAAATGTACTTTCACTTACCAATGTTTTGATCGGCTTCTCCGTATCATCCTGAGGAGTCCCATCTGAAATGCAAATTACATAGTATTTGAGAACATGATTAACCGAAACGTTAATTAGATATTTGCATTTCATCTATCTATGAGCGAGTACTCTAAGGCTGAATTAATGTCCTATAAACCTCAAACGAAACATTTTAAACCAAAGAGGTACTTCAGAAACTTCAAAGATTTCTTGCATTGTATTCTATGCAGGAAAATCTGTCCTAGACTACAGGACGGAAATAGAACCCGGGTTTTCAGCTTTATACGCTGACACCTAGATCACTAGGTATCCAAACCCATTTCAAATCCTCCTCTAGACGCTTTAGTCTAGTCAATCCGTGGCCCAAAAGGAGGGCATAAATGCAAAAGGTCGGGTAGTTCTGATTTTTTTAGTATGTTGTCTGTAATGGGGCACTATTAAAAATCCCAAGTTTTCGACCTCGCCAATGTGCCGGTGCCGAGAAAAGACATTTTTACCTTGTTCTAATTTTTATTACAATTTTCAGCATGACAAAAAGCCATTCAGTCCTTTTTAAAGAGCAGTAAATTTTTTCACCGTTTAAAATAAAAATAACTTTTCTGAGAATAATACTTTTTTGGTTACTGCCATTCAAATTTCGAGCTAATTTTCAAAATTTGGAAAAATAGCTTTCAGTTAGTATTTGTGACTTTTCACTGTGAAGCAATGGTTTTTCAGCAAAATTGGTTAAGATTTACTTCAAAGTTGAAAAATTTACCTTTAATTAGTGACTAAAAATGGGGGTTCTCTCTTTTATTGCAATCTTTAGATTGCAAGGCCAAAGAAAGGTGTACAAGGCTCCATCGAGTGGGCGTAAAAGAGGATATCGACCAGCTACTACTGTGGAACGTGAAATGGAACATATGGGTTGTTTTTTTACTAGTGGCAACTATTTTATTTCTCCATACATAGCAAACGTAGTGGTTCTAACTTTTATCGGCCTTCGGTGTCATCACCACCGTTGCGTACAAAAGTTATTGTCGCGTCTTTGGTCAAATATGACCATCGAGCAGACACGAAGATCATGAAATCCTCTGGCGGCCTAATCAGAGGACGTGGCATTACTGACACTATCCTTGTTCCTTGAACTCTAGGAATGTTTAGCAATTTGTTCATTTTGCTGTGGTGAGTCGTGTGACAAATGTGCTGGAAATAGAACTAGACTTCATTTCCCCAAAAATTGAAACATTACAGTATACGAACTGAATGATAATGATGATGATGATGATGATGATAATGCAGAGAATGTTTGTGTTACTCCAGCTTGAAATGTTGACAAGTATCAACAACCTGAGGAGGGAAAGGGCAGTGATTTAGCAGAAGAACTTACTTCAACTTCAGGCCCTTGAAAGAGGTGCCAGATTTAATATTTAGATATTAATTTTTATGTAAATTTTTTTATTTTCCTTAATGTAAAATACATGTAATTTGGTGTGATTGGATGTAATAGTACCCTTGTATCAACAACTTTAATTTTTCAATTACTCAAGTGTACTCAAAATTCAAACAGCTGTATCTCAGAAGCTATCCATAATAGAAACCCCATTTTGGTCACAGATTAAAGCTCAATTTCTCTAATTTAAAGCTAGTTCCTATCAACTTTGCAGAAAAACCATTGCGTCAAGTAAAAAATCGCCCATATTGGCTGAAAAATAACATTTTTTTAATATTCGCTTGAAATTTGAATGGTTGTAACTACAAAAGTATTACTCTGGAATATTGTTTTCAATTGTGGAAAATTTACTGCACTTTAAACAAGGACTGAATATCTTTTTGTCAAGCCACTTCTTCATGCTAAAAATTCGAGAAAACTAGAACAAATAAATGGTCTAAGCCCAAACTTCGTCTGAAAAGTGCTGATCGGAACATCTTCAACATATATGCATCTTAACCATGATTATCTAGTTAGATTTACTTTATTTCTGTTCCAAGTACTGTATCTGCCTTTTTTTAAAGAATAGGGTTTAAGCAAAAATATTACATGGACATTTTTAAACCACTCCTCTTTTCCTTAGAAGCGTAAGAAAGATTTTGAGTGAAACGATAGAAGGCTAAATTATCGTAGTTATAATAATAATAATAATAATAATAATAATAATAATAATAATAACAACAACAGTAATCATAGCCCAAGACCTAAGTTCAGTGAGTAGAACTTATTCAATAATGTAGGCAGAAAGTTGGCAAGAATTAAGACGGTTAACAATTTATTAATATCTCCGAAGTTACACCATAAAAATTCTTCATTATAATAAAATGGCCTTTGAGCGACCCAGTGGTATAATTTGCTTTCAATGACGGAATAGAAACAGTCCTGCTGTTACAGGGAGCATTTTGCTTTTAAACATTTGGAAGCATGAGTTCTGTTATACTTACTATTCATTTTGGGGGTCTAGCTTAAAGTTATTTTTAGAATTTTTTTTGTGAATGATTGACCTGGTATTAAAACTATCTAAATTTATGCATACAATTAAAATTTAATTACGGATAAATAAATTCTAGATTATATAAATAATTGTATACAAGGTGGTTTATATTTTTCTTTAATATTGCTATCAGCTTTCTTTTTCGACTCATTAGAATGTCTTTCGCACTACCCGTTTTCGTCACAAATAAGGTCCATAAGAAATATGACTCTGAAAAGGAGTAAAATGCATATGTCTTAAATCTGTATGGAGTATATACCTGTATGACCTTATTTTCCTGAGCACAAAGATAACCTTAGAATTTCTTTTACTCACGTTTACATCACGTTTCCCCCCCCCCCCCTAAGGAATTGGGTCCAATTGAAATCCAAGTAAATTACTCCTTTCAACGTTTTTAAACGTATACTTCAAACTGAAGAGCATAACTTGAATTTTAATCTCATTATGCGAAAACCCATTAACAGAAAAAAAAGTTCAGCAAACGAGATATATTTTCTAATTAAACTTCATTTTTATGTCTATTCCTAAGACTTGTGTCATCAGCATACAATACGAGAGTTTCTAATTTAATTAAAATATGGATTTTTATTAAGAGAAACTTACATCAGTACTTATTACTAACCTAATCTAATGTATAATGTGGTAAGGATTAAAAATGGGCGAACCTAGGTACACACAGCAAACAAATGGTTACCAAAATTTGGTTTGACCGGAGGTAATCAACTTCATTGTTGGGCACTCCGGAGGTAAGGGTGGGCACACACACACACACAAAATATAATGTGGTGTATTTTTGACGTGTTTGAATTAAGAAGTTAGTTGTGGTAACATTTATTTTGTAAGCTGACTAATAATGTGATTAAAATGTGCAAAATGTAGTGGGATTAATGGTTTAGGTAAAAATACCTTCACGAAGCCATTCTCGAAATTTTGTCAAGACTTCAGTATGAAACAGTTATTGCATAAATAAGGATTCTTATAGCGCTAAAATGTTCGAAACCAAGTCTACAAAAACTATTTCACTTGCATTAACTTCTACATTCTTTTATTGGGACCTTGTTGTTTTGTTTTCATTTTAGTGTAATTATTTATTTGTTCGTATTGTTATATAAGTATACTTTTCCCTAATTGTAGGGAGTAAATATGTATCTTGAAATTATAAAAAAGAGATTTCCTAATATTTTAAAGTGTAGAGATAATGTAATACAACCGAAATTATAATTAAAATACGAGCAGTTTCGTTCGTATAAGTTTATCTTACTTTCCAAAAACCACTTAAAGCACTCAAGGCAAATTTTGGAAATGAATGCACCATTTGACAAACGGGAAACAAATGCAAGGCGTTCTAACACGAGTTCTTTAATGCTGACACCATTCAACAAACCACTTTTGAAAGAAGTTTCTTACATAATTATAGTCTAGGTATTTGGTAACCGCAACAAATGCATGTTAAAGACTCAATAGTCTTTACAGTGTATTGGTCTTGCAACATTAGTCAAATGTTGAGCAATTAGCTTGTCCTTACTTTCAACAAAAGCGTGTGAGGTAGAATCCATAAACCGATATTGCTTAACATGTTACAACACTGTCGAAGGTAGAATATTATAGTTAACTTGTTTCACGGCCAAGACCTGAAACTTACAGTGAACATCACTTAACTGAGATAAGCACCTGCTTCAACCGCTTTCACCAATACTTAGAACGCATGTAGTAACTTTTTTGTACCTTATAAGACCTTCAATTTAAAATAACGTGTTTACAATAAAATTCCTGCATCTAATGAAATGAGCATTTATTCGGTTACATAGCATCTTTTTACAGAACCTATGTAGACCTAGTTTCTCTTTCTGCTCCCAAGTTTGCCGGTTCGATTTTGGCCCAGGTCGATGGTATTTATGTGTGAGGAAGTGCAACAATTCCTGCTTTGTAAATTTATAAGCATGTAAAAAATCTCATGTGCGACAAAATTCTGGCACACCGGTAGAAATAAAGGCCTAAGCAGCAGTTTACAACAGTTATAAACTGACTGTGACGAAGAAACTAAAGAACTGCGGTAAATGCGATCTATCAAAACCTTGCAGGAATGATTTATGGTTCTGTAATACTTTTGAAAAACTTATTTTTCACTTCCGTCTGAGAAATTTATGGATCACGAGATTTAAATAATGATAACGTTTATTTTGCTTGCTTTTTAAATTTTTGCTTAGCCATTCAAGGTTCAAAATTTCTTCAGAGCATAATTTTAGTAGAAGTTTGATGCTTTACATACATTTTTGTCACATTGTGTATGTGTGATTTTTAAAAATATTGATCAATTATAGTTAATTTCATGAATAAAGAGCACATAAAAAGATACTGGAAATAAACCGAATAAATATGAAATTTACTTCTTTGAAGAAATTAGTAAAAAAAATATATTTAATTTTGGCTGAGAAGTTCTGATTACTACTCAGAATCGCCAAGTAATCCATACCAATTTGAAATAAAACTAGCGGACTTGGGCTGAAGAAAGTATATCGATCTCACCACTACATTACAAAGAAATTGAATAATTTACAATAAACTATAATATTATACAGAGTTTTGTAAACTTAATGGTTACTGAAAGTGGATTATCAATTAACTTGCTTACGTTCATTTAGTAAGCGTTCGTTGATAGTAATATGTAATATGTTTTCCATTTTTAAATATTAAATATTTGGGTGTTTTAGCTGTATGTAGAAAATAAGCAGCGTGAAACAAGAGATTAAAGAATTTTCATCTGGCTCCATCTCAACAAAAACTTGTGTTGTTTTCAACAGTCACAAGTTTTTATGGTTCCTTTTAATATAAAAAGACGCCTCTACTGTTTGCTTAAAACCTGCTGCTAATTTGTCTTCATACTTGCCATGAAATAACTTCCTTCATGAGAAACACATGTTTTCAGATGTCGTTATTCTTGCAATGTTATAATATTTCAATCCCGAAAATATTTATACACAGTCGCGTAAAGGCATAATACTTAAAAATTCATAAATTACTCGGGGTAATATCAACGCAAAAATAATTTTTCAACATCCACTGCAGGAATGTTTGTGTCAGTTTGCTACTTACAACATTATGTGTGTAATTTCTTAATTTCTTTATCATGAATTAGGCAGAGGATTCCAGAGGATTCAAGGCATTCTACTCTTGGCATGAATATAATATATATTTTATTGTTTATAATAAAATATAAAATTTAAACTACATGTAAGGCTGAATCTTCTTATTTCGTTCACGAAAGGTAGTCCGATTTGGAGTTCTTGAAATTGGGATTATAGGGCCAAAATGTACACTAAAACAAGCTTCTGTTCATATAAAATTGTTATTATTCCGCCTTTACTACATTTTTAGAAAATTTCAGATCCCTATAACTTAGTAATTTTCCACCAAATTATACCGCTATACGGATAATTCCGTTATAAGCTTCTTAATTGTGAAATATTAGGTGTAAAATTTATATAGGTATATTTAAAACCTTTCAGAGCTGAACAAACTAATATAAGCATCCATAAAGTGATATCAGCGGGTTTATAAGTTTAAATCAATTAAGAAACTTTTAATGCAGTACGGTACCTACCAATTTAGTTTTCATGGTTGCCAATTCTAACGCGTAGGTTAAATCCCTCACATTATAACATAACGCATTGCTCTGTTTATCTGATATCTCTGCTATTATGCAATTTTTTGTGAAATAGCAGTGAAAAGGTTAAAATAAAACCATAATAAGTTTTACTATTATTATTCGAAACATGTATAACTTAGAATATTTAAAATAGCAGAAAACGTGCAAAGTCGATAGCGAAGTCGATTAATTAAGTCAATCTGTACACCCATGGATCCAAAAAGGTCGGGTAGTTCCGATTTTTGTATGTTGTATGTATAGGGGCACTATTTAAAATCCCAAGTTTCCGTTCTCCGGGCGGCGCCCGGCGGCGGCGAACAGAAATAAAGTAAATCTAAACTAGATAATCATGGTTAAGATGCATATATGTTTAAGATGTTCCGATCAGCACTTTTCAGACGAAGTTAGGGCTTAGACCATTTATTTGATAACAAGTCTGAACAATATTTCAATTGTGACTTTTTACAAAAATAGTATAATGTTAAAACGACTATCGATAAAAGCATTTCGAACAAAATGAAGAATTCATAGCTTTCAGACGACAAAGAATGAAATTTCCGATGATACAAGAGGAATCCCCAGCCCCTACTAAGCGTATTATACTTTCTAATAAAAGGAGTTGATTTCGGTCTCCATTAACGTAATGGAGGTAGGCTATATCTCTACCGATAATATCAATCCAACTGTATTAATGAGTTATAAGCAAACTAATGTATTATCAGTACTGAAACATTGAATCCAGTTTGATAGAGTGCTTCAGCAAGATTCATTTTATAAAGCATGTTGCCCCAGAATGTGAATTGTGAGTCTGATTAAGTAGTTATGTCAGGAAGAATTCCTTCAGATCTTTCTCCTGCGAGTTCGCGGGTAACATCTGCTTAAATCTGAGTTAGATTTATTTTCCACCATCCTTGATCTGAAGCGAAAATGCGTTTGACATGATTCAGTGTAGTACTGTGGTGCTAATGTTCTCATGTACCTATATGGTCATTTAGTTGAATTTATTTTAATATATCAAAGGAGGTACAGTTACTTTTCGCAGAGACCATTTAAAAAACAATTTTCTGTTTTTTTTTAAATTTTTTAATGTTATTTATTTATTTTTTAATTTTATGATTAATAACTTTAAAAACACGCTTCGTATATTCCTTGACTCCATACACCAGAAATTAATATAACTGCATATATTTGTGAACAATATAACATTATCATGCTGTTTTATTATTTTTATCAGTTTCAGAGTTATAGAAGTGGGACTTTATCAAAATGAGCTATTCAGACACAAGGAAAGTATGAGATACGGTTTATTCCTTGTGGAATAATATAATGTATTCTTTGACTCAACATGTTTAAATTATTGATGCCATTACAGTTTGTTAAAATTGTATGCATATATTGCTTAAGTAATCCTTTTGATTAAAAAATTGCAAAGAGCGAAGTTGTTTCACTGCAAGAACGTATATTATATACATTTTAAAAATACGGTTAAAATCTATTCATTTCTTTTCGGATTGATGCATTTAAAACATATTTTAAATTAAATTTATCTTTAAGTATTTTATTCAGATTTATATTATGTATATGTCAATTCATTTCTTGACTAATTTCTTAGAACAAAGACTTATCTATAAAATAATTATTTTCTTACCACCACTGATGTTGACATAGCCTATTTTATAAATACGGTCTTATATTTTGTTAATATCCAACAGCTTATTTTATGTGTTCCCGAGGAATTTCATAATACATTTAATGGCTTTAGGCTATTCTTTGCCTGTAACATACAGAATATTTCTTATTTGACCAACAAAGTTCAGGACTTTTTTGGCCCCACCTTCCATCCTAGAATTAGCTGAGTCTTAGGCAATATCTCCAATCCAATAATAATCGATTTCACATAGGTTCTAGGATCGTAGCGTCACCTTCTCTTGATCATAGAACACAGAAAATGTTTGTTGAATATGCTTTATAGCTATTTATGTATCAAGTACGCAAAATAACGCTTTAGCGGACGAATCTAGTATAGCAGCCGAGGCGAAAGCCGAGGCTGAAATACTGGATGAGTCCGCTATAGTTTTTGCGTACGTGGTGCATACAATATTTTTTAGTAATAGCTCTCTAAATTATATGAAATGAAACAAAATACCGTATATAATTAATTGTAATGAAAGGTAGTCTACCATATTCTCACGGCCCTCTCAAACGCAAGACAACAATGAACCGTACGAAATGCGGTAGGCTATGAATGCGTTACATGAGTCGCTGATTTGTAAACAATAATAAATACGAACTAGTATTTATGAAAAGCTTGTGAAAATATGTATTATAATCCCGAGGAAATTTCACTCCAAGTCAAAAACATTGAATTGGAGCTGGTGCCAGCAACATCACGGCAGAAGGAATAGGGAATATATTGCAATTAAATGCTGGTGCATCCATGTAAGCTATGTGAACGAAGATGTGAAAAGTTGTTCGCTTATATTTGTTGTCGGGTGATGAAGTGGGCTACCGTGTTTTGCGAAAAATCCTGGTAAAGTTTCTGATTTTCATAAAGAAACGTGTTGGCTTAAATTTGTTTGTTTTATGAGCAATTATATGCGTAAATCCATGTTAAAGTTGGTGTGACTGGTCAATGCCATCTGGGTTTTGTTTATAGATTGCCATGACGACTTTAAAGGACAAGGCCGCTAAAACTGCATTTTGAATGCAATTTGAATGCACTTTTATGCAATTTTAGCGGCCTTGTCCTTTAAAATGCAATTTTTCGGCTTGTTACCAGTCCGATAAGCAGCTGTTTTAGAGAGCGTGTACTAAAAAATATTTTATTCAATTAAGTTGATTCTTGTTCATGTGACTATTGTTGCTGGGGACGTGTACCCGGTCTTGAGTTAACCTGATTGAAGACCTTATATAGTCGTAAAACTTCTTAGAACGATTTTAAATAATAATATACTCTTTTAACGAGTATTAATAAGATTTTTACATAAAAATTTCCGCCAACTAGGAACTCTGACAGGCACGATTTAAATGTCTAAGAGGATTTTAACACTTCCTATTATTAAATCTCACATTGAGATGACTTCACTACAATATATTTCGACCAAAATAAAATTAATGCAAACGATGTAATCTGTTTGGGGATTCCCCTTTGAGTCATGGGAAAGCACTCTAGACTAATAAAACTTTCCATTATTTCGACATTTTATGGGCATTTGCTATACTTGGGCCCTAAAGGAAGGGGAGTTCAACAATAATCTTACTGCCCATTGCGCTGTGAAGAAAGGAGCAGACGACCTTTATGACAACATAAAATTGTTCTCCTCTGCTATTATTTTCCTCTGTGACTCAGAATTTAAATCAGTAAAAGGGAACCCAAAATAAACACGTCCAAATTATTCTTTCACAAAAGTAAATATGAAATATTGCGTTCCGATTTATTCTAAAATTCAATTAATGTCAGCTTACATTTTATTTACACTTATCTTTACATCTTTCATTTTGTTTCCTTGTACAAGTTAAAGCTTAGAAAAGTTACTAGTGAAATAAAAAAAAAATACTAAAAATTATATTTAAGAAAGACATAAAAATTCGAATAATTTTTTTATTATGAATGGTTTAGAGTCAGAAAATTCTGAAATTGAAAACTTAAGATCATTCTCGAATTTGAATCAATACAGGAGAAATTAAGAAATAATTCAGAAGTTCAGAAATTGGATAATTAAACGGAGCTTCATAGAAACTTTATAGGAACGTTTAGAAAATTTTATGTAGGCCTATGCATACATGTGTTTCTTATATTATCTTAATTCTTTTGTAGTGTTCATAAGAAGCAATTCCACAATTCACATAATATTGTATAGTCACAATATAATAGGTCTATATACAGTGCTGTAGTCTCAAAATTTACCCAGGGTATACTTCATTGGCGTCGGCTTGGGGTGGTAAAGGATGCAGAACCCCCCTCTAAAACGCCTTATGGCCTCAATTTTTTGTAAGCCTACTCTGTCAATCTGCAGTTGTTGCAGAGAGTATAAAAAATAAATATTTGCGAGTAGCTTATACAATTATAACTGCATCACTGCATTTATAATAGGCCTAATCTTTCACCAAGGCTGTTGCTCAGAAGAATATAACCTCTTGATTTAAACAGCCTGGTTAAATTCAGCTGGCATTCAAAATCAGGGATAGGGAAACAATGTGAATATTAATGTCTATAGTAAAATTTATTTTCAATTGATAATAAGAAAATACTGATACCTGCTTCATAACTTATCACTTGAATTTGTATTAACCTCATTGAGAATTTAACTCACAGTACAGCTTTTTAATTTACTATCGAAATATCACTATTATTATTCACAATAGTAAATTAACTCTTGATATTATAGAAAACTGTCTAATAAGTAGGAATTATTGTGTTTGAAACTATGTTGAGTTTTTCCCCTTAATAAATTTCCTGGCGATCCCCCTTGTGTACTCTGAAGTTTCTAGGAAATTGTGAAATACCTGGATTCTTGAACTGCATACAAGCAGTCAATACGAAGTACTATTAATAAAATCATCTAATTTATGCAGAAAATGCAAAATATTTCACCGGTTTCAAAATAAGCATTAGCAATGCAATTACACTTATAATTTGGCATAAATCAGGGATATGAGATAAACACGGAGTTCTGAGATTTCAGAAGATGAAAGTCGTATACCTTCTTGTACATTCGACTACACCGCTGCGTATATGAATTAATAAAAAACTAGAAATCCAATTTTTTCCATGTATCCTTGTGTCTTTATTTGCTCTAAAAATAGGCTATCCATTGATTAGTTGCATTTTAAGTCCAGGAAATGAATATGTTCGAAGACAACAAAGTTTAAAGTATTGTCCGAAACAAAATACTTCTTTAGAATTTACTTTTTCTGGCTGGTTTTAAGCCTAAAGAAATTTCTAACAAATCCTATTCTAAGTATGTCCTCAGAAATTTCAATCAAATCCCATATTTGAGATGTCCTAAGAAATAAATTTCATTCTTTGTACTTTAAATTTTTACTAAAAAAACTAAAATGGGTCACTATAATACGATTTATATTTAATTTGATTTTGCGCTTTGCATAGTAAGGCTCGTCTTTAATCTTCCTTCTTATCTTGAAAGCTAGTAGGTCAACTCTTGTCACGTACATTTTGAGTAATTGCGTAATGAGGATGGCACATATCACGGAGTAAAAACCGTTCGACATGAACTTCAAGTGAACGGTATGTAACAACAGGAAATGAACTCCTTTCAGTAGATACATGTAACAAATTCTGTCTTTGTGTTCTTTTAGCTTCTTAAAAAATGCTTCCTGCAATCGGATATTCGAACAATTTAAACAAGTTAATTCAAAATATGAAGTAGAATTGTGAAGAATGACGATATGATTACCACGATGATAACAAGATGAACGTTGATGGTGGTTACCATTTCCATGAATATAAATAGGCCTGACGATAAATAGGCCTATGTCGATTAAGACATTAGTGTTTTTAATCGAAGATAAATACTATTGTGTAAACTAGTAGTTCTGTGAACAGTAATCCTAGAGTCCCAAAAACGTGAGATGAAACGGAATATTTACAGCAGATGAAATGCCAAACTTGTCGAGCTAAAACAGTACCTCGCTTCGCACAGTGAATTATTTGGAATATTACGCTACCATACGCTCGTGAAAATGGCTGAAAAAGATTACCTGATTTATAGGATTTATACGCAAACGCTCTCCTTAAGTTACTTCCTGATATTTGCAGCCTTAATATGTTGTTTTACAAATTTAAGACAAACATTATTATTTTTCATATTTAAACAGTTTAATTTCATAGAATATTCTTAACTCACAATTTTCAGACTGTTCAAAACAAAGCAATGAAGAGGCTCTATGTGCAGTTTTACTCTCTCTTCCTGCACGTTTTCTTGCAGTTATCTTTGCTGATTAATGTCAAGTGCCAGTATGGTACTTTATGAGATTGAGTGGGGGACGAAAAAATGTCTGTCCGTCTGTCTGTCAGTGTGTCTGTACGCGCCATAACTCAAATACGCTTTTTCGGATTTTCATGAAACTTGGAAAACACATTTATAATGTCCATGGGAAGAACCCTATTGTTATTGAACGAAATCGGTTCACCGGTACCGGAGTAATGCCCAATTTAGTGCCTATTTTAATACATTATATTAGAAAGGCGCCATAACTCAAATACGCTGTATCGGATTTCCATGAAACTTGGTATACGCGTTTATGACGTCCATGAGAAGTACCCTATTGAATTTGAACCTAATTTGTTGACCGGTACCGGAGTAAAACCCAATTTAGTGTCTATTTTAAAGACGAGGTAACTTAAATACGCTTTACCGGATTTTTATGAAACTTAGTATACGCATTTATAATGTCCATGGGAAGACGTCTATTGATATTGAATAAATCCGTTGACCTATTTCGGAGTAATGCTCAATTTAGAGCCTATTTTATGGTAATATATTCGAAATAATTTATGAAATGCAAATCAGTTATCAAGATAACATAGGCTTTTGTTTTACGGTGATCTTATGAGGCGTTGGAAATTAAAATACAGTTAGCTATGGCAAATAACACTATTGCTTTACATGCGCTTATCCAACTAGACCGTTAAACTGACCCAGGTGGCCGAGATGGTAACGTCTTGGCCACACAATCTGGAGTTCCATGGTTCAAATCCCGAAACCGGCCAATTTGACTTTTTTCTTTTGTATTCTGCATATCATAATTGCAATCGTAACTGATTAAACAAAAACATACTGGCACTTTGTTACATCAGTTACCTGATTTTATTTTTTGTTAAATTAAGACACTCTTGTTACTTCGTTTGTAATGTACAGCACACATGTATTTCGCCCGTCACTTTATAGGCCCATATGCATCAGTTGGAATCCGGGAATATTTTACTTCAAGTTTTGCAAATTTTCCTCCAATTTCAGTTGTGTACTCAGTACAGTAAAAATTTTGTATTTCTTGTGTTTAGGTGGATTGCTTCTAGTCAATGGGAGCTTCTGGAGCTGCCACCTACGTAGTCTACGACCAGTCCATTCTTCCTTGGTGCCTGCACAGCAGTGAACTTCCCAGTTTTCGTCAAAGAAGAAAGAATGATAGCGAAACATAAAAGACATAAAACAAAAATTGCGTGACAATTATTTCGGAAAGTAGTGAGGAAACCACAGTCAGAGAGATAATATCAGATAATTTACTTTCAGTCAAATTCGAAATCAGCGCCAGCTGTGTGGTCGTTCTCTGGCCACAAATGCTGTGGTTACCTGCAGTGTTGTTAGCAATACAGATGATCTACAAAAGAAGAGGAAGTGTTTGTACATAGTCTGTCTTTCTTTCTGTCGGTCCGGGTGCAATGCCCAGCCAAATCTAGGCCCGAAGAGGTCTGAAATTTTTAACATAGGTGGACTTAAGGGTGTCCGAATGCACCCAGAAGCCAGATGTTTTATTTTCGTTTTCGTTCTCGAGTTACGAGAATTTTTTTTTTTTTGCTCTATCAATGTACCAGTTTTCGTTATTATAGGTCTATTTCAATTGTAAAATTAATTTAGATGGCCTTACTCTGTTGCCATAGCAACGGGGAAAGAAAGAGTATCTCTGAAATGGATTTTTTGTGACATATCATACCAGTTTGTCAATAGCTTCAATATTGTTAGTCCGCTCTGCTTAATCATTTGTTTATAACATTACGACACATAGAGATCTGATTTTTTTATATATACGTGGACAGAAGGAGATTCATGAATGAAGGCCTAAATGGGAAAACATTGAATGATTTGGACGAAAGTCACTTTGCGAGTGTTTTTTTTGGGGGGGGGGGGGGTTTGAGAACTCGAATCTGAGGTTTTTCCCCCGGACGGCACAATTTATCATGAAATGCACATCAAAGCTGGATATTTTTTCTTTTTAATGACCAATTGTTTTAATTGTTTATACATGATTTGCATGTAACGGTAAAGTTCATGAATCTGTGGTTCATTTTAACCATTTCAATTCGAATCTGTATGCCCATATGGCAGCACAAAAGTCGTTTTTAGATGTTTTAATTATTTATATTTACTACGTCAAACAATATAATTAAAATAAATCTATGTAACTCATGAAATTGATGTAAAAAGGTTGTCATTGTTAATGGATATAATCTTACAATTGCTCTTCTTTTAAATAAATGATTTAAATAAACATCCAGTAGTTGAGTAAATCGCGGGCGGAGCTGTGAGCACCTTCGGATAGAATTATATAATGAAGATGTATTTACAAAGTAAAGAAATAACACATCAGGTTTCCATTCTATGTGTCATATTAGATTATAACTCTCATCACAGGCCACTCTTTTTTTTTCTTTCACAGATTGGTAGGAACTGTGGTTCTTCATTATCCGTAATGAAGATGATTGTGCGGTTGTGTGCACATCGGCACAGTCGCATTTTCGTGCACATCGGCATAATATTTTTATCCTTGCAATATCATCGTGCTTCATCGCCACATACCCTTCGTGAACTTGGGGTAGGGGTGGACATAGAGACAAAGTTGGAATTACATTATCGTATTGAATGCAATGGAGTTTACAGTAACTTCTAGATAGGCAGAAAGACAAACACTTCCTTTTATTATTATAGGTACATACTGTGCACATAAATATTATAATTGTATTGTTTAGAAATCACTTATAAAGTATCTGCCTGCGATTGAATGAGACTTCGAATTAACCTAACCTAACCTAACCTAACCTAACCTAACCTAACCTAACCTAACCTAAACTAACCTACCCTAACCTACCCTAACCTAACCTAACCTAACCTAACCTAACCTAACCTAACCTAGACTTTACCTATCTAAGATATCAACGGCCGGTTTCCTTAGCCGCGGTAGCTAAGGGGTGCTGCCTTGGAGCCGTGGTGAAGGAGGCTGTAGGTTTGAGTCTCTATGCCCACCCCTACCCCCAATGCGGTGTGTGGCGATGAGCACGATAACCATTACGAGATAAAAATACTATGCCGATGTGCACGAAAATGCGACTGTACCGATGTGCACGACACCGGTTGTGCCATAGTTTACATTATACGCATAACGCAACATTCTACTAACCCTTATTAATCTGATGTGCCAATTTTATTTAGCAAATTTCGACTTATAATTTACTGCATAGTAATCCAAAACAAAATAGTGATGTAGGTTATGAAATATCGTTTTGTGTGTCTTACATTCAACCTAGACCTTATCTCCTAAAGATGAATATTACAAAATGTTGTTCCGATATGGTGACGAAGAAATACAACTAGGCAAAGAGGACTGAAATCGACAAGAAACCAGGTACGTCGTGATTATTTAACATACGGATTAAAGGTGATCTAAGGTTTTGCCTAGAAAACTTCATGAATCTTGAAAAAGCCCAGAAGACGAGAATAAAATAAGAAATCTTTAATGATATGAGAATGTTAGAAGGCAGAGAAATGTAATATATAAAAAGAGCTGAGATAGAAACTAAACTACAGCATATTAAAGCTAATCGAAAGTATTGCCTAGAAAACTACATGGATCTTGACAAAACCCAAGAAAAGAAGGATAATAAAGTTCTTTTAAATAATCTGAGGATTTCAAATTAATTATTTCCGTACACGTATATCGGTAAATAACCTATACACCAGAAAGCAGTTAAAGAAGATAATACACAGGAAAAATACATTTTCATTACATAGAACATTGCAATCTCGTGTCCGTAGCTGGTGGAAGGCAGCAAAAGTATTGTGAAGCAGCTTTTAAGCTCAGTCTCCTTCATTTAACCTTCTCGTTTTTCCAGTCACTGAATTCTCGTCTGGTTTTATGTTTGTATGGCAATTTTGTTTTATTGCGACTTACATTCAGTAGGGCTAATCCTGGTAGAGAAAATAAGAATTTCCAGAGGTTTCTAATCATAACTTTTTCGACGTTACACGTTCGACACGTGTACAGGGTCATAATACGATAGAGCATAAGCTGGTCAATAATAGAGCGGTGTCCTTCATTCGCCCTTCGTTTCACATTCCTGTAAACTGAATAATGGCAATCGTGAAGGAAGTTGGCTAATGCTGATGGTCTACCAGCACTACAGCAACGTTCTACGAGTTAGACAATAAGCGTAACAGTCACGATTTCTTAATGCCAAGGCAATTTTATTCACAGGAAGTAAAGCATTACGAACACAAGAGTCCTCGAACGCCCTAAAAATATGCAGGTTTACAAGTAGAATAAATTTTATAAAGCTAAATAGGCTTAAAAAATGTTGCAATTTAGACGGTATACTACATTACAATACAGTAGACTTTCTTACGATTTAACTCGATGCCTGATCCCTAGCTTAAGTAACATATTAGCAGAACGTCGATGTTGGTTTCGTGCACGACCATTTAAATTAAATTAAATACATACAGATGATACACAATATCCAGAAAGGTCAAAGCTTGTCCTCGGCATAACCGCAAGAAAATGGTAAATTGGTTTTTTCAGAGATTAAAGTATATAAGAGATGCATATCAGAGAGGTGTATAAGTTAAAATTATTAAAAAAATGTTTAACTTTTCTTGTATCTATTGTCATAAGATGTCAAAATTGAATAATTATTTCTAACAAAAGAATTGTACAATTTTGGTGCAAATTTCAGTATTTTGGTTAATGAAGAGGATTGAAATTATTTCGTCTCTACAAGCGTGTGAGCCAGATCAAATATAATTGGGTTTTTATGAACATATGTTAAATGGTAAATTTGTACAATGTTAAGTACGTTAAATTCATTAAAAGTTAAATTAGTTGTATAGTCTAAAGGCAGATCTTTATAAAACATTTTTGCAGTAAAATTAAGGAATTAAGTTCCCTTTTTAAAACTCCTCTCCACCCAATTATGTCACACTAAACAATGGACTGAATTGTTTCAGAATATGGACTTATTTTTTGATTGTAAGATAAGAGTCCTATTTGTCTCCTTATTCAAGCGTCTTCCTCTACCCATCTCATTGGAGGTCTTCCTTGATTCTCTCTTCCCATCTTAGGGCCTATCTTTTTTAGCTCGTTTCACCAGTCGATCTTCCCCATTCTATCTGTATGTTATTCCCAATATTTTCTTGTATATTTAATCGATTTTGTGATATCTTGAAGTAAACTATTCTCCCTAATTTCTATGTTACGTATGCTGCCAAATTAGACCTTCAATTTTTCACTTCATATGAGCTGTTTGTTAGATTTTTGTATCAACTCTGGTTTTGCTACATATACCGAAAGTGCTGTTTTATAAATATTCTTACATTACTTTCTACTGTCAAAAATGTATTACGCCCAATAGTACCCTTCATGCATCATGATATTTGTGCCGCCTTATCACCTTTCTTCTTCCGTTCTTATTACAAGTTCCTATTTTTTGTTTGTTATTTGAGCTCCCAAATATTTGATTTCTGATATCTGTTCAATAATATTTCCTTGTACCTCTAATTTTCATTTGATTGGTTCTTTCGAATCAGCATCGTGTTAATATCCATATAATTATAATTTTAAAAAGTAATACGCTATTAGTATCAAATATTTAAAAAAATATTAGTAATATAATGTTTTTCACTCCTGAATTAGGGCAGCTTTAATATTAAACGATTAAAATTCATGAGCAGGGTTGAATTCAAGATGCATTAAAACTTCTGAAAACATAAATCATAATGAAATTAGTAAATATCAGCTCCCATTTAAACAAATGTCTTTTGAGTTTTTTTATAAAGTTCTATTCATGTAATTAAATATAATTTTGAAAAGTATAAAAACAAAATAAGGCAATTTCAATAGAAACATGTCTAAATACCAGTCAATATCTAAAATTTATCGTTACAAGTGATAGATTCTGGTCACATGCTGTAAAGTGTGTTGTACGAAAAAACCACGTGGGTCGAGGTTCATGGCCACACTAATATTTTCCCTGAAACATCGTAAATTTAAACATCAACCAAGTTGGCAAACACAACGTTCTTCATGTGCCGTTCATTTCAGACTGTAATCCGAAGATGACATTTTTGGGAAATAGCGAGGGGAAGAAAATGGTAGAATGGCAATGGCAAGAAGAACGGAAATGAAAATATAACTATCTAACAATGAAAAAATGAAAAGCGATGTTTACACTGTCACTCTGATATTATAGAATACTTTAAAGGCTATAGGAGCCAGCAGGATTCAGTTTCATGGCCAGAGTGACATTTAGCAAGCTTACAAACATTTGAAATAATTAAAACCTACCACTAGGAACAAGCTGATAAACACAAGTGCCCTTCATTTGCCCTTGAATTTATATTCTTGTAATCTGAAGATGGTATTCATGGGAACCAGCAGAAAATAAAAGAAGATATGGTACCATCAATAGAATGATACTGAAGAAATTAATAATAGCTAATATCTGAGGAAATTTTGAAGAGTGGTGCTTGAGGACAATGAATAAGACATTGGCATGCATGCACGCGCCGAGCTAGCTTGTCCTTGAGTGGAAACGACTCCACGTGGCACCCATATCGTCGTCCTTGCCACGTGTACTCGGGGCGTTGACCTCTCTACTCATTGCGTCCCTGTGCAAGGCGGGTAAAGAGGGGGGGCCATAGCGTCAAGGACCACGTCTCCACAGCTCTCTGTGACCCAGATCAACACTGCTTCCCACCAGCTAATTACAAAGCCTGGGCTCTGAGGTTCTGGAATCGAATCCATTGTGCTGTATTCAATGCAATTCAACTGAGGAGAGGTCGTGTATTTTTAGCATGGGGTGTGTGCTGCTCTTTGTTAGCTATTGTTAGGGGAGCAGCAGGTACTTTTGTACTCATCTTTGCCACGGTAATTACACTTTCCGGAGAGCGAAAACTGCTATGCTGGCTGGCATTACGACCCTTTATTACATTGCATTATTATATTCGAAGCTTTGATAAATTTGACATATGACATAAAATCAATTAGCGATCTTCTTTATGTCGTCCTATTTAGCTGAGTCTTCCTTCTGGTGAAAAATGCCTTCATTGATGTATTTTCCCTTCCGTAAATAAACGAATGCACTTCTAATTCTGGAAATAGTGGCCAAAAGAGTTTTCACTAAAACTGAAATTTCAAGAAAAGCTTAAACAGAACAAGTTTCAAATTTCTACAGCATTTAATCACCTCTGCACTAGTCTGATTTCACTAGTTGTGTGTTTTGCTGATGTTTTGATAAATTTTCATTACAGAAATAAATAACTTTAATGGGTAGCTTGCCACTTTCAAAAAACTTTTTTTTTTTTTTTTTTTTTTATTTTAAATATGCAGCAACGTTGATGCGACGTTCATTTTGATGCAAACTTGATTTAAAATTTGCACTTTTTTGAACATATGAATTTAAAAGAAAGCAGCTATCAGCTACATGTGTAATCTCATGTTATTTATATATTTAACTAGGCTTGCCAGACGTCCCGGTATGACCGGGACAGTCCCGGTTTTCAGACAAAATCCCGGTGTCCCGGCCGGCTTACTTCGCGTCCCGGTAAAAATGAAATTTGATTTTCTAGATGGCCAAAAAAAGTCTAAATAATCCCTTTAGGCAGGCCTACAGGCGGAGGTAGATTTCGAAGTGCTTTTGGTTTAATTTATTGTCGCTGCATAGCACTCTTCTTCTTTAGCCTTGGCATGGCAAACCTGCAGTAATAAGAACTGAATTCGGTAAAGAGGAAGAGCCTACAATCATTTGTTTTGACAACAAGAATAGGATATAATATTCTGGGAGGCCGTGCGCAAGATTAGCAATGAATAAAATTAGCAAAGCCGCTAAACAAGACAAAATTATGATATTATAATAATTCTTTTAAGTGTTATTATTTTCAAACATTAAAATCTCGCGTCATATGAGAGCTATCAAGAAACTATTTAGTGATTTGTAGAGTACTCATCAAGAGCTTTTCAACGATACCCCACAAGACGTGGTTTCAAAAGTTTCGAATTTTCATCCCCCACCCCCACCTCCACCCCCACCCTCACTCGAACCCCCGAATCGTTGGTGTCACTGTGAACTCCATAGGGAGTACTCTAATTTATTCAAACAAAGTTTCCCTCTATACTTCATAGGGGCCGAGATATACATTTTTAAAAATTTCAACCCCCTCCCCCGATCACCCCCTTGGGCCAATTTTGCTCATTAACGAACTTGTCCGAACTATTGGGCCTAGAAATAACATATTAAAATTTGGTTCAAATATCTTCAAAATTACGGCCGCTATCGTGTAAAGATATATATATATATATATATATATATATATATATATATATATATATATATATATATATAAATATCACAAAATTTTTTTTTGAACGGGCGGTGGTTTCGTACTTAGGGGAGCATGAAACGTAAAGATATGAAAGAATTTTTCGAAAATCATAACATGATATCCATTGCAATAGGTAGATTTTTCTTCGAAATCTATCTAAAAAAAGTTCTAAGCCAATGAAAAGTGCATGTAAATATTGTTAAAATTTGTATTCCTCATTCTAAGTGTTTCTTCTTACTTAAGTAACTTTTAAATATTAACATGTTAGAAATAAAATGTTTAAATTTGTATGCTTACGTCATTTATTACTACCCCTGGCTTAGGTTCCTAATCAGTAACCATTTATTCATAGCACTGAGAATAAACTGCCCTCTAAAACACTCCAAAAACCCGCCAAGGGTATGTACCCTTGAATACCCGCGGCACTGGGAGGCATTCCGGTGTCCCGGTTGAACATTTCACAATTCTGGCAAGCCTATATTTGACGGACTTTTTATACCTATAAACGTTAAAAATTGCTTGAATTTAAGAAGGAAAGTTTAAATTCTGACTTGGCAAGTAGCTGCTACTTTGAACAAGTAATTTATACATTTAATTTCTTCCTAACAATTTTTAACAGATCTTAAATTTTTTTTAAAGAACGGGGTTTCAATGTATTTATTATTTACAGTTTTATATCAGCCATGTACACTAAGAAAAAAGGATTGAATATGGTATATATTTCAATGTTTAAAGTTGTACTTATCAAGGTGTTTGGAATACTTCTTTAGTCGTGAAACACGCTAAAATATCGAAAAACAGAAACATAGCTACTAAACTTTTCTGAACTACTCCTTACTAATCAATATTTAAGTCAAATACAACCATAAGAACAGGTGATTAAGTCACACAGGTGATAAGTTGTATAAACCAATCAGTTCTGGATAAATGATATGCAAATAGAGAGGAACTGCAGTCATAGGCGTAACCAGGCGGACCATATGGGGGGGGGGTTATAACATCCGCGGGGTCTGAGGAGAGGGGGGTCCGGGGGTCTTCCCCCGGAAAATTTTAAAAATTAAGATGCAAAATAACGAGTTTTAAGCTTCCGGGGGTTCTCCCCCGGAAAATTTTAAAAATTAAGACGCAAAATAACGAGTTTTAAGCTTCCGGGGGTGGTCCCCGGAAAATTAAAAAAATTAAGACGCAAAATAACGAGTTTTAAGCTTCCCACGCTTTATACTTGTATTAAGTAATTTATGGGCAGACTTAAAAAAATTATACAATTTTCCTTTTTTTAATCAATGGGGGGGGGGTTCAAACCCCCAAACCCCCCCCCCCCTCGGTACGCCTATGACTGCAGTAATAGATTTGTATAGAGATACTAAAATGGTACTGAAGTAAATAATATTTTTTACCTTCATCGAAGGGGGTTCAATAATTTCAGCTCCAATTTTAGCCTACTCTAACCATATCTACAGCATACTGTAAAATCCTGAAACGAAGGTAGAATTCCTAGATGACATAAACGACAATTTTAATACGCGAATATATACTTCCTAGTTTAAGTTAAAGCATTCATTTATTATGCTTAATTCTGGCCTTTATACAATCTTCGCACCCATATATTTATCAGTAACAGTGAAAAGGATAACAGCTCTTTTAAGGAAGTCTTCGGGTGCAGTAACCTCGTAGAGAAACATTTCCATTAGGTCGTTATTACTTGAATCTATTTTAGGCTGATTCACGGTCAGCATAATAGAATTAGTCTTATGTTTGCATACAGAATTTTCAAATGCGCTACATTTCTTCTGACTGTCATAGTTCAAAAATAGGAATGAGAAAATATAGAACAAAATTATGGATAAATCAATGAAAGAAAGGTGCTTTGCACGTGAAAGGATGAAGGGAAAACAGATTGAGAAAATAATACACAAGAAAATACATAAGAAATGTTGAGTGTAGATGAAGATATAGAATGACACAATCCAACAAGTAAGAAGACATTTAAGATAGTGCATTATGAAAATACGCCTATAATCGCGTTTATTAATATAGGCTAATAGTATGTTATTTATACAAGTATCTTAATTACCATTATAGGAAAATTGCATACGACTGTTTTTGTTCGACCACAATTGGTCTAAATGTTTAAATTTTGAGATTTTAGATTCACTCAAAGAAACGACCATGCTTCAGCGCGCTTGTCCTTCGCACCAGCTGGTTGTAGTTCTTGTCTTCTATGACAGATGACGGTTCATGTGTTCTACTAAAACGAAGCTTCCTTTTCGTCATTTTCTTGAAACCAAGGGATTCTGACAAAACGAAATTAATTCATTTTAATATGATATTAATATTAACACGAAGAGCATTGATTTTATTTTAAATATAGGATATTTTTTACGCATATTTCAACTGCTACCCTCAATGTCTCAAGATCGTTCCATTTTCGATAGTAATCGATACCACACTGATGTCATAATGAAGATCAGTTTCGAAATGAGTATCATTATGATACCGTTACGTCACACTAGAAAGCGATTATACAGTGAGTCCCACGCAAGAGTTGGCCAATGACGCGGGTTTCTGCGTCGCGGCTGGCACAGCTCCAACTCCCGAGCGATCGGGTGAAATATCTACGCCAATTCAGCCGCGGTTGTTGTAATGATTCAGGTTATCACATTTACAGTTCAAATTACAATGAAATTAACCACGTACTACATCACAAGAGACGATGGAAATGTTCTCCTCTTGCATCCAGACAATACTGGCACCTTTTTAGGAAATTTTCTTTCACGCGCATAACTTCAGCTTCCGAGACAGAGTTACTTTCTCTTGTGATAGGCCTATGTGATATTTTCATCAAGTTCTTCTAACAGTATGTAAATATTATTTATGGGGAAACTTGAAAATAAAGTGTACAGGTCAATTTCCCATACATAAGAAGAACTTAAAGACGATATAACAAGAGAAATTAACTCTATCTTGGAAGCTGAACTTACGCGCGTGAAAGAAAATTCCCTAAAAAAAGGTGTCAGTGTTGTGCTTATGCAAGAGGAGAACATTTCCAACATCTCTTGTGATGAGGTACGTGGTTATTTTCGTTGTAATTTTAACTGTAAATGTGAGAACCTGAATCATTCCACCAACCGCGGCATTATTTGCGTAGATATTTCACCCGATCGCTCGGGAGTTGGAGCTGTGCCAGCCGCGACGCAGAAACCCGCGTCTTTGGCCAACTCTTGCGTGGGACTCACTGTAGTATGGTTGAACAAATATACATATGAACAGCAAGAGCACGAAACATTTTACTATTAATATGCCTTTGTTAGCACTCATCATTAAATCATTATAATTATCACGGTTTGTTATATTAGCCTATAACGAAGCATAAGAATAAGAATGAGAAAGTTAAATTTAAAAAAGGAAATAAGATATTTTGAACAATGAAATAAAAATATAAATCGGGAGATGTATGCTTAAAACAATGAATGAAAGAAAAACAAACAAAATAATGAACATCAACATAAACACAAATAAATATATAAATAATTAAATAAACAAAAATTCGTGCTACTCGCAGTTCAACAAATGAATAAACAAGCAAATTAATTAATTAGCCAATGTCCCATTCAGGGCAATGCTTGCTCAGAGCATTTACTAGTATAGTCCAGTTATTCATTGCATGGCCAGGGGGCTTCAAAGAGATAAACCATTAAGTCGGTGTTTCTTTACGTTATTTGATCTGACTATATCGGGCTTGGTTTCCGCTTTCCAAAACAAAAGCAACGTTGCAATATTCTCTCATTGTTATTACTGACCTCAGTTCTTCCCTCGCTTTAATCAATTCACACGTGTTATCGTTTACTGTAACTAGATCTTGCAACTTTGCGTTCCACTCCACGTGGAGTTGAGTAGCTGTCATTTCTGCCGCAGGACATTCTTAGATTTTGATTGGCTGGGGTAACTAGCTGATTGGTGCGGTACAAATAAAGAACATAGGTTGAGCTGTCGGCAAACTTGTCCTCCTAACGAAAGGAAGCCGCCTGGCTATGCAATGAATAACTGGACTATACTTGGTGAGCCGTTCCACCTTAAGAAAATACAGACATGACTAAAATGAAAACAAAGTATATCTAACAACATATCATTTGTTGGCAGAGTCATCACAGTTCGTTACTACTATTTTGTCATAACTTTTAATAATGGATATAATTAGTCATTAATTTAATTTCAGTTTAGTTTATCAAACTTGTAATTAAATCCTTTTAATTTTATTGTCTGTAGCATGTTTAGTTTTAATTTATAATTGATCAAGTCTTGTATTGTTTGTAGTATGTATTATTTACGATAGGCCTATTTATAGTTTACTGGTGCAGTGGAAGAAAAGGCCTTATGGCCTTAACTTCGCCAGTATAAATAAATAATAATAATAATAATAATAATAATAATAATAACAACAACAATGATAATAGGAAAAGTAAAGTGTTCCCATGGAGGCCCAGAGGGTTCCAGGAGCTTGCGGCTCCCAGATTTTAGACATTCGGCACGTGAAGGTGGTAAGGTTGTCAGCCTTACGCACCGGTCGCCTTTACCCCCAGGATTGCTCTTGGTACTCATTTCTGTTAGAGGCTGAGTCGACCCCAGGGCCAAAGTGCCACCAGAAAGATTAGGCCAATTGAAAAATTCCAACGACCTCATCGGTGATCGAACCCGCGACCTTCCGGTTTGTAGCACAGCGCCTCAACCACTATGCTACGGCGTACCCCGTATAGTAATAGCAGTAATTATAATAATAACAATAACAACAAGATACGCTATGAAGAGAACTGGGATATATCAGAATAACATAAAGCATTAAGACAAATAAATAATGAAAACACGAAATGACGAAATACCCAAAGGTTATAAAAAGTAGTAAGTTACTGTCATTACTAGGGACCGGATTCTTAGGTTTTTACCTATTTTTTTCCTTACTTCCAAAACAAAAAGCGCTCATACACTTTTTCGAATCATCTCCATAGGATTCACCCACATTAATTCTGTGGCACCTAAAAATACTTAAATGGGGTATAAAAAACCTAAATATACCTAAACGGGATATAAAACCTAAAATATCTAATTTAGGCAACTTTTTTTGTCTTTTTTGTTTGTCACCAGTTGAGAAATCTATATTTTGCGGAGAGACAATTTTTGTCGGGTTGAAATTAATACCACCAGCGTTTCGTTCAACCCATTGTCGTCTATAATAGGATGGACAGTATCCAGAGAGGAAGTGTTAGAGTATCGGCGTACTCCTTTTAAAATATTCGTACGAACAACCATTGTTGCCGTGTATGAACAAGGATATAGATTTCTGTGTTTTAAAGCACTCGTTTGCTTTTATTGCTGCCCTGTTATTCATACTTAGTGGTCACACTGTGAGTTTTAAGACGACGTGTTAATTATGCCGAAACAAATTAAATCGAATTTATTACGTTAGTGGATTGGCGACGACCTGAATTTCACTACAGATGGCAAAGTAATATTTTGGCAAGCCTGCCAGAAATACGTAAGTATTATTTACCTTTCTAGAAAAGGGGGAAGTTTTCGTCCCTAGTTGATCTGTTGTGCTGTTAGGATGAGTAACAACCGAAGAGAGGAAAATAATCAGTTTCACATCATCCGCATCCAACCATAAAGTATTTTACTCACTAAATTAGAAGCATCGTATTCGAATCCTGATACAGTATTATCCAGATACAGTATTAACTATTAACGAAGAGATAACAGGAATAACTTCACAGTTAAGATCTTGAAAGATATTTAGTGATATACTGTAATCAGGAAATGTGAGGCATCTTATTTTCACTGCTTCTTTTGATTGTTTATGCTTTCTTTCTTCAATTGTATAATATTGTCCTAAAGCAAGTTTACACAAATTTAAGTCAATTTTGTTAAGTTAAACTTTACAAGTATTATGTATTGAATCCTATGTAGCACATTCAAATTCATTAAACCAATTATTCTACCCGAAAGCGATATTTTGGACAAAAAACCTAAAAAAAACTATTTCACCTAATGGAAAACCTAAAACAGTGTTTTTAAAAACCTAAAAATCCGGTCCCTAGTCATTACTGTTATTGTTTATATACAGTGTACGTACTAATTAAATATGAGCTTCGGCACGATAGAATTTCACTTCCCAGAAAGAGCTTAAGGGCACTGAAGAATATTCTAATGCCCTGGCCGTGTATCTTGGGAATAAGCCCGTGAAGGTGGGGTTTTGAAGATGAATAAAAACTTGATAACATTGAATCAGGAAGCTATTGTTAGTAGCATACAAAGCCAGACGTACAAGGCTAATAAAAATCTAACCTATTTATTGAATTTCCTGGACAGGGGAGGTATGTGGTTATTATAGTACTTAGCTATGACCGCTATTTTCACTTGAAGCAAGTTTTCTTTGTATATCAAATAAGCTCTTCTTCTTTCACTCTCGCTTTTCAAACTTGCCTTGAGCCCTCTGTGGAAGGAGGATGGTCGTGAATTGTAATGTGACAGAACACTTACACAAATGAGGAAGTCTTTAAACCCTTATGCCTCTTTATTTCGTATGTAACGCAAGTGAGTATTCAGAGAAGCTTGAAAATATTATTTATATTCATACAGTTTAAAGGATGATTTCAGAATACAGAAACGTTGCTACATTAATTTTAATGCAGTAATACATCTGAAGTAGTCGAGACAGACCACTCGGAATAAAACACTATTATCGCGGGATTACAAGAGAAAAAGGTAATAAGTTAAAAAAATTAGTACAAGTACACGGAACTTTGTAAGAAATTATAAGTTTCTATGGCATCATATATCATAAATATAATTAGCAAAAATCAAACTTCAGAATTAATTTGTACCAAATGCATTCTTCGTAAACTTTTTTCGTCTGCATCATAGGTACTGTATTTCTTAAATACATGTGCTGAAGTCCAAAAGTACACTGTAAGAAAAGTATAAAAATGTAATGTACTGATTCTTTCTCTGGGTGTAACCAGCAGAACGAATTTGAAATTTTATGTTTCAATTAGGCTTTTCCCTGAGGAGGTGATAGGCCTATCATGCACATTGATGACATTATCTTTGTAACTTAGTTTGAAAAAATTGCTTTTCACGATTTCCTCGATAGTAGTCTAAACAATCTTGCTAAGTGTCATATTGTGGGATACCGTTGAGCTCGATATGTGTATTAGATATATCTGTTTACTGAACTATTTATTTTGTTTTACAATTTTTTCCAAGATTATCAGTGTTAGGACATCTTGAGAGCATTTTTTTGTGGTGTTGGCGCTTTTTAAGTAAAATCAACACTGATCTTCTAGAAGTCCCTTTTAAAAACTTTCTTTCTTTAACTCAGTTTCACCTCTCCCTTTTAGGGACATTTAACGGGCCTTACGGGGCGCGACCTGTCGGGAGAGGGATTATCTATGGATCACATACATACTTTTTTGACCAGACAAGGACAAGGAGGGCCTCCCAGGATGAGTGATCAACCCAATGCCGGGGCCACCTCCGAGACAACTCGAACACACGATACACAATTCACACACAATCATTCTTAACATTGCGAGGTTGGGATGAAGATGATAATGACGGCCAAATGATATCCGGGGACCACAAGGGCTTAAAGTTACCCGACATTTGTCTCACAGGAGAGGAAAACCCCGGAAAAAACCTCGCCTAGGTAACTAGTCCCAAACAGGATTCGAACCAGGACCATCAACTCAACCTTGAGTGAATGAGAAGTTACTAGGAGTATTGCACACTTCTGCTAGTCGGCCGTTTTATTCATGCGAAATATAAACCGAGAAAATCGCAAGACCCATGTTAAAAGTACAGAATGTGCTGGGGTTGGAGGGATGATGGCAATGAGAGTACCAGGAGCCAATAATTAGCCTATGGAAAAAGCCAGAATTTACCTTGGGGTGATTGAAGAGAAAAATCTCCAGCTAAAAACTTTAAGTACCGGTACCCTAAGTAGTATTTCAACCAACACCTTCAGTTGATATGATGGTATGGTAAGGTGCATCTTTATTCTTATATATGGGTCATTCTTCAAATACGGGAAAATTTGGAGTGTGTAAAGTCCAAATTTTTTACTTTGTTTTTAAAATCTCAAAAAAAAATTACTAAAATACTTCAGGGGTTACTTGATTATAATAAGACACCAGCAGACCTTAAATGTTTATATATTTATTTATTTTAATTTTTAAATTTTTTTAAAGCCATGTGAATGACATCCGTGTACATGTGGATCGCAGAAGACCACATTAATCACTAACTTTGGCAACAATCTGCTTTTCTTTATGTGATTTCATATTTTTCTCGTTGCGCTTCAGTTGATTTTGCACCTAATTTGCAAATTTGTGTGCATACTCTGGAATTAATGTAATTTTAACTAGAGTGTGTTTTTATGTTTTGGAGGGGGGGATTAAGCAGAAATTCATTTAATCAGTTTTAAGATTTTAAGTACAGGTCACAGACACCGCAAACACAATAGTACCTTACATTTATCATCTACATGACTTGAGAGTCATCCACATACCCCTTTATGAGGCATATGGATGACACAAAAATCAGGCATGTGGATGACAAAAAATAAGTTTAAGTGGTCTCAGCAAGCCATTCCTTAACCTCTGAAGGCTGAACTTTAATCAGGTACTTTGAATTGGTAGGTTTATCATAGTGCATAATCAAAATTAATTAATATTCACTTTCTGCCTACTTTCTAGAAGTCATGTTAATGACGGGGAACAAAAACGCTTTCCTTGAAAATGACGCAAAGTCCTTTGTTAAACACAAACTGTTTGTAAGCAAGCAAAATTCAACCTTACAATTCAACTACAAGCTGCCCTGTTGGCTTTTTAACACTGTTGCCAGTTATACAAATTTCTCATTCCTGCAGAAAAAAATTCCATTCTTTTCAGCCATGTGGATGACCAAAAACCCTTGGGACATTCTTTATGTTCATTAGGTGGGGTGATAATTTTATTTCATTTTATTTTTTAGGGGTTAATATTCTTCACACATTCATACTCATTGGCAGGAAAAAAGTTGAAAAGGAAATAACATTTTGTTTTGTGGAAAAATGCATTAGAATATACAAAACAGGGGTATGGGACAGGGCATGTGGATGACATTTCATTGAATTAAATTTGATTTTGGAATATCAGAATTTAAAGTTAGAGACATTTCAAAGTGATAGTTGTAGTATGGAAGTAGTAGAAACAAACTTTTATTTTGATTTTTTTTAAAGTTGAATTTGAAGGGAAATATCACTCCGGAACACAAATTTTCCCGTATTGAAGAATCACCCATATATATATATATATATATATATATATATAATGCATTTTCCATAGAACAAATCCAGCGCACGGGCTATACGACTACAGTATTTTTCAAATGAGAAGCAGATTCCCTCACCGCCAATCACTTGTACGAGCTTACGAAGTCCCGCTAGCAGTACCAGTCTTCCCTAAGTCTCGCCGTCTCTGATTGGACCGCGTATCTAAGCAAGGAGATGGACAAACTGTTTGTCATCTGCAATCGATATGGCTACTGAGCCTTGTTATAGGTTTTAGTATTCTCACAGATATTAATATTTGAGATAGGTGTAATTTTTATCGTAGTTGTGAATTTGCTATCTAGTCTTTCTTCATTTTTACACCTGGGTTGGGACTTGACGCGTATGACGTTTAAAATTAGCATAATTAACGTAAAAAAGTGAAATACACAAAAACATGCTTTATGACTCACAATTTTGTTCCATTTTATAAATTTAATTTTCATTTTTACATATAGAATTGGAACCTTCTGATACAGAATTCTAATTTGGAGGTTCTTCATGTAGTCACTACATTTCCACACCCTCATGTACTGTGACACATGAACCAGAAACTGTAACTGCGCTCAAGTGCTTTAAAACAAAATAAACTACTATATATCTCAATTCAAACTAAACACAAAAGTGAATAGTTCTAAAACGACATGTTGGACAAATCTTTGAAGACTGTCTTGCATGCTAGTATACCATTTCATTTTGATCATTGTACCTTGATTTAACGCAATGTTAGAATAGAATATTAGGCAGGAAAGTGTTTTCTTTTGGGCAGAATTCATGAAACACAGCTCAAATATAAAATCAGAAACACATAAGAATAGTAGAAACCTGTTGCTTACATTTGTAGGCACGTGATGTCTTATAAGACTGACATTTATTACAAAACAGATAGATGGGGAACAAACCTACAAGCATAAAGAAACAAATAGTTCTAGGTCATAAATAAACTAGCTGTACAGAATTTAATTTCCGAAACGTCCTTCAAAGGATGATGAATGTGTTGATTCAAATCTATAATAACAACAATAAAGGTAAAGCGATATAATATATTTCCGGTTCCACTTCCTGGACATTGCTCCATCCAACATACCTGCGAAGGGGAGGTGATCACTTCAATGCGTTTTCTAACGTTTTCGTCAAATAGTATGGAGTATAATTATCTATAATACACTAAGCATAATATAGAGTACGGTACCAGAAGAGAAAAAAGCAGATGATAGACATTAGCAACTGTATGCTTTATATAGGCCTGTATGTTATATTTGAACTCTAATGAAGTAGAAATTATCTTGAACACTGAAATAAGCCTAGATGGTATGCTACACTTTTGTAGAAGATGTTTGTAAATGATTATCATAGAGTTTATGAGTTTATCGATGAAACTTGTCAACTCGAGTTTGATTTATTAAAACTATTCCATGAATAAAAATGTAACGGGTAATACAAATAATAATGACTTTCTTGCTTTGTTATATAAAAACAAAACTAACAGCTGCGAAATCACGGTATACTATGAATCAACCAACCATGAATCGATTCGAGTTACCATATTGTAACCAGTGCTACCAATGGTGCATATAATACATAGTTAACCTGATTCAGGTAAGCTAACAACAGAACAGAATAAAAGCACACTAATCGAATTTGTGTTTTTAATCAATGTACATTTATATTATTTCAACTTCCAAACAAGTTATGCTGTATAAAATAATCTGTTTTCGTGCTGCTTAAAGGCTGCATGTGACTTATTCATCACGGCACATGATGCTTACGTGTCCAGTAATGATTTGACGATTATTCACTAGTGACAAACATACTACAAACTACAAATAACTTGAAATAATCAATTTTGAAATATGCATTTTTTATACGACTTCACGGAAATATATTATAACTATCCTACTGACTAAAGTAGGCCTACACACCTAAAAAATATAATGCTTTTGGTTTAAAATTTCTAACGGAACTGGACACACTTTCAGGTAACATGTTATACAATTCTATAGCATGAGGTAAAATTCCATGTAGTGGATTCGCTATGAGTTACAAAAAGATGAGTGACTTGTCTTGTGTTATGGGGATGAACATCTTCGGGTGTAATTAAGGTGGTGTTGGATTTAATAAGTTTATATTTTATAGAATGTAAGTGACTGACTATTGCTGCAATTGTAGAGACAGAAAGTGGATGATTCCAGAAATTTTGGATATATCATTAGTATGGGTTCTAAAGGGAATATTAAACATAATTTTAATCGCTCTATTTTGAATTACTTCTAGCTCATGAAATAGGGTTTTTCTGCAATTCCCCCATATGATGTTCATATATGTAAGATGAGTATGGATTCAAGAAAAATATACCATTTTAAGAAGTTGACTGGACATTACTGAAAGACGTAATCTGTTTATAATACCGACTACTGGGAGAATTTTATTCTTAATTTTGTTAATTTGAGATTCCCAAGAAAGGATACTATAAATATTTAGTCCTAAAAAAGAAATAAATTCAATTTTCTCTATTGTCTTATTATTTATGTTTAAGTTTATATTGATTTGAAGTCTGTGCGATCGCTTGTGAAAGAACATTAATTTAGTTTTATCTTCGTTTATTGTTAATTTATTACAGTTAAACCAATTGATTAGGTCATTCATGTCATGTTGCATTTCATATGCTAAGTCTTCTTCTGTTCGTCCTGTATAGAAAATATTTGTGTCATCGGCATACAAAAGCATTTTACCAAACAATTTTAAATTAAACAAATCGTTTACATATATATTGAAGAGGAGTGGACTCAGGATAGATCCTTGAGGTACTCCACACTTAATAGATGCTATTTCACTATTGTATTGATTTACACTAACGTATTGTTTTCGATTACTCAAATAACTTTCAAACCATGCTAACGATAATCCTCTTATCCCTGCGTAATTCAATTTCTCTAGTAATAAAGCATAGGATACAGTGTCGAAAGCTTTTCTTAGCCCTGATGCTAAGCTATTTCCGTCAACTGATTTTTGTATTTGAACAAGAATGTCAAATAGAGCAGTGGCTGTACTGCTTTTTTATGTAAACCCATATTGCATGGGATGTAAAAAGTTTTATAGTCTTATTTTAACAACTTTGTCAAGAATTTTAGCCAAAACCGGTAACATACTAATTGGTCTATAATTACTAGGATCTGTGGCATTTCCTGCTTTTGAAATGGGCACTACTCTCGCAATTTTACGTTTAGAAGGCACAATTCCCGAGCTTAGAGAGAGATTTACCAATTGGACAATATAGGGAGTTATCCAAATTATGTTGTTTTTAATAAGTTTGTTAGTAAAAAAACCATCTGCACGGTTCCCAAAGTTTTTTTAGTTCACTCATTATTATTTTAATTTCATATTCATTTGTAGGAGTAATGAATAAACTTCCAATAGGAGTGTTGCTGTATGAGGGTTTATAAGAATCGTTATTTCTGGGTATATTCTTAGCCAATAATAGAGCAACATTAATAAAATAAGTGTTTAGGTTTTGCGAAATTTCTACTGGGTCCTCGATAGATTTATTACCAACCATTAGTTCGACCAAGGAAGTATTTTTTATTCTCTTTGGAATATTCAGAAGTTCATTTACAATTTCCCATGAATGTCTGGAACTTTTAGAACTTGAAAACTTTTTTGTATAATATTCTTGTTTTAATTCCCTCTTTTTTTAGTAACTAAATTACGAAGTAGTTTATATTCTATTAATGTATATTCTGAAGATTGGTTTTCTTAGACCATTGATCTTTACTATGAATTAGTTCCATGAGTTCAGAAGTTATCCACTTACATGAAGAACGAGATGCCTTTTTAGATTTGGATCTTTGTTTGTGAACAGTAAAAGCGACAACTCCACTATTTACATAATCTAAAAGTTCATCATAATAAATTTCTGGATCATCAGATGAACAGATGGGCCATCATTTTCTATTGGAAAGGAGTGAACACATCGCTATGAGTCAAAAGCTCTCCAAAATCTAATTGAGCGAGTAATCAAAGCGACCGTAGGTCTCTAATTTAATAACTTTATAATTTAATAGCTAAAATGTTTTGAACCACAGATCCTTTTAACAGTAACTTTTATCAACTCGAGTGGTAGCGTAGTATCTCCAGTCTCATACGTCTCACCAATGAACGGATCAAATCATGGCTCAGCTGCACTACTGTAGAACTTTCACATTATCCTAACTTGAAAATGTATTTATCCATGTACTTATTTATTTAGTAAATACAGCATAGTGATTTAATGGTAAATGTGGGAAGTTATTTGTTAATATAAAAATTCACCGTGTTCAAAAGGCCTATTAAGCAAAAAATAAAATATTTATTCATTATGCAGGTTTCTAAAGCAGCCTGTAATTCTTTTGGAATGAGTGTGGAGTTAAGGTGAGCAGCGAAACAAGGTTTCTTGAATATATGAGTTAAAAAGTATAGAAACGTATATAATAGGTTGTGTTTTTCTGCAGTAAATAAATACTTCAAAATACAGACGTTAAAAAGACGCAACGATTTTATGGCCACCTGAACTTTAGGTCGACAATTGCATTTATTTAGGTTACAAGGGAACGATTTCAAAGCCGTCAGATCTTGCGATCGCCAATTGCATTTATTTTTCGGTGCGTAAAATGAGTAAAAGAGCGTAAATAGATAACTTTATTTCTTTAGGCACTTATGTATTAAACGTTCCGCTTAGGCAATAAAAACAATTGGCGAAATTGCAACTTTACAAATGTAGGAAAACATATTTGCGATTACAGTAAACCCTAATATCTCTTATTAGTAATTTCACAGACATATTTCAAACTTCCATATTAGTTAGGGAGATCCTAAAACTTATTATCCTTATACATTTTAGGTAGAACATTTTGATGAAAACGCTTCCTAAGTAAAATAAATAGTGTAGAATTTTTAATTAATTAAATATATGAAGAAAGTCTGCATGTCCTGATACATAACCATAAAGAAGTTACAGTAACGTATCTAATGGGTATTACCTTGCGTATAGACTCAGACCACCATTTTTAACTCCATATCAAAGCCTAGCATTTGACTGAATTTTTTTTTCGCTGCAGATAATTTAATTAATAGAACCAGATTTAAAAAAAAATAGTAATCAAGAACTTTAAAACAATTTTCTCAGTCATTAAAATTAATAGTTTTTGTCTTCAGTCTAATGCTATTTATATTCACGATGACATTCCTTTAAGAAGAGAAGACCTCCTAAGAAGGGAATACAGGTTTTGAGAGCAATGATAGCCGGTTACATAATGTATAATACCTGTGAATTCCTAAAACTAGTTCCAAGGTCCTCATGACTTTCTCTTTCGAAACAAAGGATTGTTTTGTGATGGTGGTGGTGCATGATGCTGGTTCATTAAGGTTGGGAAGCTACTTCCCGTCGAGCTGACACTGCCCCTGTTATCTCCGCCCGCTAGCTTGCTTAGGGCAAGGAGATGGACAACATCCATTACAACACACTACCACCATTATAAAACTCTACACGTGGCACTGACAAGCAGTCTGGACAAGAAGTAAGGCATTACTTAAGTATGGGTAAGACGTAATTGCTATCATCATCATCATCATCATCATCTTCTTCATCATCATCTTCTTCTTCTTTATCTTCTTCATTTTCATCATCATCATCTTCTTCTCCTTCATCATCAACTCCTTCATCGTCGTCATCATCATCTTCTTCTTCTTCCAATTCATCGTCATCTTCTTATTATTCTTCCAATTCATCATCTTCTTCTTCTTCTTCTTCTTCTTCTTCATCTTCTTCTTCTTCTTCTTCTTCTTCTTGATGACTTATTTTGCCGGTGAATTTAAAAGTAAGACTATCCACAGAACTATGTCGATAGAATAAAAAACAAAGCAAAATAAATCTGTAGACGTTTTACTAAAACAGTGAATTTACTAGAAGAAAAAGGGTAATTCAACAAGGCACTACCGTTAATTAATTATTCACATAGTTCTCGTAACTAGCGTACATAATGCTGTTATTTAGCTTAGATAAATTTTAAAACTTTGTACGATGGTTGAATATCGAATATTTTGTTAGTTTTGATTATAAACTATGAAAATAATGCTTCCCATTTATCAAATATCTAACTAAACTCCGTGGCGCAACATCCCTGAAGGGACAAGGCCTACCTACCACCCGACCACTGCGTCATCTACCAAAGGCAGATGGCAGGATTGCGGGACATGTGGTCAGCATACCGACATCCATGGCCGTTAATGGTGGTTTCCATGACCGGAGCCGCTACTTCTCTATCAAGTAGCTCCTCAATTTGAATGACGAGGCTGAGTGCACCCCGTTCCAGACCCCCTACCTCAGAAAAATCCGAGGATGTACGGGGGATCGAACCCGGGTCTACGGATCTGTAGTCAGCGACGCTAACCACAAGATCACGCAGGCGGTCATTAAATATCAAAGTCACTTATTTTCGTGTACATTACTCAACTTAATTTTTCTCAAATTTTGTTACAAGAAAAAATAATGATAATCATACTATAGGTATTATTAAATTACCATTAACAGGTGCCCGCGGCTTCGCCTTCGATTATTTACTTAACTTCTAGATGTATTATTTAAATCATTTAACAGAAAAATAATAAAAGCATATTTATTAACACTGACATCTTTTTTACGTAAATTACACAATTTAAAATTAATTAAGGAATCGCGCACAATGTGGTTCATTCTTAATTATTTGTTTCACGTAATAAATAGGCATAATTAAACAACAAAAAGAAAACATTCTTATACTGCCAATACGGGCTACAGATTCGAAATGAAACGATTAAAATGAACCACAAATCCATGTACTTTACCAAAATCATGTGTAAACCAATTTTATTATAACGATTGATAATTAAAAAGGTAAAAACCCGGCTTCGAGGTGCATTACACAATTAAAGTGCGCCGCCCGGAAAAAAAAAAAAAAACTTCCGATTCCAGTTCCCTAGCCCAAAAACCCTGCATAGTGAGTTTCGTCCAAATAATTCAATGGTTTCCCATTTAGGCATGCAATCATCATCACCTTCTGTTCACCTACGTGGATCATAAACAATTGAATATAGATAACCAAGCAAGGCCACCATAAATTAAATACACAATTTAATATTGTCTTGTTAATAGGATGCGTTGGATTTGCACAGAAACACAAATCAAAATCTCTATATATATAAAAGGCTTTGTCCTGACTGACTGAATGAATGACTGACTGATTGACTGAATGACAGGCATCAACTAAACTATAAAAGGTAGAGACTTGGAATTTTGACAGTACCTTCGTTTCATAATGTAGGTGCTCACTAAGAAAGGATTTTGAAAAATTCTGATTCTAAATGCCAAAAATTAAATGTTTTTGAAAATACTTAATCCCTTTTTACATAGAATTATCAATTCCAAATCACAGAATATATTGTTGCCAAATGGTATCAGGTGGGCTTGGAAAAAACAATTGAAATGCACTTTTGACAAATAAGAGAAGTTATCAAAATAATTCATGTTATAAATAAATATTACAGAATGAAATCCACTAAAATAATGGAATCACATAACTTTCTCTACCCTGGACATAGAGAAAACAAAACGAGGTATGGTAATGTGTATATTATTATATTATATCGCAGGTTTTTGGAGAGAAAAGTATGAAAGTGATAATGCTTTATGGTAACATAAGAGTGGGAAATTTCCCGCCTCGATATTACAATTTTATGTTACAGGAATTTCTGTTTCTTCTTATTTAAACCTCTACCAGGCTTGCTGTGCACTGTACAAGCGATGGGATGCAACATTCTAGATCCTCTATGAGCCATAAAAAACTATATCAAGCGTTTTCTGAGGGAATAGTGTAATAAGTCGTTCTTCCTATTTCAAATTATAAATGCCTATATAAGGACCTAGAATTTAAAATTGAAAATCCTTCATAAGCTAATTTCCAATTACAAAATACAAAACCCGGGCGACGCCGGGTCTTTTAAGCTAGTATTATATAATATAGCACAGTATTTATGATGATTGTTATATATTAGATTTGTTTTAAATTAATAGCATATAAGAGAATTTGCTGTCCGAGGAATACATATCTTTTAAAAAGAGTAGGCAAATTCCTGTTTATAGTTAAGAAAAAATGGGAATCAATGGTAGGGGATTAAAAGCCCCCAAGTCGTAAATTACTTGATAAAAAGTATTGAAAGAATTTTTTTGATGTTCTTGACTGTTTGAACTTAGATGGGTTGTCCCTCTGGAAAGCAAAGATGTAACAAAGGGGTATCCTTGATATATTTTGTTTTGATTATGAAAATAAATAAATACAAAATGTAGATAAATAAAATACTATTTTCTTTCAAATATAACTGTATGTGGACACAAAAACGTAAACGCAAATACGCAATCTTAAACACAAATATACACACACATCCTCACATCCATACAAACAGATTGCGATACTTGATTAGAAAGAGAGCTCATAAATTTGGTTTTAGCCATGCTTAAGGTTCTTAATAAAGTCAGACAAATACTAAGGATAACCCTACGTTATGGGAGTAACCCTCAGCTCAAACTGAACCGTCGCACAGTGAGGCGTAAGTACTTACGCTTCTCTCACCCCAATCTTCCTACAATCTAGAGTTAATTATCCTGGACAGTTTCTTAATACATTGTAAAAGTTATGTTAACAATATTCGTTGCATCTTATTTACTTTATTTTTGAAAATACTACAAAATTTGTGGTAACAATAACTATAAATGCACCCATTTCATTGGATAAAATTCACAACATACGAAAGAGGACACGCTAGTTTCCTAAACGTACAGTATTATTGCACTGAAATATGCGTAACGTGTCAGTGTTAATAATAACATGTTTCACCTATATTATACAATATTGTAAATTATCCATATTGTGAATGCAAACAAATGCGAAAAAATAAACAAACTATTGAAGGAAGCATTAAGAAATTTTGTAGAGTGTGAGGTATACAAGACAATGAATAGAATTCTAGAAAATAGCACACTGCAAACTAATAAATAACACCCTCAGCAATCCATGTTATCATTTCTTAGTAATAGGAAATTGCAGCAAATTTCCATCTCCCAAAGTTTTCAACCATTAAAAAGCACCGTACATTAAAAAGCACCGTACAAAGTTTGAGCTAAATCAGATAAATACTCAATCGTGTATGCAATTAGTAATTATATTATGAAATGCAAAGTCCCAATAATGTTTATAAGTAATTTTATCCTTTCTGAACAATTCCTAGATAGTAGTTTTAGTTTACTAACGAGGGAACTGTATGTCGAAACCTACCCTCAAATTTTGCATGTCGATAGGTCTTCATTACAGATAGACACGTGCAAAAAATTAGCTACTCATATGAACTGTAAGTGTATGAAATCTTGTTTGTATTGTTGCATAATGAAACAACGGCGGGCTCTTGTATAGCTCGCTTGAGAAGCCCGCATGCTGGGAACATAAGCAACAGCGGGTGCCGAGGAGTGAAGCAGAGGAAGAAAGCTATGTCGTTACTCGTTGAATGTGATGGTTCATTTTTAGATAATCACTATTTACCATTTTCACACTTTGAATCTATTTAATATGCATAGACATCGAGGGGTTGGTTATGATTGTTAGTGTGTGGGGGTGTTATAGACCAAAAGTGTGGCCACTCAAAATGGGTAACTAAAACAAAGATTTTTCGCCATGCACAGCCATGCACAACAGTGGTGCTTCAAACAACCTCTTCTCAGCGCTGACATGTCTTGTTCATACCAAACTCTTTAGGTGTTAAGAACGTGGACTATGATATTACATATTGCACTCGTCATTATAGGGCATGCCAAAGTAAAATAATAATAACACACGAAATTCATTTAGCTAATCCTAATCACTAAAATAGGTACTAACTATTTCACGAGAACTACTGGAATACAAATGTATGTATCAGAGGAGGATGCTAATAATTACTATAATATTATTCACTCCCTTAGGGATAAGGAAAGAAAAGGTTAAGGCAAACTGCACATAGGCCTACTTGGGAAGTGGGAACGGTGCTATGCAGCACTATGAAAGCCGTCGACTAACGGTAGGAAGCGGACGCTCCACTAGCCCTCCGCCGACAACTGTGAGTGACTATTCAATATTTAGAACTTGTGGGATTCCGAATTAATTTTCACCCACTTAAAGTTTATATGAAGAACTAACTTTTCATGTGTCTATCTGCAATGAAGAACTACCGACATGCAGAATTTGAGGGTGGTTTCGACATGACAATCTGTACGGTTCCCTCGTAAGACGTATTTTTTTAGGGTAAAGTGAAATTTTAAAATGTTGGTCACCAAAATGCAACTGTTTGAAACAACTTATGAAATAGACGTTTAGCAGATCTGACACAAAAAAATTGGGTGAAACATTTTACGCAAGGAGTATTTTAAAGGCAGGAAAAGTGTAGGGCTATGTGAGAAGAAGAAGATTGCTATAATTCCATTATCGATTTCAATAATGCCTCATGATATCTAAAAATGGAGGAAACTGAAAAATGTACAATCCAAAAATGTTAACCAGAGTCAACTTCAGTGAAAAATAAAAACCATAAATTTCGCAGAACAGTGCTTACCATTCGGACTTGGCGTCATTCATCTGTGCCAGATGACGGATTGCGGGCATGTGGCTAACATGCATTTCAGAGCTGGATTGATAACCAATCAAAAGAAGACCCAGAAATGTCAGCTATGTGTCAGAAGGAAGTGATGAATTACCATAAACACGCATAGGAGGAATAGCGATTATGAAAGAAATCTTGTAGTTTGGGTGAAACAGGCCTGGTCCCAGCAATTCCGACACGAACCGGAGCACGGAAGGGTGAACTGATAAACATCCAACAAGTCTGACCTCACATTTCGCTATAATTTTTATGTATTTTTTATAATGCCTACAACGGAAATAAAAAGAAAAGATTTGTAATGAATTTGGAGCTCTTTCTTAGTCTTACACTGTAGAAGGGAATTTTTAAGTCCTAACGTAATGCTTAAAATTTGTTTTTCTATTGATAGAGTGACCCAAAACAAAAAGCCCATGCAAATAAATTATGTAAAATATATTGGGGATGGAATCTCTATTTTTCAGAAGTCCTTAGCCCATAGTTTTTAGACTAGACCAAGATTTATTTCACTCTTCGATTCACAAAGGAACCTAGAATAAGCTGTGAAAACAGTTTAACATACCATACAACAGTAATCGAAGCTTTTAATTCTATTATTCAAATAGATAAGAAAGAATAATTTTGTATGTCCAGATTGAAAGTTGCTGATGAAATAAGACAGCGATTTTAGTGTCTCACCTAACCGCTCCTACTAATTGTGTTTTGGTGTATGAATCTTGTAAATATTTATTCCAATTTCTACTAACATCTACTTGTAAAATGCAGAAAATTGAACAGAGACGTAATTAAGTTTAAATATTATTCTGACACAAGCAATGTGTACTTCTAATTTAAAAAGATCAAACTAATAAAGAAACTAAATATCTTGCAGAATAAAAGTAATATATTTAAAAACTAGAAATATAAGTTTTTCAAATTGTATGACGATTTTTAGTTTTTTAAAAAGAAAAAATGAAAATTAAGGGTATAAGAGTTACATGCCAGGATCTTGAACAGTCTTAGAGATGGACAGCTAAGCGAAAGCAGCAGAATTCCAATAGCATACCTATTTAGGGAACCCTAATATGATAAGGAACATGTTATAGGTATGAAATGGAAATGTAGAAACAAATAGTACAAGAAACAATTAGACTAAAAATAGACAATACACACTATATCATGAAATGATATTAATCTGCAATAATATATCTTGGCATTCTTAGTTGATCTTTCTTAAGTATCAATATATAAGAATTTAGAAATTGTATGTTTACAAAAAATCTCCTTTAACTAAAGTTTATAAGTTACGCTCTTTAAAAAAGCCTGCTACACGACTTTCTTGGTGGAGCAGACATGAAGTACCAAAACTCAGATTGAAACACCTTAAACAGGAAGGAAAGTATTCACTACTTAAAATTATAAAGTAATTATGCTATTGGATTACACAAATGTACTTTACACACCAGCATAGGTTAAGGAGACCGCATAGAAGTACCAGCATTATAATTTTTTCAACTGAGGAGTCTGTTAACAAACCCGGCAATCTCCATTTTGATATAAGATAGAGATGTTAACGTCAAATGAGTTTAATGCATTTCCTATTACATTTTTAGTGTATGAGTTGCAAATCTGAGTTCTTCCCTTATGTGGGAAGTCAAATTTGTAACACACACACTGAATATGTAGCAGTAAATGCATTAAACTTTCATTAGAAGTTATCTTCTCTATCTTATATCAAAATGGAGATTTCCGGGTTTGCTAATAGACCCTTCAACTGGCGTGCAAGTCTAGGCAATAGTCTATTTTCTGTGTTGTGATTTTTTTTTTTAAGAAAAGGCATTTCTTTATCATCGAACTTGGACAATTATTATGGGCAGAAAACATATGAACTAAAAGTTGTGAGTCTCAATACAAGGCGATATTCAAAGATTTAAGCCCATTTCAAGATAAATGACAACATTCAAGAGAATTATATGATAAACAACACCATAGTTAGATACTATGCTTAGGCTCCATCCTTGAAAGGTAATCAACAAAAACGTGACATCTCAATGATTTAATTTCTTAAGTCACATTCTTAACATGCATAATCAGATAAGCAGACTTAGAAATACACATAACTTCCTCTTTTCTTTCTCAAGGGACATCACAATAAGTATTCATGAAGAAATGTCGATATGACCGAACAATACCGTAGGCAGCTTGGAGTATCGTCATAACAGAGGAAAGAAAGGGAAATAGAGAAAGATTACAGTGCATATAACTTAGTAAATGATGTAAACATATGAACGAAATTTGATACCCCAAATGCATTTGCCTGGAAAATGTAATTTATTCTTCTTTCTATTCTGCCATAGACTAAGTGGCCACATTGCAGAAGTTCGTATTCAGTTGCCTCATGCTCATCAAACTTCTAACTGCTCACGGATCATAAAATGAACGTTTCTGTAGAAAAAAAGCTAAGTTATAACTTCCGATACCTTCAGAAAAATCAATCAGAAAACGTTTCAAATAAACGTTTTAGGCATCAGTTCATGCAGATGACGTACACAATTTGAAAGTGTTCCGTAAGTGCAACTGAGCCGATGAGACCTGCGCGAGAATGTCACTTTGAAGCTTTTCCATAAGGTTATACTGCAACTGCACATCTTCAATTCAAGATTCTTGTATCGCCATCCCAGTTATACCAGAAAATGCTGGACATGAATTGTGTTACATCTCGGAAGACGCCTAATTGAAATACAAAACTTCGTTTAGTTGCGATTATTGGTAATCATAGAACACACACATACAAGTATGTAGCGTACGTTATTCTTGAAATCAGGAGAAAACGTAACGTATTTATTCTGAAAACTCGAACTAGAATTTAAGGGCTGAGCACCACGTCTCTTATAACCAAGCTTGCCACACGTCCCGGTTTTCAGACAAAATCCCGGTGTCCCGGCCGGTTTACTTCACGTCCCGGTAAAAATTAAATTTGATTTCCTAGATGACCAAAATAGTCTAAAAAAATGTTCTAGCCAATGAAAAGTACATGTAAATATTGTTCAAACTTTTATTCCTTATTCAAAGTGTTTCTTCTTACGTAAGTAACTTTTAAAAATTAAAAAATTAAATGTTTAAATTGATATGCTTATGTCATTTATTATTACCCCTGGTTTAGGTTCCTAATCAGTAACCATTTATTCATAGCATTGAGAATAAACTACCCTCTAAAACACTGTAAAAACCCGCCAAGCTGTGGGGGCATGCCTGAGTCCCGGTTGAACATTTCAGAAATCTGGCAGGCCTACTTATAGGGATAGAGAAAGAGTAAAGAGGGAAGCAGGAGAGCGGTGAAAATGGGAGACTGTGGCAACTAATATCTAAGGCCCGGATGTTAATGCTCTATCAGAAGACGAAACATGCATGCAAATATACTCTAAAAATTGTAAAATATGCTCCGGAATCAATGAAGTATGCTCTATCATTGAAGTAATTTTAATACATTACGTTCTCTTGGTAGATGAATTAGATGATATATTGCACAAAATAATAGAAGTAGTATAAATTACATTGCAAATATTTTAAAAACAAGGTTAACGCAACAAATTTTAGTACATTGAAAACTAATGAAGTGAAACGCATCACAATCAGTTCCGAAAACAATAGGAATTATTGTACAGTCTGTTCTCAAAATATTCATTTAGCCAAATATGCTATGTTTGAATTAACGGAGATTCGCATAATTTTTTTAATCTGTCAGAAATATGTCGTTAAATAGTTTGACAAATTAATCAAAAATGCATAAACATTTCAATGTCAAGAGAATATTGAGGAGTTATCGCGAAACTAATAAAATATTTAACAATATGCAAAATGAAACGACCAATTTATTGTTTCTTTCGTGTTGTGTATACATTTTAACTCTAGCGTGTAATTCAGTGCATCATTAACAATAAGCTTTTTCATAAACTTCCGAACCCACCTAATAATATTGAATAAAAATGAAAGGAAATATACTTTTTAAACATCCTCTTAATGTTCTTGAAAATAGAACTAAGTATGGTAATGTATTTTTCACTGTGCTTAGCAGTTCAATGTCCTTCTATATTCATGGAATAATAAGTGGCACGTATTATCTGAATAACATAAAGCTATCTAGGACACATACGCTCATAGTAATCGTATTGTGGGAGGGAGTGGATAAATATTTAGTGGTCAGAAATAGAACAATATTTACGATGTGTGTCATTGAGTTCACTTAGTATGTCGCAATGCCCGCGCATGGATTGGAACATACTCAAGGTTATGGCTATCGCCGCGCTCGGCCGGCAACTTCTCCACTAGCTGAGTTATGCGTGCTGCTTATATGCCTTGTTCAAGGGGTCACAATTTAGCGATGAGTTCGAATGGTGGGATTCATTGCAGTTCTGGGAACAATACCTGATCATGGGTATCAGCAGGTAGGGAGGCATGGGGAAAAGGCCTCTCTCCAGTATTCTCTAGGTAGAAACCGCCCCTCTCAATATCTAATTTAGGTTAAATGTTGATGCTAACAGAGAATAACTCTCAACCGTAAAAATAAGGTCCAGTTATTCATTGCGTGGCCAGGCAGCTTCAAAGGAATAAACCATTAAGTCGGTGTTGCTTTATGTTAATTGATCTGACTAAATCGGTCTTGGTTTCCGCTTTACAAATCAAAAGCAATATGATACGTTAATTTATTATGAGGCATGTTAATAGAGTTAAGTAATGTCGGTAAATAGCGTTCTTCCAATGTCAACATCATAAAACCACGCAACTTTACACTAAACTTCGCTGATCCCTTTATGGATCAGGCCCTACCATCCAACCGCTGCGTCATCTACCTTGGGAGCATTTGATCAGCAGGCTGATTACCACAGCAGCTATTGGCGACTTTCTTATCTGGAGTCGTCATTTCGCTATGACATAGCTCCTCAGTTACCATTACAAGGCTGAGTACACCCCGTTACAGACCTCAGTAACTCAGAGGTATCGGAGATCGAACCTAAACTTGCGGATCCATAGTCAATTATGCCAACCACTAGACCACGCAAGCAATTTTCTAAATACTTACTGATTCTAATGTACAGTTTTTTAGTTGCCTTATTTGTTCTACAAGAAAGTTCAGTAAATTTCAGGGGTTCACTGAAATGATAAACCCTATTTTGAAATCCATAGTCATTAAATTTGGAGTGTTGGCTACAGAACTAAAAATATAAATTATCTGTCACACTCTCAGGGGTAATGGCGTGGGACGAGATTCACAGGCTTATGATGACAGACAAGAATTGTTTTAACTACCAGCTGGGTATTAAGGAGGTCAAAATTAATGTTTTCATCGTGATTTAGTTGTTGAATAAATGCAATGTATTAATTAAGGTAGAACACCTAGACATTGCATAATACATACAGATCTTAAATACTGTCAAGACTTGGCTTATATATGTTTGGGGTTTTCATACGAAATGTGGATCCCGTGGTGAGCTGTGATATTAGGTGACACAGGACATACAGTTAGTCACAGAAGCAATGCTAATTTATCTGTTCTTAAGCAATAAACAATAACACTGCATGAATCATAATATAATACAATATTAAATAACATGTCCGTCGATAACTGAGCCTAATTTTACGCTGACTGTCATGTTGCTATCATTGTCCTGATCATAAAGCGAACTCCAATGCTTCAGATTTATGGTAATCAAATCAAACACGGGTTCCAGAGTTCTGTTTGTACGAGGGTAAGTCAATAAGTATCCAAACTCTCTTTTTAAAATTTCGCAACCAATACAAAACTTTCAATCACCTCATTTTTCAACATAGTCCCCTTGCTTCTCAATGCACTTGATCCATCGTTGCACAAGCTTGCTGATGCTCTTAGAAAAAAGTTTTTCGGCTGAGTAGCAAGCCACGTTATTCACCGCTTCTTTCAGTTCTTGTTATGAATAATGTCATATGCAGAACCATAGCTAATTTGTATATGGTTTGCCACTTCATCGACAGTCACTCTTAGGTTTGTCTGAATCATGATACGCACTTGCTCAATGTTGGCGTCACTGGTGGATGTGGATGGGCGTCCTGTTCTTTTCTAGTCCTTCACACTTGTTCGACCTTCTCTGAACTTTTCAATCCACTCGTACACGCTTCGCCGTGGTAAAACATTGCCCCCATATTGTGCGGAAAGTCTTCGATGGATCTCGGCTCCTGATAGACCTTCAGACGTAAAAAAAAAGCTCACTGGACGCTGTTATTCTTTAGTGCAAACTCTGAACAGTGCAGCCATGTTTAATGAGCAACAACGCAACACCAGTGGAGTCATAACGGTCAAACATTCCACAAGTAGAGACAAATGAGCATGTCGACGTGCACGAGAAAAAGCGGTACAGCTAAACTACAAAGGATTAAAGAAAATGTTAGGATACTTGTTGAATTACCCTCGTATTATAATTGAGATACTATAGATATTGTGTTCGACAAGCCAAAGAGGCCCAGAGGATTCCGAGGTTGATTTTAGACATTCGGACCGTGAAGGTGGTAAAGTTGTCAGCCTTACGCTCCGGCCCCCTTTACCCCAGGATGAGACGATCCCAGGGCCATAGTGCCACCAGAAGAATTAGGTCAATTGAAAAACTACCTTCCAGTATGTAGCTCAGCGCCTCAACCACTACGCTACGGCGTACCCCCTACTATTGATATAATATTCGATAAAATTTTCGATACAGTATTTTTTTATGATCTGTTAGAGATTCAGTATTCCCTGAGGGTGGAGGAAGCGTATTCCTCCGAAACGTCGATTTTTTCCTAAATATTCACCGTTTAGCAACCCGAGAACAGTATATTTAGCAGTAAGACCAAGTATTATTATTTCATCGAAGGGCAAATTTCCAAAATTTAGCGTTTTCCAAACTGCCAGAAATTTACAGAACATTACTTCTTACAGTCATTCGGTGAAAATGTTTGTGTTTAAAGGAATGTTATGCACCGTTAAGTAATGCTAACTAATGTTTACATTCGGAATTCAGAGCTGACGAAAAGTGTCCATCCCAAACTGCATACGCACATTGGTAACCGTACTATAGTTCATTTATGCAAAATTAGAATTCACAGAACAAGAGGATAGGGAGAGGCCACAAAATCGGCACGTCACCCATTAATATTGACACGAAATAAAAAGGATGGTTAAAATAACCTCGGAAAAAGCTAAACTACGTTTTATAGATTGAAACTGATATTAGTAGAATTTTTATCTTCCTACTTCACCAATGTGGTACTATAAATAAAAGAACTAGAGATTTAATACACGTATCACGCAGTCATAATTCTGTCCACTATAGTTTTCCTACGAAAAGATAATAAATATATTTTCTTATAAATCTGAAAGTACTAGAAGATAAATGGACCGTAACTGCAGATATAATCTGAGGATACATTTGGATCTAAAGTAGACATAGATTGTTGAAGATAGAAACACATAACATGTCGTTAGCTATGTTGTGATATTGCTTTAATAGCAAGAAACTCTCATCTAAAGTAACGAGCTATTTGTAAGGAAGACAGATAAACAAAACTATACAGCTGAATAGCAGGGTAATGCTCAGCCATTCCCTGCAATTTTTTGAGTGAATAAGATTGGATGTAGGCCATAAATAAGCACTTCTACTTTTGTATATTAGTCTAAATGTATGTATTACTTATCCTTAAACATCAGATATCACGGAACTTTATAGCAAGACTTTTCCACGGAACATGTGAGAGGTTTAAGCAAATATGAAGATGAAAAGAGCAAGTAGAAAAATCATACTCAGAAGTTCAAATCTTGTTTATATTTTTTCATAATAGAAAACAGTCCGACAAAGATATTGGTCAAGAAAACGAACAGAGCAATCTAGTTGAGTGCAGGGAATTTTTCCGATGTACTGCGCAGTTGTTTATGCTTAAATGGGAATACATAACCGGCCTCGCCAGGCCCACTCCCCACCCCTGTGCCTATTCTTTTGGGGAAAGGGCGTTAGAGGATACGCAGCAGCGGCTGACCCTCCACTTAATTTATGTCTTATTCGCCTCCCTCCTTCGCTCCTAAACTTGGAACCGACTTGTTTTCATAGGGTAATGTTAAAGTGGCAGACGTTCGACAGTAAACCAATGCGAGTCAGATTCATTCAGGGGTTGGTGTGGAATTCTTGTAAAGCACGCCTTCTAGCCACTCAAATGAAATGTTCCCACACTCCAGTCCTATTTCACCGCTCACCTAGGCCTGAGCGTTGTTCATAGCAACGTTGTACCTTGCTGGCACTTAATAACAGTTGCCTTTCTCATGGCCAACACTACAAACAACTGACATGTAAGGTTAGCTCAGCCGTTAATACATGGCGGAAACTTTCCAGGATTCCTCACAACAATTATGGCAATGAGTGAGTTAGCCAGGCGGCTTCGAAGTATAGTGATGATTTACTGTTATAAAAATTGTTAATTAGGCGTTACTCTTGTACCGGTCAACCGATTTGGACCAAAATCAATAGGATTCGTCCTATAGAAGTTATAAGTTTGTATACTAAGTTCCATGAAAATATGGTAAAGCGTATTCGAGTTATCGCGCATACAGACACACGGACGGACGGACGGATAGACAGACAGACAGACAGACAGACGGACATACATTTTTCCCGTCCACCATACAAGCTTATAAAGAACAATTCTGGCACTTAATAATCAAGGATCCGATTTTGATGACCTAAAAATACTTTAAAATGAGCTACAATATGACTGTAAACATTTTTACACATCCAAAAACTAAAACAAATGACCCAAAAGTTTGTATAGAAATACTAGTTTATTCATCAGATTTGTGTCAGTTCTACATTTATGTTGTTGACTCAACTATAGGCTTGTAATTACTAATTACATAGGTTAAATGCAAACAGCAAACACCGTATTTCTATATCCAAATCAAAATTATAACAATAAAGAGAACAGGCAATAAACAATTGAAACTGTATTGCAAATGTAAGCAACCTGTACTTAAAATAAACTTAAACTTAAACATAAGTTCTGAATTCTGTGAAGAAGCTAAAATTTTAAAAACCATTAATTTAATTATACCTTGTATTTATTTTATCAATGTTCCGACCTAAAGATTACTATTTCCGAATTCGAAGTTACTTTTTCGAAATTGAAATAACTTTTTCCGAATTTATATTAACATTTTTCGAAATTGAAATTACTTTTTCCGAATGTACATTTACTTTTTCAGAAATTGAAATTACTTTTCCGAAATTGAGGTTGAAAAGGTGTAGAGTATGATTTCGTTAGAGTTCAAGTTTAAGATTCCCTTTATATAATAAAATGGTTTTTTTCAGTAACCAGGTGTAAAGCTTGATAACGAAATTATTTTTATTAAGTTCTTTTAAACTCAGATTGGAGGCACGTGTTAACTATATAAATGAGGTTGAATGGTTTTTGACAGTCGGAAAAAGGACAAATAGACACTTCTCACAAATGGAATAGATGTTATTTAAAAGACACGGAGAGAGTTTTGAAATCTATATGTTTTTTAACTTTTTTGACAGAATTAGTAAAGAAATTATTCCACAAAATTGATTACTTCTGATAATATTGATTCAATATGAATATCTGATTCAACCAATAAACGCAATGCAGCCCAAGAAATTTAACAAATATTCCATCAAGGTTCAACAAAGACTTAAGTAATGCAGAACAGACATAAGCTACACCATTTTTATAAATGGTTGAGTATTGTCAAACAGCCATGGAGTGCGTTACATATAGGTACTTAATCAATAAAATTTATGCATTTCAGAATAAACTAAGCAATCTTGCACTTATTTAAAACGATATATAAAAATACAAGTTTCTTGTTCGATTACTTGTTAGTTGTGCAAGTGGAGGAATATATATGAAGATTAATACCAAAGCGTCGACTACACAATTTTCAGAATTACAATCTATTTTAACATCTTTTAATCGTAATGAAATGGTTTACCCCAACAAGTAACAACTGATCAGAAATATAGCAGAGTTGCATAATGTATGTTTATTAACGTGACGTGTCCACTAAGAAATATTAAAAAGGCAACTTCTAAATACTGCAGCATAAATATGTAAAACATAATAAAACTTGTATCATTATGTTTAGATCTGTAAGCTTATGTATTCTATTATTTATTATTCGTTAGCTTGGAATGTTCTTACAGGGATTGAGGACTCAAGTTTAGTGTGACTGACATGACCCAGAAGGACGTCATTGTGCATTGATGGTCACTCAACAGCATAAGCAGTGCGCGTCTCAAGTGCATCTTCTGCAGTCTACACGAAGATGATAAAAGAACATTTTTTTTCTTTTTACATTCACAAACATCAGCGGTCACTCTTTATGTGTAGAATGCAAAACGAAGATAATTTATTTTATTATGTCTCTGTAACTCAATATGAAACGTGTTCACTTTTTATATCTATCTGATTATACCTGAGCACACTTCTCTTGTCATCGCTTTACTTTCAAAAATGTTTCCCCAAAAAATGATAATTTTCTATTTTTCTGCATTTTTAAATTTTTTACTTTATTTTATCAAACCGATAACAAACATCTACAATCAAATCACTTAATAAACCAATAATTATCTTTGTCGACACATAAAACATTGTCATTGCGTGATACATTCCTCCACCTCTTCCTATAGAACATGCTTCGTGAACTTAACCGATCTTGTATGAACATTCGAAGCCTGTTCATGACAGGAATTCATTATTGGAAATACCTGTACATGCATACATTAATTCTTGAAAAGAATGATGCATCATATTAATTAATTAAAATGCGCTTACATGAATGATATTCTGGCAGGCCTATGAGTGAGTATCTATATATTTCAAGCCATCATTACATTTAAGATTTTAAATGTGAGGTAGTATTTTTTAACATATTAGTAGATTTTTGCTACTCTTGCCTTTAAAGTCACCAATCTAACGTTAAAATATGAAGCAGAAAGTAATATTTAACTATCATCCTTCTTGGTCCAACGGAATCAAACTTTTATTAAACTACAAAATGGTACCGGTACTCAAACTCACTGCTTACCAAACATGAATTCGGATCATTCTTAGCCATCACCATTCTTATTCTTAATCAATTATACTTATATCGTACTAACTGCTTACTGGCAGAGGCAAGGGGAAAAATAGGTTTATTTCGCGGACTATGGCGTTTGTGGCTTTATTTACGAATTTTGCGTTATTTCGCGGCTTACATTTGCCTGCAAATGATACCTAACATCTTAATATATCTAATATAATCTTGAAATCAGAATACATAATTTTACAATGGTTTCAATTTATATAATTTTTTAATTTTTTTATTTGTCCTATAAGACTACCCCGGATTCTGGGGGCTTTTGTATGATTCAACTATCGCCTTACTTGCGGAAATATACGGTATTTTCGCAATGACGTCTGTCTGTCTGTCCGTTTGTGTAGGCCTACTGTGGCATTGTAATTACTTCTATTTTAGGATCATGAACTTTTTTGTGCACTTATTGCACCCTAGAATTTGGTTTCTATTTCCAAAGTATTAACGGTATTTTTCAGGAAAACGTTCTCAAAACTTTGATTTTTTAAATAAATGTTCTAACTAGTTTGATATAAAACATAATTATAGAACCTTCCAACTTCGCATAGTAATAAATAAGCTTTACACACATTTCTTTAAAAAATTTAAAAAATAAAAAAATAAAAATAAAAACACTTACAAATTACTTTAGTTTATTTTCGATTTTTTTTGGGTTATCTCAGCTACGGGAGAAGATACACGTAAAGTCTGCCCCGTAAAATTATAGAGACAATTAAAATATAGACTTGTTATCGAACACATTTCTTTACTAATTCAACAGATATCGAGGTAATAAAATAATTATAGCTTCAATGCACACTATTATCTTACGAAAATAACTCTATTCTTTTGTTTATCAGGTAGTAATAAGAAAGACATAAGGTGTAATGCACCCAAAACTGGGATGGTTTTCGAGATTTTTCGTATGCCAGTGTTGCTCCTAACTACAGCGGATCAAACTGATTCTAACTGGTTTCACCTCTGAATCCCCATCCCCTTTCATGTTATTTCTCCACTGCTAATAATGCTACTGGATTGCAAACAATAGCAAACCAGTTTTTCAAAAACCTCAGGAATTATTAAACCCAAGGTCCTAACAAATTTTAGTAATAAGAAATATTAATATATGTGATACAGTTTCTGCAACATGTTTTGCACCCATTATTTAGAAAATTATTTTTAAAAAAATAGCAAATTCAGCTCTTAATGATGACAACATTTAAACATAATACCACATATAACTAAAATTATCACAGGTAATGAAACTCGTAATTTCAAATGAGATTTACTAAGACTATTCCATTCAATCGATGTATCGAATGAGCTACAAGATCCTACCCAATGCTGCCTATAGTGCGTATGAGAAATAGTTTCCCTAATTCAGATAACAGCAGAACCGAACTAACTGACTCTGACCGAATCGAAATTGTGTTTTCAATCAATGTACATTTATATTATTTCAATTTCCAAACAAGTTATGTTGTATAAAATAACGTGTTTTTATCGTATTCACTGGCAGCATGTGACGTATTAAAAACTGCATATTGATACCTCACATTTCCAGTAACAAGCTGACGTTTTATCAGATAAAATTATATCCTTGTATTCCTAACAAGCATATCATAAGGTAAAGAACCTTGACTGGATGGTATGCGAGGCATTGCTAAACAGTATTGGTCGCGTCGTATAAATGTATACAGGTATTACATCTTAGCTACATTATTGAATTATTAACAATTTCATTAATATTTGTCAAGTTGGAAGCTTGTATTTTCAGGAAGAGATTAAAAGCAAAGACAAGATACTGAGAAAAATATGTTTCATGATTTTGATGGATCAGAGTTTCTTTACTCGCTGGACACGGAGGAATGGGTGTGCATAGATTCTGTGTATGCATCAATATGAATGTGTGTGCCTGTGTGTTTTTTATTTATATTTATTACATTACTACAATACTGTTGAACTCGTACGTTTTATGCATCTTCTTTGTGGTTGTATCAGTGTGTGTACCTAGGTGGGTGGATGTCAAGATCAGTAAACTATACAGGTTGCGTATTCCGGGATAGACCAATCGCAGCACTTGAGTGTGTGACGTCACAAGATTCCAGATCTCGCAATTTTCAGATTTTACTCAGTCTAGAAAATCTTACACCGCGTGATTAAACTCGTAACCATTAATTAACCCGTGGTCGGATTCCTGTGAAATTTATACAGAAATAATCTACACACATCAGCCCTACTGATGGTTAAAACAGAGCCTTAAAAAAGCGGATACAAATGTTTTTATTTCATTTTATAAACATCACCCGTTACACAAAATTCATGGAGGAAGAAGCAAATTTCACTATGCGACAATTTTTTGTATTTTTGTGTCCCGAAAAAACTTCAAGCGAGAAAGTTTTAGTGAAATAATTGAATTTTAATACAAATGAAGTTCCAGCCCCATAACTCGAATGGTTTACGAGTAATTGAGTGGTAATTATTCCAGGCGCTTCAGTGTCGGAGTGATTTGTGACGACCGTGAAATGTTCGGGAAGAAGCATATTTGACTATGCGACAATTTTTTTATTTCTGTGACCAGAAAATGATTCAAGCATGTGAGCTTATTTTATTTCTGTGACCAGAAAATGATTCAAGCATGTGAGCTTTAAGGAAATATTTGAATTTTATTATACATCAAGTACCACGTTTATATTTTGAATGGTTTACGAGTAATAGAGTGGTAATTACTCAAGGCGATAAAGCTATCGGAACGGTACAGAGGTCTTTTTTATTCTATAAAATAGGCCTACTAGCAATTACGTAAAAATCCTTAAATATTTTAATCGTGGACTCAATAATAAAGGATATTAACTGGTAAACTTTTTCCTAATCTTGTAAATCTGCACTACTGTTATTTAGATATTTGTTGAATTATTTATTTTATTTTTTGGTCCTTTGTGCTAGTAACTTTTATTTCTAATTACCTTATCAAATGCCTTATTAGTTTAATATCTTGTTACGCCCTTTTCATATTTTAATATAATTTATCAACATGAAAACGTATTACAGTTAAAATTGAATTGCCGAGGCTTTAAGAGCATGCTATCGGGTTATAGTTAGGGCAAGACGATGATACTTTTTAATGAAAAATTCATGGAAAAATCCTTTGAAATATTGTGTGATTTATGTAGAATGCATTGCGAAGCAATTTGTGTCCTTTTTTATGTTGAGACGTCGATTTTAAAGATCCTGCGCCTCTTTTCGTTGTGCTGCTCATGAAAGTTTCCCTGCCCTGCAATTCACAAACCATCCCTTAGTTTATTAGGTCTATATTATCTCTGTCGTCACATAATTTGTATACAGATGTACACTTTTGGCCGTGTTTCACCAATCATTACCTACATAACTTACCCCATATAACCCGGAGAAAATTATTATTAATATAAATGTATTGCTTTGATTACAATATTAACACAAATTAATACTCTACAATAGTCTACGCAATGTAATAATAACATTAGTACTGTACATGTTAATATTGATACATAAAAATTCCCGTAGTTGTTTTCTACCCTTATTATAAGGTACAATTTCTATACAAATATAGGATACATTCTTTAACAAATTTTCATCAAATTATACTAACATAACCTCTAGAATGAGGAATATTTTCTAGGCAACAAAATATTAGAACAAATCACCCTTTAGCTGTTATATAGGCCTACCTGTATTATATAATTTCTATTCAAATCTAGATCCTTTGGGAGATTTTTACAAGATTTTAAAGACAAATGCTGTAGAATCAGAAGAACATTTTAAGTAACTTGAATAACAGAACAGTTCACATCTTAGCTGTTTTCTACAATCTACAAAATTACTGTTACACACTGCCACAGCACATATCTGGCCCGGCATAATGGTTCAGTTAATTGCACTTTCTAAAGCACCTTCCATTTGTATTATTAAAAACAGTATGTACTGGTAATATCTATCCTAAAAGACTGCGGTCAAGCGGCCGAGATCAGTAGGTAGAAGCTTTGTCAGCGGCACCATGCTCTCTTCTGTCGTGCTTGAAGCGCCAAATCATTCTGACACCTTGAAGCGCCCGGAATAATTACCACTCAATTACTCGTAAACCATTCGAGATATGGGGCTGGAACTTCATTTGTATTAAAATTCAATTATTTCACTAAAACTTTCTCGCTTGAAGTTTTTTCGGGACACAAAAAATTGTCGCATAGTGAAATTTGCTTCTCCCTCCATGAATTTTGTGTAACGGGTGATGTTTATAAAATGAAATAAAAACATTTGTGTCCGCTTTTTTAAGGCTCTGTTTTAACCATCAGTAGGGCTGATGTGTGTAGATTATTTCTGTATAAATTTCACAGGAATCCGACCACGGGTTAATTAAAGGTTACGAGTTTAATCACGCGGTGTAAGATTTTCTAGACTGAGTAAAAATTGAAAATTGCGAGATCTGGAATCTTGTGACGTCACACACTCGCCTGCTCGCCGCAACCCCCTGTCCTATAAACTCGCCGGAATACGCTACCTCTGTAGTTTACAAGCCTTGGGTGGATGTGAGTGTGAGATGTATGGGTACTTATGTTGGGTTTGAACCTGTAAGAGTTTAGGTGTGCCTTTCCACTACGTTGCCTTTAGATGACCAGAAGTCCCATTTTGAGTCTCTGTTCCGACAATTAAGTCAATAAGGGATGCCAAAATGTCCCTTTTTTTGTGATAATGTCTTACCGGCATAGAATAACTGAATAGAACTAAACAAAAACGTTCTAAGTCAAGTTCTATTTTTCAAAATCGAGTTTTCTACGGGGAATTTTTATTACAAGAGAAATTCACATTTCTGAGTCGGCATTGAGTTTGTAAGCAAGTCAAAATAATATGATAATTTTATGGTATTTTTATAAACTGTAATTGAAATGCTGGACAGTTTTTTGTTTTTCACAAAAATGGTCTTCATGACTTAAACGTTTTTGTTTACATCGATTCAACTATAACTAATACACATTCCTTCCTGGTTAAGTTTTTTAAGTGCTTAAATTATAAATATGAATCTCACTTAGAGATTTTTGGGTACAATTTATTTCAAATTTTCCATATTCCAATTTTCTTATAATGTTTGAATTTCTTCTGTGTTTACCTGGTACTAATGCCACCACTGAACGAGTATTTTCGTGCATGAATGGTCTGTGGGGGAAAAAAAATCAAGAATGCTATTTCATTAAAAACTTTGGAGTTATATTGAATAATAAAATGAACTTTAATTAATCCTATGTTAACATTTACAAAATGCTATTTGAAAAGAAGAATATACTGCAAGAGATCCTTCACCGGCAAAACATCGATGAATGATTTATAAATTCTAAAGGACTACTTGGTTGCGATCGAATGGAGTGGATTTTACTCAATGTAAGTTATATACCGGTACAGAGTATTTGTTTAGGTACTAGTTTTCAGTCAAATGTTTTTACATTAAAATCTTTATATGTTGTTGTCCCATTTTATATAACTATCTTGTACACGAAAATATTTGTAAATGTCCCATATATATATATAAAGGGTGACCGACGGGAACCGGACGTTTTTTAAATGAACAGTCCTCGCTTGTTTTTGTACCAAGAAGCTATTTTATTACACACTAATATTTGGAATTACATGCCATTTGAAATGCACCTTATGAATGGAAGATAATGTCAGACAGGTGGTGTCCACTTGTTTGAATGCAGGATTCAATCCTTTGCAGAAAAGCCATGTGTGAGTGGTCCAACATCTCGCGATCAATTGCTGCCACTTCCTGCCTGATTGCCTCCTTCAGATCGGCCAAAATGCGTGATTTCAGAAATCCTAAAAAAAAAAAAAAAAAAAAAAAAAAAAAAATAATAATAATAATAAAAAAAAAAAAAAGGGTCGCAAGTGCTTAAATCAGGGGACCTCGGAGGCGACGGGATTTCGCCAAAACATGAAATAACCCTTCCAGGAAACATGCGACGAACCAAGTCCATTGAAGCACGTGCAGTATGCGGGTTGGCACCATCTTGCTGAAAAAATACATTTGCATTGTTGTGTGGACGTCGTCTTGACTTGAATCCTGCATTCAAGCAAGTGGACACCACCTGTCTGACATTATCTTCCATTCATAAGGTGCATTTCAAATGGCATGTAATTCCAAATATTACTGTGTAATAAAATAGCTTCTTGGTACAAAAACAAGCGAGTACTGTTCATTTAAAAAACGTCCGGTTCCCGTCGGTCACCCTTTATATATATATATATATATAGGGTAGGCCAGGGTGAATCGAGCCATTTTTATAATTTTCATCAGCAGGTGGCTGTAACTGTCGGATCTTGCTTACTTCCACTTGCTTAAGTAGCAAGCCTGTTAGTAGGCGTGTTAAAGTTGAGAAGCCAACATAAATGGGCCAGAAAACAACCATTTTATAATTGTTTGAAGGTAAGTAGAAGCTAAAATCAGAAGATTTTTAATATTATGATGTTACAAAATTGATGATTAATAATATGGTCTTACTGGACCAGATTTATTTCCTAACGCTAAGCTAGTGCCGTGTATTTTACTTGCTGGATGTTATGGTCAACTCCTGCTGACATGAGGGTTGCCGACATGAGTATAAAAGATTTATGTAGTTTTGGGGTGAAAAGAGTCACCAATTTCCAGTCAGGGTGAACTTACAAGGAGTTATTTAGGAAACTGATAAAATGTATTCGCAATACTGCGTGACATTCCTCCCTCTTTCTCTTTTTTTCTTTCTCTCTCTCTCTCACAACCCCAGAATTCATAAAGTTATCCAAACAGAGGCATGAGAAGAAGAAGAGCAATAATATCCCAGTCGGAATTTTGCCGTCCAAGAAAACCTTCGGAAAGATGAATCTTAAATAAAGATTCTTCCGATAGCGAGGAAGAAAGGTGCCTTCAAGATTCCTTGACGATGAAAATAAAAGCAAGTTCTATCAGTTGAACTACTACTCAGCAGAGTCTATCAGAAAAGGAGACTGGCTCAGTTGTCGGAGCTGTGGAGGGTGGTATCACGAGATCATGCTTTGGGGCCAAAGACAAGAAAAAATGTGTACATGGAAAAAGTGTTTAAATTTCTTACTGTTATCTTTAGATTTCTGATAGTTTCTTAACGAACATTTTCACACATAAATTTCCTTCAAATTGTAATATTTAGGTTCGGCTCAGTTATCATTGTATTATATAGTGTCTTGTATGTATTTTTAAATAAATAAAGTTATATTTAAAAGATTGAGCATTTATGATCAATTTTAAAGGAAAAACAATATTCCATATACTGGCCCAGTTCACCAAAAATACTCGCCATATTCACCTGAACTGCGTTGGGGAATAGAGCTAGTGACGAGATTTCAGAAAATTAAGAACAAAGGCAATTAATTTAGTTTAAAAAATAAAATGCATTGCTGGGAATTGGTAAGGCTTTACTTTATACCTCATGTGAAATGTGCGCTTGTTTTATAAATATTATTATAGTGATATTACTATATCGAATTATATTTTTGTGACCCTATTCACCCTTGCTTACCCTATCCAAATCCAACATATTCTTGATGGTAATGATTAATTCCAAAGCATTAAGGGGATGTCTGGAGAAAATAGTAATTTTGAAATTTTGCACACTATTGCCAGCCTGATGTCCCTCTCTCCTTCAAAAAAATTGGAGCTATATGTTGAATATACCCTAAGATATTTGATGTTTAAAAATAAATATAAGTTAATAAAAATCCTCCTTGCACAAAATATTTTAATCAAGACACACCCAATTTTGTAATAAATCAGAGAACCCAAAATTTACTTGTTACATACACCATATGAATGATTTTTTTCTTTTTGGCTAGTTTTAACTCTACTTCTGCTTTTTCATATCCTCAGCATCAAATATTTTTTAAAGAAGCAGAGGAGGCCTTTTAAAACATATAATTATTCCCAAGAAATCTAACATTTCTAACTTATGGGACTGGTGCTCAGAGGTTTAGTTTAATATGTTTTCGTATGTAAAACAATTCGATACCATGAAACAGCTGTTCCCGGCCGCATGCCCAATAGTTTTCGTGTAATATAAAGTCGAGAGAATAAGTGGAACTTTCTATACATTATGAAAAGTGTTCATGATAAATTACAATTAATGCTCTAATAGACTTCCTATTTCCTTACTAATAATTTATATCTTTTACCGTAGGCCTATAGCTCTCTCTCTTAGTTGTTAACTGATTGATAAATTCATTATTATTATTATTATTATTATTATTAATAATAATCTATTTTCAGTAAGGCTAATCCTTTTGCTGGCACTATGCCCCTGGGGTCGATTCGGCCTCTAACCAAACAAGCCAAGAGGTAACGCCGACCGGGTATTTAAGGCTGACAACCTTATCTGGGAGTCTCAACTTATTGGAACCCGAAGGGCTTTAATGGCCATGTAAGGGCTAGTTTATTTATTTATTTACTTATTTATTTATTTATTTATTATTATTATTATTATTATTATTATTATTATTATTATTAAAATAATACGTTATACGAGTACCAGGGGAGGTTTTTTTTAAAGAACCTTTTAGTAGAACAGTTTTTGTTTGCGAGCTGGTATTTCATTAAATAGGGTTTAAGACTGAAATCTCGGTATTTAATTGCATTAACTGGTATAGAAATTTGCACATGTTACACAAAGGTCTCCGTGAACAACCGGTTTTGAATTTAACGACATTTATTTTCTTGCTACCATATTGCAGTGACCACTGGCAGAAAAAAAATTGCAAACCTTCCTTCTTATTGTTACAGGGAAGATCGCAAGAAAAAAAAGAAGACCATGGAATCTGACGGGAGAATTAATTTCGCTGCCTCCCTCTTTCTTCTGCCACTGGAGTGACCACTGGAGAAGAGCGTAGGGCAGGAGCATGGAATTCGATGGCAAGGATGTGGAGGACTGGAAGAATGCGTTGTGCATATGTTAGAGTTCTCTGCTCCCTTCACTCCTGGGAATAAAAACACACATGAAGCTGGTGCTTAGCTCAACTTCCCCTTGTTCTGGAACGAGAATTCACACACTTTTAGAACACACAGAGGGTTGATAAACACCTCCTCCGCTGGAGCCGCGTCTGTTCCTTATCCTGTCATGCAGACCCCTTTGGTTGTATCTGAGTTCTCCGGGGTGAATGCCCTCTAAGAAAGTATTCTTGCTCTGCTAGAAATGCACTACACGCCATATATATAAACAAGGGGTAAAAAGTATTGCAGAAGATGCAACTTCTCCCCTTCATGGGGTTAAGTTGAGAAATTACACTCTCCGTTCCTTATAGTTCTTGTTATAAAGCTTTTAAAATATTGCTAAATACTCCCTCAGTGAACATTAAATACTATGTGAGCCTACACAAGAATGAACATAAAATAAATTATTTAAAAAAATATATGTTAGATAGATAGAATTATTAGCTGCTTTTCACATTAAATGTCAGGATTATAAAGATTAAAAAACAATATCACAAAAATCATTGATAGTGTATAGAGGATTGCCCATTAATGTAGGGGTTAATTTCTCACATTTTATTCTGAAAATTATTATTTTATACGTTGTTGTTAATATTTTCTTTAATTCAAGCTTTTCATTTATTTCAATTTTGCCTACAGTTAAATTTTGTTTTTTGAGTTTCGTCTATTGTAGTAACCCACTACTACAGCAAGTTGTAAAATTTTATTTTAAGCCAAGATTGTAAAAGAATTAGAAAGTAATCAGGCTTACATTAAAAGTTTAAGCATAGAAATAAAAAGAAAATATATACGTCACAATTATGATTATTCCGTTCATACAACGCCTGTTTGATACTGACCAATAAGTTTAGCATGCCTCGAATATCAACAAATCACGATGATTCATCTTGAAATTCGCTTTCAAGGGTCGCAAGGATGCGATTTTATCTTACTATTTAGCGCATGAACCAACCCAGTATAGGAATATGTGGAATTCTGACCCATTGCAAGAGTCTATCGACATATTTTTATCGTTTTATTTTCGTCATTTTCATTTTATAGCACCCACATGCAATTTGTTTATGTAAATTCACAAGTCAGAAATATCTTCAAACCTATTAGTTTCTTTGATCAAAAGCAATAATTGAACACAGCTATTGGGTGTATTATGTAAGCTGCATATGAACAAAAGAAGACATTTATTGCAACAGAATGGTCATATTGTAATGAATGGAGCAATGATGGAATGGCACATGCCAAGGGAAACAAGAGCACTCCTGAGATAACCTGCCCCGATCCCATTTGGTCCAATACAAATTCTAAGTGGATCCAAAGTTGATCACGGAATCGAGTGGTGGAAAGCGAGCGATCTAACAACTCACTGTATTGCATTATTGTATGGTAACAGGGAAAGATTTATTTCATACCAACAGTGTATTATTTCAAATACACCGGTAGAAGGTTAGAGGAAATAACACCAATTACACGTATTTTTACTTCCTCTGACCGTGCCATAGGTACTATAGGTAGGGGAAGTATAATATTGTTTTCGACCCCCAAATTCGAAGTTGAGTTTTTAACATAAATGCACGTTTTGAGGCGCCCTGAATCCAAAAAACACTATTTTAGGAAATATATCTGTGTGTGTGTCTATGTGAGTCTGTATGTCTATGTGAGTCTTGTGTATGTCTGTGTGTGTGTCTGTTAACAGCCTTGCTCCAGAATAGAAAATCGTATGAAAACAAAATTGTCTATTTGGATTAGATACCATCCGAGCACGTGAAAGAAGACTGGCGATGTTATTTTTAAGGGACTTTACACGAGAAAATTTAATTTGTCGCAATTTTCTCGAAAGCAGCTCTAACATTTGTATACATTTTATACATGTCGTGCTTATATACCAAGTGCTAAACTTTTACTTGAAACTTTTTCGAAAATATTATCTGAAGGGTAGTTATACGCGCTCTTTGCGATATGACCTCTTGTTTTATGTCAGAACGTGAAGTGAGAAAAATGTATTGGCAATGCTTGAAGTAATGAAAGTTAAGTGAGTGCATTAATCAGATTTTATTTGGGTTATGTATCTTCGGGGATGCGATGTGATGTAACGACATTCTTTTGATTTTTACAACCAATTTACATAATAAATACTAAATGTATTATACTAAGAAGCTAACTTTTATTTGGGCAGAGGAAGGTATGTGAGATTCACAAAAAAATTTTAACCCGGTAAATGAACAATTACGAAACGTTATTTTTACACAATATATACAAAATTCTTTTCAGAAACATAAATGGGTGGGTATTATATACGTTATAGGCTATACAGGTTTTGTTAATGCATTCGATGTGCTAAATCATGGTATTGATAGAAAAACCTTAACCTGCTTGCTTTTTAAAACAGTCAACGATCGCCTGCACCTTATTTATTTATTTGCTAACTGGCTGTCTGGCAGTTGCTGTCATATATATATATATATATATTGTTTTGTTATTAATTCTGGATGTCCAAAAGTATCAAATCCTGCAGCAACATATGAAAATAAAATGACCGGAAAATTGATTACAAGAAAACATTGCATTGAATATGTAGGAGTTATTATTGATATTGTACGTTATCGTTTAGAAATCACAATAAGTAATTTGTTATTGAGGCTTTAAAAATGGACTTGTTAGAAAGAAAATACTAGGGAATATGAATTATTTAAGATTCTTATGCATGCTTTGTAAGCCATTTCTCAGAAGTAAATTGAAATATGAAAGTATCTTATGGTTGCCTGTGTATAGATCTTAAATTAGACGTTAAGGCATCTTTGTAATCGCAAATAAATATTACAATTAAAAATTTTGTTATAAAATGTTCCCATTGATGATGACCACTTACTTTCATAAATACTTTTAACGTTAAACAAATATATAGGCCTACTCAATATTTTATACAGACATTCAGAACAACAACACATGAAAGTTCTCCATTCTTCTCTATGAAGAATTTGTTGTGCTTTCCTTGCATTTCCAACCAAAACACATTTACTGGATTTCTCACTCTCTTTGAACAACCTGAGCTTTTTAAGTACACAATAATTGCATTGCTTAACCTATATACACCAGAATAAATTTAAATTCTGGAGGCGAACCGTACAGTAAAAAGCTGAAGTAATTATTGCCAATCTCAAATAAAATATTTGTACTGCCTTCGTACATTCGAGATTCAGTTTCATAAAAATGATTCGATTTCGATTATAATATTCGTTGGCATAGTTAGAAATCTGCGTTTAATTACAATTCTAGAAATCCCCAATCTGATAAGTGCCATCACTTAATTAAGATTCAGCAGCAAATATTTAAGACACGAATAATACCACAGCAGATATTAAATTGTATTTCAAGTTAGATAACACATATAGGCTATTTAAGCTGACAAATTATTTTTACAAACATATTATTAATTCAATATTGATACTGTTCCAATACAATAACCCTGCGGAGTGTAGCGAAAATACTACACTAATATAATGGTTAATGGGAATTATGGAGGGTTAGGGGACCCAAGTAAAATTATTCACCCAGAGAGAAATGTTATGTTCAAGGACATTGAATTTAATCTTGTAAATGAGTCAACAAGTACTCGCACAAGTGTTAATAATAAAACTAGCGAAATAAAACAAAAAGACATTAAGTAGGTCAGGTTAGCAAATAGTTTGCAAGTCCTACAACAGATGGTGCACTACAAGTGTTGTTGAGTAAGGTTGGCGAATTCTATATCGACCGCAAGGTCATTTGGGTGGAAATGAATGTGCCTCATAGATAGCGACACTTGTACCTTTAAATATTTATGTGAAGAGAGTGAGTCCATTCGGGTTTACTTTCCCAACAAGGAAAGTGCAATATCGGTATTAATAATGAAACTATATATCAAATTCTTTTGATATTACGCGTAGATTGCAGTACCGCCAACCTAAGCCTGCAAAAAGACACTTTCTAATTGAAAATCCTAATACTGATTAGAGGTTACTTTGAGGCCCGTGATGGACCCTATCAGAGGGCGGTGGATGTATGACACAAGAGGGCGCCACACACCGCGAGGTGGTGGTATGTGATAAACCCTCCCCCCCCCCCCCAATAACGGGGATGAAGCTTTTATATTCTTAATAATATTTAGTCATTTTTGTACAAAAAATTATGAAACGTTCAGCAACCAAACAAATGAAACTAATACAATAAATCAATCCTTGTCCAAGTCAACTGATAGTCTACATTTGAATTAGAGATGTGTAGAAACCTGAATTGTAAGTCCTGAAAGCTTGACTTCGAAACTTTTAAATGCTAAAAAGACACGAAACTTTTGAAACTAGGAAATGACTACAATATTTAGTAAAGGTATCCTTATATCCAAATTCGAGTGTTCCACCTCTAATTTAAATACTTACACAAAATACAAAATAGGCTAAATATTTTGGTGAATAAGTTCATATTACAACGCATCTGCAATACCGTAATTTGAAATACTTGTGAGATAATGCAATTTTACATTAAAAGAATTTACAGTGTAGCTTTAAAATATGAATTTTTTTCTTAAGTTTTAGAAACAATATAGATCTAAAATTACGAAAATGTAATTTTTGAAATGCATAGCCAATGTTGTTTAGTTTAAAAAATGTCTTGCCATGCAATAAAAACTAGCTACAGAAGGCTACAACCTCAAATAAAAAAAAATACATTAATAAAATACATAAATAAAATTAAATTTAAAAAAAGCTTGATGTTTTGTTTGCAATGTTAATCTGAGGATCCATAAAACGGCGCTAGAAAAGCATGTCAGCATCAGGAGAATATGGCTAGTTTAAGCCCGATAAAACAGAAACCTTGAAACTGTTGGTATATGTATTTTATTTTATTTAGTTCTTGAAAATTTGTGGTAACATCTGCACCGCTGATGAATATTCATAATTTTTTTTTAAATTCATTTGTATTTATACTCCTTTCAGCTTAGAGGCCATAACAGGAGTTTAGGATCTGTGTCTACAGTAGGCCATGAAACTATTGATTGTCAATTTTTTCTATTGTTGGTGTATTTTATGGAGTAAATTTCAACTGACATTAATTTAAATGGATATGATATAGGATGAAAAAGCGAGGATGATACATGGCATGTAATGTTGTACTCGTAATTTGCACAAAAATTACATTCTTGTATGAATCTTCTTGGGTCCATAATTTTGCAGGTATCAGATGAAAGTAAGTACGTAAAGTTAAAAAATAAAAACTATCTTATTGTCAGAATCGAAGCGATCTTATTCCTGCTGTGCATTCGGCTGCTCATATTTCAATATACACTACTGACCATTTGGGAATTGGGTGAAATGCAAAAACAGCTTCGAAGGGGGACTAAATTAGAAAGCATCCACTTACATGAAATGAAGTGTTCGAAATTAACTTCAAAATGTATTATGTCCGGCCATGATGACTGTACTAACAAATTACCTAGGTGATGGAGCATATTCACTGATTATGGATGAATCTACAGATGTGACTGTAGTAAAGTACTTGTCTTTCTGTATAAAATATTACAGCAAAACCTTAGATACAGTAACAACAGACTATTTAGGCCTTGTTAAAGTAGGCCTATACCGAGAAAATTGTGTAGAGCATAGATATGTCTACTGTCAAGGACGCTTTTAGAAGCAACACATTTTCAAGTTCAGAAATCGGAGACCTTGGGCCACTATGGCACCTAAATTTAACGACACGAGATACTAACAATCTAGCAAACCTGATTTGTAACATGAGGCGGGTGTAGAACTATGTAACCTCTACTTCCTCTCTGAATAACGAAAAATAAAATTCTTAAGCTTAAAAATTAATAATAAAAATACTGCTCTCACAGACCACAGAAGTATTGCATGTAAGTTTAGCTAATGCACACTATTTTTTTAAATAAGAACCAAATAAACAGGTAAAGACAAATATTGGTATCATTTAAAAATATTTGGATCTTTACTTTTTGTATATAGTAATTTAGTTACAAATACAATACATTTTATGGGGGTCGTAAGGATAAGGGGCCAGGGGCGGCAAGAGCGCTTCAGACAAAGGGCGCAAGGGGGACAAGTCCCACTGTTCCTCAATCAGCACGGGCCTCTTACTATGAATCCCCTTTCAAATATTCTTTTATACCATATAAAATCTAGCTCATGTACAGCCGTGTCTCTGAGGAAGAGACTACAATAGTGGGTCGCGGAAGGGTTTCAGCTGGGTCGCGACTCGATCTTAAAACTATCAGAAACCATCGAATAAACCATCAGAAAAGATAAAAAATCGAAACAAATCTAATTGTGTTTTGATTGTTTTCTTCGTTCTTGATTTTTGGCATCTTGCTTATATTTTGTCAACCATTTTCAAATCAGAACACAAATTGTTTATCAATAATCAATCTGTATCTTCAAAAAAGCATATATAAGCTTATATATATTTGCAATATTTGATGGTAAATTATATATAAGTTACATAAGTATGGGATACGGTACAAATAAGGGTTTTTACTCCACCATGGACCGATGGACCGTGGAGGTGTTCCGATAAGGAAAGGTGGGTCGCCAGCTGAAGAAGGTTGGGAACCACTGCCTTACGCCATCTTCCGAATAGATTTCTTCCACTCTGTACCCTAATACAGTATTGTACTCTAAAATCTGTATAATCCTAACTACGCTGTCTTCGAAATGGTGTGCACATACAAGGGATGGTAGGGGAAAGGGCACACTGAGACATTCATGCAGTGACAGGCCTGACTCTAAAGATTAACGTTTATCTACGTCGAAAAGGAAGCTTCAAACACGGATGATAATTTATTTCTAATGCCTTGGGCTTTACCATGGCTTGATTAGTATAGAGGGATTTAATGTGTAAATGAATAAAATTATTATTTAACATTAATATTATACATTATTCAAACTTTTTACTGGGTATTTCTTAAATATCAGATGTAACTAACGTCCCAAGGCTGGAAAAGACCTACCACCAGACCCTTTCGTCACCTAGAGTCGTCCTTCGACAATGCATATAGCACTTTTGGACAGCATGCCGGTACTCACGGTCGTTATTAGTGGTTTACGTGACAAGAACATATATTTGTTTTATATTTTCCATCATCATGGAATTTATTTATTTCAAATATATAAAAATATCGTTACATATAAATGTGTACCAGAATGAACAAAAGCTGATGAATGAGTAATAATAAATGGGTTTATCAGGTTGTCCTTACAAGGATGAGTGCACCCCGTTCCAGAGCTCCCTACCTCGGGAAGAATAGAGTTACCGGGGATTTAAACCAGGTCCGTGATCTGTATTCTGCAATGCTAACCGCTAAGACCACGCAGGCGGTCGAAACAGATGAAAGCTTGAAATAAAAACTTTGCCTACCATACCATCTAAGAGGCTTCAAGAAATTATATTTCTCTACAACGAAATGGAATCAACTAATTAAGCCTGCGGATTTAAATCGTGATAATCCAGGATACAAATAGGATGTTTATATTTTAGGAAAAGAGAAAGTTAGCTCTTTGGCAGAACAAAATCCCCCCTGCCAGCTTTCAGCCATCCCTCTTTTGAAAAGCCATTTCCATAATTCGAGTTCCAGTCGTCGCCAAGGGGGAGGTGCTGAGGGTAGTAATTCTGAACACACAAATTTCTGTTAGCGTCGGTCCCTGTTCATACTTTAACTGCTCCCTGACGAAACATTTGCATTCTACAATATGCGTCAAACATCGCTGCCAACACTTCACCAGTTCTGTAAACAAGGGATATAGCATCCACGCCAACATTTCTTGGTTTAGATCTCTTCCGAATTATGCAGTAGCCTACCTTTTACTATAACTGAATGTACGAGTACGGTGCAAGAATTAAAACAAAGTGGCTAGTCTGGAACAAACAGGTGCAGCAATCTTAAGTTAGTTCCTAGTAGCTTCAGTTTAAAGAATTTATAGAATAAGCCTCTAGATAAGGGTGTTGTTTATCTTTTAATCTTGTATTACAGTACGCCTACAGAGTTATTTTGTTATCTGTATCACTTACATTACAAGTTCTATATTTGTTTATTATCATATAAATTTTCTCAAAATTCAAGATTGCGCTTTAGACAACTAAGTGACTCAATAATTTAATTGAGCTAATGGTGGTAATTAAATTTTTTTAGACTTAAGCTCAATCGGATAAATGAAACTTATTGAACTACAAGTGACTTTTCCCTTTCTGTAATTATCTTTCAACCTGTAGCATGGCAACTTCTTGAGTCTTGTTATATTTTGTGTGAACTATAACTAAAACTTATATAACAATATAACTAAAGCTTAAATAACAATATTTCAGCAACACTGTATGTTCACAATAATTGTGTTCGCTATTCTGGCTGAAATTCCCTGATTTCTACAGATTCGGTATATGAAGCCGGTAAGGTTGCCAGCTTTACCCAATAATTCGGAATAAAATAATATGGATAACCGATATAAAAGGGAAAACGAGACATGAAAATTGGTTCGAAGATGCGCGGTAGCAATTTGAGCTTGTGGAGTAGCTTCGAAGCGCCATTCTCACGCAGGTCATGATTCATGTCTTATCTCATCAGTAGGACCCGGGGGTTTAGCCAGTAATTCGTCAAGTTAGTGATACACAAGGCATAGCAAGATTTTTGAGTTAGTAAACAACATGCACTATCTGAGGCATGCCACGTGGCATTGGGTGCGGAAAGCAGGCAGGGAATACTGCTGTGAGTGAAGTTCTACCATCCATAAACGAGGACGTCTGAAAACACAACAGATGCAATTGTGACTGAATATGGCAGTATTTTCCCTCTAATGATCGGAATATTGTTGTAAATTATGTGCAACAAACATAAGTATAACAATGTATACGTAGCTTTGTCACTTGTCTTTAACTCGAAAATATGCCGACTCGCCGGTTTTGAATCGTTTGGTATATTTTTGTTTGTCTGTTGTCGACATTGTTTTGTTCCATCCCGATGTCCATAAACATTCCGATTGTTGCCTCAGACTGAATTCATCGCATTTCTTCATTATGTATGTAGCCATGGGGTAGTTTACTATCGCACAACGTGTGCTTATTGTGAAAACGTTATACAGCAACTGTCAGGTGACTTCGCACGATTCCAGGGCGTTATGAAGCACAGAATGAATCAACAGTTCGAAGACATATGATAATAAATTTTTTGTGATCTCATTTGGATGGAATGCTCATTCGAGAGTTGTGGGTTCAGCAGGATGGTGCCACCAGTCATCCCGCGAAATGATTTGAGTTGCTTCATGAGCAGTTCCCGGATCGCCTCATCTCGCGGAATGGTAACCACTAATGACCACCAAGGTCATGTGTGCTTTAACTCCATGTGATTTTTTCTTTTGGGTAACCTTAAATCATTGGAGTATGTCAGTAAATCCAGAAACATCCGCGAGTTAAAAGAGGAAATTCGATGAAATCCAAGGGGAAATTTATCAGGCAGCTCTAGCGAACTTCACGGATAGAGTTCTTGCATACCACTGCAATAGGAACCTTTTGCTTGCAGCTAAAAATTTAACCACAAGGTCTACCCTCTCGTTCTACCTCACGCATATGTGTTTCACTAAATGTGAATGATGTTGGCTTAGTTATAAAATTTGGCGCTTAATAAAGTAAATTTTTATTACACAAGTCAGATATCTTTATCGTGCCTAGCAGAGTGTGAGATAGGCAGAAACAATTATTTATTTTTTAATATCTTTGTGAAGTAATGCTGACAATGCTGAAGTTATGCGAGAAGTTTGTTATTTGGAAGGTTTCTAAACAGCTGAAAGAATCTCTAATACAAGTAATACAACGTAATACAAAGCAGCTCTCCCATTGCGCTTAGAGTGAACTGTTTAAGTCGCAGGTTGTTTAAATCACATTGTAAATGTAATTTCCCGAAACTGCAGTTTTCACATTCGTCCCTTATACCCCAAGTTTCTGATATGGCTCTATGGCTATCGTTTAAGGCTTATGGAATAATTACATTAATTTTAAGTTCCTAGTTTTTATATAGATTTCTAAATAGTGCAAAAATAATACAAATTTGAGGAAACTCTACAACTCCACACAATATCTACATTTCTACACATATTGATAACATTTACAGCGATTATTCTGCATATTTTAATAAACAGATTTAGGAGGACAGACTTTTTGAACTGCACATTTTGGAAATTCACTTGAACTCTATGCAATATAAAATTAACATAAATTTGCTAGAATACCCTAAGTATTCCAAATCCAACGATATCTCATTTGTTTATAAATATTTATTTTTGAGGCTTTGACACTATGGGTACCACAAATTAGAGAAGATCAATATTCGAAAAACCATCCTTCATGACAAGTGCAGACAAAAAATTTAATAACTATTAGGAAATTCAAGTCGTAGTGATTATCAATTCCGGAGAACTATGTGGCAGACGGACAGGCGTACAAAGTTAACCAGAAGAGTTTTATCTTTGAAGTCTACAATTAGGAAATGAAAATCTTATAAGATGACAACTTCGTTTTAAACGAAGAAATGTATACTACTTCATGGTGCTACATCCCTTGTGGAATAAGGCCTACCACCCAAGCGCTGTGTCATCAACCTTGAGAATCTGCCAGGATTGGGTTAGCATGTAGACACCAGGGTTGTTATTGATAGCAGTATTCCCGGGTTAAAAAGTCACGGTAATTTTTATCATAGTAATGACTGATTAGTATAAATGAAAACAATTCCTTAAAGCGGAATCATTGAAAAATACTTGCGATCGCTCCAGATATAGAGCCATCTGTCGAAAGAAAACTGAACCAGGTGACCAGGTTCTCGATACTCGATAAAAATGCGGGAAACCACATGGAGGTCGCGAGAGACATACCAGCTACAACTTCATCAATAATAACTATTCGCCGCTCTGAATCCTTTACAATAAATACGGCTTAATAAATAAAAAATAAATAAATAAATACATACATAGCGTAAAATAAAGTATGTAATAACTAATATTAGGCCGATGATTTCTCATAAACTTCTTAAATCATCTATTTGTCTACAGATACAGTTTACGTTTTCTCTAATATTTTCGACTTCAATATTAATTGTAAGCCCCTCTTGTCCTTCTACCTAAGGAGCCGGTAGTTTACTGCAGGCCTCAAGTTTGATCCCATTTGTAGCCTCTCCAGGCTTGCCTATAGGCCTATATATAAATTTTACCTAAAATTGAAAATCTCTGACGGTCTCGTCTAATTTCTTCGTGTGATATTACATAGTCTGGTCACTAGTGTAATTCTTCACGCAACGCAAAAAAGACTAATCTAGGATGCTGTGAGTTTACTTTCAGCTAGGTTTTATAGTTGAAGTGCTTAATGAATAAAAATTGGTAGAACTGTTATTTCATATAGGCTATTTCTGACTAACTTATGTTGTTTTTCCACTCAGTTTAATTTCTATGTCCCACATGGCCATGTCCATATATAAAAATATAGTTAATTTATTATGCATACCTCAGGAAATCCTTTATAGATTTGAATAGTGAAGACGATTTAAAACGATAAGAAAAAATGCTACGTCAACACACTATACACTACACTAGCCTCAGGTGGTAATCCTTGCAACCGGGAGGGAGACAGATTTATGTTCTGGAGTAAAATAACTTTCTACAGAAATGTGATCTATATACTAATTTGTGATTTAATTCACTTACCCATAGCTGTATCTGTTTTTCGAAACTTACTTATTCATTTAGGGTATTTTCATTGTTCTTCTGAGGTGCCACACTCAAATGACTCAAATAAGCTCATTTTGGTTTGTTCCAACAACATTTTTAGAAATCGTCGTCACATGCCCGATGCATAAGCCCATTGTCAGTTCTTAACACCTTTGTCAACGATTTGACAAAGTGCGCATGCGTCGAGCATTCGATGACAGCCACTGACTGCTTCTGAAACAAGCCTATTGTAAACAAATATGAACATTTTCTACTGTGATATCTACTATACCTCACTCCAATCAGCCTAATACTTTAAAACAAAAGAACGTTCGAATAATATAAGTTCTATTTACAATTATTTCATTTTAAACAACGCATTTCCAGTCATTTCAAAAGTCCTAAGTATCCAAATTACGACTTATTACTAATAGCCTACTATCCAAATGACTTATTTATATTTAGTACTGCTACACGTACTAGTACAGTTATTGCCCTTTGATAATAATATTGAAGTGAACATCATTTTAAACTTTTCACTGCTACTGGGAAAAATTAAAATGAAATCAGACACAGAAGATCAATAGAGGAAAACTTAATATTAAAATACTTCAATCTTTATCCACATATCCGCATTATTGTTTATAGAAACCATAGAAACAAGATATCCATTTTATAAATGGAACAAACCTATTATGAGCTTCTTTGAGTCATTTAAGGGGTAGTTCATAAGAAGAACAATGTAAACACCATTTAATAAATATAAAATTCAAGAGGAAATGTTGAAAACACGGATACAACTATAGGTAAGATAGATATTCTTCATCGATTTCGAACTGGTGATTTTACTTGATGGATGCTTATTCTATGAAAGGATTAAATCTACTATGCCATTAGTTTTGTTGTTCATCTCTCGTTTTTTCAAGGGTTTTAATCTGAAACCCCAGTTGATTTATTTCAGTCTCATAGAGTAGGTGTATGGAGGCAATATTGTAAAACATGAGGTTGAGCTTAGCTTGTTTGCGCGTTGCAATAAAGGCCCTGCGTTGTAGTACTAGGATAGAAACCTGACCAGCTAGTCGGATACACCGAACTTCACATTATTACTTTGTTTACTGGATTTTTATGTGAAGGAACAACATTCACTGTTTCTTATAAAGTCGTAGTTCTTTATCTCGGATTTTCTTTCTATACACATTGCTTCACACTTGTCAATTACTCTTAGATACACAGAAATTTATAATTTATAAATTATGATGTTTAGACGTCGTAAAGCCTAAGTGAAAATAAGCAAGAAAGTTGAACTACATAGGTAATCAGAATAATCGTAAAGAAAAAAAACGGTTAATTCCCGTAAACTACTTTTCATTTATCACAGTGCAATTATTCAAATTAGGCTGTAATTGATATATTGACATTCATCAATTAATAGATAATTTATTCAAAATTTAAGTAGAAAAATAATATTGTAAACTTGATTTACCTATATGTATATTTGACAAAGACACTTTCCACACATACTTAAAAGAACTTCATACTCATTGTGCTAAAAACAGAACAAAAAATGGGGGGGCTATGGAAGGAGAAATACCGTGGCGGGGTGGAAACAATGGCCTCTGTTCGGAATAGAATCCCATCTGAGGTTGACTCTACTGAACGCAAGGTCATTTAACATTTGGCAAAATTTCAAAAGAAATAGATAATTTTATTTATCATCATATTATTACGGTAATAAAAGGCAGTGTTTGTCTGATGTTTGTGCTATGCTCAGCCAAATCTACTGCGTGCAAAGTTACGAAATTGTTACCGTAGCTGGAAGGAAGGGGGTCCGAATGCATCACGAGGCCGGATTTGTAATTTTAGGGTTCGTTGACAAGTTATGAGCGAATAACTGGCGGAAATTTTTGTATAGCTTACCGACGCACAGCCACATATGTTGTAGGCCTAAATGGGAAAACGCCATTCGGTTTGGACTAAAGTCACTGTGCGGGTTTTTTGTGTCAAGTAACTCGGATTCGATGTCGTTTTTCCCGGGCGGCGGACTCTACTTGTAAAATGCACTTCAAGTCGGATTTCAAGCTTTTTTAATTAATCGTTTTATTTATTTCTGAATGATTTTCTCGTAAGGGTAGGATTTCATTTTCATAATATTAGGTATTTTATGTAGTCTTAGACTTATTTGTACCTGATATTCTGAACATTGAAAGTAAGAATTTAATTAAAAATTAAATGATGTAGTTCATATAATGTATGTAAGAACGATGCCAGTGTTAATACATGTATTTTAATTATTATGCTGTTAAATAATTTTAAAAAAGTTTAGAGGACGAATTAATACACGTAAGTGAAGCCGCGGGCCCCTGCTAGTAATATATTATAATTGGAAGCTTAGAATAATTCTGTAGTAATGTTAGGTTATTAATTAAACTAAAAACTAACATCTGACAACTAACCCATAGAGGAGATACAGGTGTCCACTCAACCCTCGATCCGCAATTTCATACTTATTTAATAATGTGGTGCATAATATCTTATTCAGAAAGTTTTGTTACACGCTTTTCTTAGATAGGTCTATTTTCGTCCACAACATGGAAACCTTCTTCCGTCTTACTCCTTCAAAGTTACCCTATGCGATCGCTTACTGTAAGGCGGAATATGAATCGGGAAAAATCTTCGAGTAGACAAGGCCGTGTCTTGGAAAGTCTCTGACCTTTTATTTTTTAAATTTAATTAAAATTCCAGTTCATTAAAAAAAGAGTAATAGGGAATTATGGCACGTGCTGATACTTGCATACATAATTATATACTTCCCAATGAAACTGCATTACAGAAAAGGAATCAGAAGATGACCTTTCAATACGTCCGTGTTAATAAAATGATAGTTGTCACATTAAATATGACATCAGACACAATGGTGGTTCCAGAGTATAACATTGACTGGGTTGCCTATCACTTCTTAGAGAGGAGATTGTAGTTTCTCCTTGCCACGTGCGTTCTAGTTTAGTCCCCACTTTCCTTCCGGTCTTTTCGCACAATTCGGCAACTTCTCTTGCACCCTCGACAAGCAGGTAGTCGAGTCAGGGACACCTAGGAGAAATTGCAATGTCAGTAATACTCGGCGATGATAAGTTTTCCTCCAAACAGAAGGAGGCATTTTATAACAGAAAGTCTCTAAAAGGAAAATCCTAATAGTTTCTACGAATTCCCTTTCATTACAGATATATATTTTCAAGGGGATATTATTAAACTTACAATTCTAACAATACTAGCAGGTACCCGCGGCTTAAAAATCAAGAGCAAAATAATTTAAACATTACATTTATTACTAACAATTATGCGCGAATCATTTATAAACTGAACGATTAATAATTATATTGAAACATTTAAAAACCGGCTTTGGATTGCATTCCACGATTAGAAAGCGCCTCCTGGGAAAAAGACTTCAGATTCGAGTTCTCTGGTCCAGAAAATCCCTGCATAGTTAGTTCCGTCCAAATCGATCAATGTTTGCCCATTTAAGCCTACTTTCATCATCCCTCTTCCGTTTATGTTGAAAATTTCAGATGTCTGTGTGCCTTGACATTATAAACAAACGAATCGACCAGGGTAAGCTCACAGAATCGAAGCGATCAATAATTCCATGCGATATATTGAAAACATCGCAATGCTTTTATTTCAAAGTTATGACAAGAAAAGACAAAGCCTGCAATTGATTTGACAATTCAATTGTATTACCGAAAATCGATGTTTCGATAGCGCAAAAAATACTCGCTTTCTGCCAGTTTTTCACTCACAACTCGCGAACGAAACCTGTTATTAAAAATTTGGCTTCGAGGTTCATTCGGCCACCTTCAGTTCACCTATGTTTAAAATTTCAGATCTCTGCGTGCAGTAGATTTCGATGGACATCGCGCACTGACAGACAAACAGACAAACACTTCCTCTTATTATTATAGGGGACAGTTTTTAATTTTAAAATACATATTTAAATATTCCATTAAAATGCAGAACATCAGAACAAGCATAATTAATTATCAAAGTTTTGTAAACGTTTAAATTACTGAATAGGCATTACAAGAGTTAAATGTTATAGAATTTATTCGAATTATTAAACCTTATTGCTTTCACGGAAATATTTCGTCACCTACTTTTATATCACATATGCGCTCTGACTATGCTGTTATAACTAAATCTGTAACACATAATACAAAAAAAGCATTAAGAGCCTTATATAAAATCATCCACTAACACTATCATTCTTATTATATCGATATTCATGATGCTTACATTAATGAGCTTATGAAATCCCATTCATGTGTTGTACAACCAAAATGATAGTATCACTTAAGATTCTGGTATAGAATAAGATTCTGCAATGTAGGGAGTGTGCATTCAGTGCAGATCTTTAAATTGCTTCCAATCAAAGGTTTTGCTCTTAACATAAGCACCTCGTTTACGAAATTTAAACAAAATCGTTAGAGCTGTTTTCGACAAAATCGTGAAGAAAATAAAATTTTCCTAGTGTTAAACGGTAGTAAAAATAAGACAGTCGCCGGCGATTTTCGGCAATTTCACAAAATATATCATACCCAAATGTAACATTTTGTTTTTATGCGATTTTTCCTTCTCGAGCTATCCTGTTCAAAGGCAGACGCAAAAATTACAGGCATGATCTGAAAACTGTATTTTGGATTTAGGAAATATCACAACTTGTATTAACGCTGAAAACTCGACATATAAAAATTCAGGGTAGAAAATACAGTACCCATTAAATGGATAGATAAGGATAAAGAAGAATCTTTCTTGAAATGAAACAATCAAGAGTGTGTTCTGTCACATCAATTTATGGTTGCGCATAATTATTCAAGAAATGTAAGTGCGTGTAGCCCATATAATGAAGAGTACTTAGAATGTTTCGTTATATGAATTATAATAGTTTCAGTCTATCTTTCCACCGTAGTCTACACACGCCCAGTGTAAAAGAATTGTCATTCCATTTTCAGGGAAGCTTAATATCTAGCATGCTAGTACCACTATTTGTGAATGGACTCCTGGGTCTCGAGGTATTTCAATTTCAATACAAAGTGCCCAGCAAAGATCATTATCACCAGCTGTGAAGAATGGTAGTGGAAAACTTAGATCACAGAATATTTAAATATTCACTTTTGAATATTCAAGCAAATTAAGGTTCTCACCATGAAGGGCAGGTAATTAATTAATAAGCAACAAGGTCACATATGACGAGACACGCCCTGCTGATCTGACCTATACCTAAAGGGCGTGCTTTGATATTCCAACTGGAAATGCACCTCCAATACATAATCTGTACAGTGACTATACATAATGTAAATTCATTATGGAAGGGCGAATCTCGAGGATTGTTGTATATGGACAACATGCCTGAGCAAAGGGATTTCACAGCCATATGAGTAGAAATCTTAATGCACAAACGGGTAATTTCAGTCTTAGGTTACAGCTACTGTTGTTCCTCCTGATTTGAGTTCTGTACAAATCGACTGACTGGCCGTGTGAACACTCTCTAAGAAAATCATTCAATCTGCATTATAACCTGACTTTAAACATCTGACTTTAAGCGGATAGTCTGGTGAAAGTAGAATAATAATATTTGAAAAAAACTAAAAAAATAAATCGTATTCAAGATTAAAGACTATTTGTCCTCCGAAAGATATGACTAATTTTGATATTGAGAAAGTTTACAGATCCTTGTAGCTATTTTTGCACACGATGTAAATGTAGTAACGTATTTTCATTCGCTGACGTAAGATTAATAGCGAAATTTTCAAAACGTTTAAGCTAATAATAATGGTCGTAATAATGTACAATTGTACATACACCTTTCTTTTTACTTAGTATTCTATTAGACCATAGTGTAGATTTGTCTTATTACGTACTCATTTATTGGAAGTACATTTAAGCTTTTCGTAACGTCTGTATATTGCTGTATATTGCTAGCAAGTTTTGAGTTTACCTAGAAGTTTTTATTCATTGCAATATTAACATAAAACTGTCGGTTCACTGACGAATTGTTATATCATACAATAATCAGGGGTGCCCACCCCCCAAACTTCATTGCTCACCCCAATTTCATAACTCACCCCCCCCCCCCCGGTACGAATAATGGAACAACAGTAGGTCTGGTTTAAAAATTCTTCTTTGGGAATAGGTTTTGCTGGATTTGTAGTAAAACAGTGTTTATTGAAGAAGTAGATTTTTTATGAGGCTGTTTTTACATGATACGCCCAGTATTTAATAATTCTCGGCTACGTGACCATTAAAGATGACAATATACAGTGAGTCCCACGCAAGAGTTGGCCGATCATGCGGGTTTCTGCGTCGCGGCGGGCACAGCTCCAACTCCCGAGCGATCGGGTGAAATATCTACGCAAATAAAGCCGCGAACGGTGTAATGGTTCAGGTTCTCACATTTAAAGTTGGAATTACAATGAAAATAACCACGTACCTCATCACAAGATATATTAGAAATGTCCTTCTCTTGCGTTCACACAACACTGGCATCTTTTGAGGAAATTTTCTTTCACGCGCATAAGTTCAGCTTCCTAGATAGAGCTAATTTCTTTTGTGATATTGTCTTTAAGTTCTTCTAATGTATGGAAAATTGACCTATACACTTTATTTTTCAAGATAGTCACATACTGTTATTAATTAAATTTTCACAAGTCAACAACTATGCACTTTTCTCATGATTATCTAAACTTCTTAATCAAGTATTAAGAAACTTCATTTTTCCGATAAGGATTATATTATTACAATATTCATAAAAATTCCACTTTAACCCTAAATATAAAACCTATTTTAATGCCTTAATAATTTAATGTGCATTTATATATTTGTGTTTTATTTTATGAAGCGTGTTATTGTGACTGGACTCAAGTAAGTTTTGTGTTAAGGTTAAGGTGAAATTTTTATCAAGATTTTAATTCTTAATCAAATTTTAAGAAAAATTCTACTAACCTTTAAACGTAATCAGTGTAGCACAAGATGCTTCCCAGATGGTTATAAAAATCTTCAAAGTAAGTGCATGACGATTTTAGTTTATAAACGCAATCATTGTAGCACAAGATGTTTCCCAAATGGTAATAAGACCAAATGCAGTTTTCAAAGCATGTGCAATACCATTTAAGTTTATAAACGTAATCAGTGTATCACAAGATGCTTCCCATATGGTCATAAGCCCCGATGCACTCTTCAAAGAAAGTGCATGAGCATTTCAGTTTTTAAACGTAATCAGTGAAGCACAAGATGGTTCCAAGATGGTCATAAGCACCAACGCATTCTTCAAAGTAAGTGCATCACCATTTCAGTTTATAAACGTAATCAGTGTATCACAAGATGCTTCCCAGATGGTCATAAGCCCAAACGCATTCTTCAAAGTAAGTGCATCACCATTTCGGTTTATAAAGTTATCAATGTAACACAAGATGCTTCCCAGATGGTCATAAGCCCCAACGCAGTCTTCCAAGTAAGTGCATCACCATTTCAGTTTATAAACGTAATCAGTGAAGCACAAGATGCTTCCCAGATGGTCATAAGCCCCGATGCAAACTTCAAAGAAAGTGCATCACCATTTCAGTTTATAAACGTAATCTTTGTAGCACTATATGCTTCCCAGATGGTCATATGCCCCGATGCAGTCTTCAAGGAAAGTGCATCACCATTTCAGTTTATAAACGTAATCATTGTAGCACAAGATGCTTCCCAAATGGTCATAAGACCAAATGCAGTCTTCAAAGTATGTGCAATACCATTTAAGTTTATAAACGTAATCAGTGTAGCAGAAGATGCTTCTGAGATGGTCATTAGCCCCAACGGAGTCTTCAGAGTAAGTGCATCATCATTTCAGTTTATAAACGTAATCAGTGCAGCACAAGATGCTTCCCAGATGATCATAAGTTCAAACGCATTCTTCAAAGTAAGTGCTTCACCATTTCGGTTTATAAACGTTATCAATGTAACACAAGATGCTTCTCAGATGGTCCTAAGCCCTAATGCAGTCTTCAAAGAAAGTGCATCACCATTTCACTTGTAGCACAAGATGTCTCCAAGATGGTCAAGAGCCCCAACGCAATCTTCGAAGGTAGTGAATCACCATTTCAGTTTACAAACGTGATAAGTGTTGCACAACATGCTTCCCAGATAGTCATAAGTCCCTATGCTGTCTTCATAGTGAGTGCATCAACATTTCAGTTTATAAACGTAATCAGTGTAGCACAAGATGCTTCCCAGACGGTCATAAGCCCAAACGCATTCTTCAAAGTAAGTGCATCACCATTTCAGTTTATAAACGTAATCAGTGAAGCACAAGATGCTTCCCAGATGGTCATAAGCCCAAACGAATTCATCAAAGTAAGTGCATCACCATTTCAGTTTATAAACGCAATCATTGTAGCACAAGATGCTTCCCAGATGGTCATAATCCCAAACGCAGTCTTCCAAGTAAGTGCATCACCATTTCAGTTTATAAACGTAATCTTTGTAGCGCAAGATGCTTCACAGATAGTCATAAGCCCCGATGCACTCTTCAAAGAAAGTGCATGAGCATTTCAGTTTTTAAACGTAATCAGTGAAGCACAAGATGGTTCCAAGACGGTCATAAGCACCAACGCATTCTTCAAAGTAAGTGCATCACCATTTCAGTTTATAAACGTAATCAGTGTATCACAAGATGCTTCCCAGATGGTCATAAGCCCAAACGCATTCTTCAAAGTAAGTGCATCACCATTTCGGTTTATAAAGTTATCAATGTAACACAAGATGCTTCCCAGTGGTCATAAGCCCCAACGCAGTCTTCCAAGTAAGTGCATCACCATTTCAGTTTATAAACGTAATCAGTGAAGCACAAGATGCTTCCCAGATGGTCATAAGCCCCGATGCAAACTTCAAAGAAAGTGCATCACCATTTCAGTTTATAAACGTAATCTTTGTAGCACTATATGCTTCCCAGATGGTCATATACGCCGATGCAGTCTTCAAGGAAAGTGCATCACCATTTCAGTTTATAAACGTAATCATTGTAGCACAAGATGCTTCCCAAATGGTCATAAGACCAAATGCAGTCTTCAAAGTATGTGCAATACCATTTAAGTTTATAAACGTAATCAGTGTAGCAGAAGATGCTTCTGAGATGGTCATTAGCCCCAACGGAGTCTTCAGAGTAAGTGCATCATCATTTCAGTTTATAAACGTAATCAGTGCAGCACAAGATGCTTCCCAGATGATCATAAGTTCAAACGCATTCTTCAAAGTAAGTGCTTCACCATTTCAGTTTATAAACGTAATCAGTGTATCACAAGATGCTTCCCAGATGGTCATAAGCCCAAACGCATTCTTCAAAGTAAGTGCATCATCATTTCAGTTTATAAACGCAATCATTTTAGCACAAGATGCTTCCCAGATGGTCATAATATCAAACGCAGTCTTCCAAGTAAGTGCATCACCATTTCAGTTTATAAACGTAATCTTTGTAGCGCAAGATGCTTCACAGATGGTCATAAGCCCCAATGCAAACGTCAAAGAAAGTGCATCACCATTTCAGTTTATAAACGTAATCAGTGTATCACAAGATGCTTCCCAGACGGTCATAAGCCCAAACGCATTCTTCAAAGTAAGTGCATCACATTTCGGTTTATAAACGTTATCAATGTAACACAAGATGCTTCCCAGATGGTCATAAGCCCAAACGCAGCCTTCCAAGTAAGTGCATCACCATTTCGGTTTAAAAACGTTATCAATGTAACACAAGATGCTTCCCAGATGGTCATACGCCCAAACGCAGTCTTCCAAGTAAGTGCATCACCATTTCAGTTTATAAGTCGTATAAATAATAAAAGTAGATTTCTACAAGGCATGTAGTATCGCGAACTCGCGATGGGGCATGCCCATTGAAGCCACAACTAAAAAAAAAAAAAAAAAAAAAGTAATCAGTGCAGCACAAGATGCTTTTCAGATGGTCATAAGCCCCAACGCATTCTTCAAGGAAAGTGCATCACCATTTCAGTTTATAAACGTAATCTTTGTAGCACAAGATGCTTCCCAGATGGTCATAAGCAGGCTTTAAAACTTAGTGCCCGAACCCACAGAGGGAGTTGATTCCGGTTACCAACAACCTGAGTATAGGAGGTGGAGGGTGATTGCGTAGGCTGATAAGATAGTCGTTGATAGTAGTACCGAGAAGTGAATGCGCTTGTGGTATGGTGCCTCTCAAATTGGTCAACAGTGTAGCTTGTCATTGTGCGTGTTTAAATTTATAATACGTGTTCGGCATGCCGAAAGTAAAGTGTTCTAAAACGCAAACATATTATATTGAAATATTTGGGAGGGACTATTATACACAAACAGGAGAAAGTATCGTTTTGCATGCTTGTAATGTGAGTTTAGATAATGAGAAGTTATTTTGTGGTCTTCCTATATATGTATTTCGGTTTGTTTACTATCACGTGAATTAGCATATGGTAGCTAGGACATACGCCGAGCAAAGTCTGTACAGTACGGTTGCTGTTAACATATTCGATCGGGCACTAAGTTTTAAAGCCTGGTCATAAGCACCAACGCATTCTTCAAAGAAAGTGCATCACCATTTCAGTTTATAAACGTAATCATTGTAGCACAAGATGCTTCCCAGATCGTCATAGACTTCAATGCAGTCTTCATAGTAGGTGCATCACCATTTAAATTTAAAAACGTATTCAGTGTAGCACAAGATTCTTCCCAGATGGTCATAAGCCCCGATGCACTCTTCAAAGAAAGTGCATTACTATTTCAGTTTATAAACGTAATCAGTGAAGCACAAGATGCTTCCAAGATGGTCATAACAACCGATGCAATCTTTAAAGAAAGTGCATCACTTTTTCAGTTTATAAACGTAATAATTGTAGCACAATATGTTTCCCAGATGGTCATATGCCCCGATGCAGTCTTCAAAGAAAGTGCATCACCATTTCAGTTTATAAACGTAATCATTGTAGCACAAGATGCTTCCCAAATGGTCATAAGACCAAATGCAGTCTTCAAAGTATGCCCAATACCATTTAAGTTTATAAACGTAATCAGTGTAGCAGAACATGCTTCTGAGATGGTCATAAGCCCCAACGGCGTCTTCAGAGTAAGTGCCTCATCATTTCAGTGTATAAACGTAATAAGTGCAGCACAAGATGCTTCCCAGATGATCATAAGCTCAAACGCATTCTTCAAAGTAGGTGCTTCACCATTTTAGTTTATAAACGTTATCAATGTAACACGAGATGCTTCTCAGATGGTCCTAAGCCCTAATGCAGTCTTCGAAGAAAGTGCATCACCATTTCACTTGTAACACAAGATGTCTCCAAGATGGTCAAAAGCCCCGACGCATTCTTCGAAGGTAGTGAATCACCATTTCAGTTTATAATCGTAATCAGTGTAGCAAAAGATACTTCCCAGATGGTCATAACAATCTTCAAAGTTAGTGCATGACGATTTTAGTTTATAAACGCAATCATTGTAGCACAAGATGCTTCCCATATGGCAAAAGACCAAATGCAGTTTTCAAAGCATGTGCAATACCATTTAAGTTTATAAACGTAATCAGTGTATCACAAGATGCTTCCCATATGGTCATAAGCCCCGATGCACTCTTCAAAGAAAGTGCATCAGCATTTCAGTTTTTAAACGTAATCAGTGAAGCACAAGATGGTTCCAAGATGGTCATAAGCACCAACGCATTCTTCAAAGTAAGTGCATCACCATTTCAGTTTATAAACGCAATCATTGTAGCACAAGATGCTTCCCAGATCGTCATAAACTTCAATGCAGTCTTCATAGTAGGTGCATCACCATTTCAATTTATAAACGTAATCAGTGTACCACAAGATGCTTCCCAGATGGTCATAAGCCACAACGCAGTCTCCCAAGTAAGTGCATCACCATTTCAGTTTATAAACGTAATCAGTGTAGCACAAGATGCTTCCCAGATGGTCATAAGCCCCAGTAGTCTTCAAACTATGTGCATCACCATTTCAGTTTATGAACGCAATCAGTGTAGCACAAGATGCTTCCCAGATGGTCATAAATCCCAATGCATTTCTCAAAGTAAGTGCATCACCATTTCAGTTTATAATCGTAATCAATGTAGCACAAGTTGCTTCCCAGATGGTCATAAGCCCCGATGCAAACTTCAATGAAAGTGCATCACCATTTCAGTTTATAAACGTAATCAGTGTAGCACAAGATGCTTCCCAGATGGTCATAAGCCCCAGTGGTCTTCAAACTATGTGCATCACCATTTCAGTTTATGAACGCAATCAGTGTAGCACAAGATGCTTCCCAGATGGTCATAAATCCCAATGCATTTCTCAAAGTAAGTGCATCACCATTTCAGTTTATAATCGTAATCAATGTAGCACAAGATGCTTCCCAGATGGTCATAAGCCCCAACGCAGTCTTGAAAGTAAGTGCACCACCATTTCAGTTTATAAACGTAATCAGTTTAGCACAAGATGTTTCCCAGATTGTCATCTGCCCCTTTGCAGTCTTCAAGAAAAATGAATCTTTATCTCAGGTTTTAAAAGTAATAAGTGTTCAGAAGCTGCCCCCACATTGTCATTAGCCCGTTTCGGTCTTCAAGATAAGTGTATCTTCATCTCAGGTTATAAATAGAATTAGTGTTGCAGAAGCTGTTTCTCATATGGTCTCCACCTGGAAATACAATTTCGTTTCAAGTAAACTTGTTTAAAAATCTGGTTTACTAAACAGCCCTGTGAATTTTGCGGAATATATGATATACTTGATATTTTCAAATACACAAGGGTAATATGCTAGGTTTTTTATTATTATTAAAATCCACCAGTTTTCTGGCCCACAGTAACAAGAAATGAAGTATATTATATTACGCCTCGTCTTTGTACCTTAAAAAGAAAAGGAGACCCCAATGTACTGTAGATAGCAATATCGTTAACAGACAATAACATACAATGTACCCTACATAGTGAAAATAAACACCTACAATGGAACAACAATGAACACAATACAATATTAATTTCCACTATTGATTTTGTTAATTATTTCAAGAGAAGATATTGTTAATGTTAATAAAATCAGGTAAACTGATGTAACAAAGTGCCAGTATGTTTTATGATTGCAGTTATGATATGCAGAATACAAGAAATAAGTCAAATTGGCAGGTTTCGGGATTTGAACCATGGAACTCCAGAATGTGAGGCCAAGACGTTACCATCTCGGCCACCTGGGTCAGTTTAACGGTCTAGTTGGATAAGCGCATGTAAAGCAATAGTGTTATTTGTCATAGCTAACTGTATTTTAATTGCCAAAGCCTTATAAGATCACAGTAAAACAATAGGCTATGTTGTCATGATAACTGATTTGCATTTCATAAATTCTTTCGAATACGTAAATTACCATAAAATAGGCACTAAATTGAGCATTACTCCAAAACAGCTCAACCGATTTTATCAAATATCAATAGACGTCTTCCCATGGACATTATAAATGTGTGTACCAAGTTTCATAAAAATCCGGTAAAGCGTATTTGAGTTACCGCGTCTTTAAAATAGACATTAAATTAGGTTTTACTCCGGTACCGGTCTACCGATTTGGTCCAATATCAGTAGACGTCTTCCCATGTACATTATAAATGGGTATACAAAGTTTAAGGAAAATCCAATAAAGCATATGTTATCGCGACTTCTTATATATTAACATAAAAGGCCCTAAATTGGGCATTATTCCGGTACTGGCCAACCGATTAGGTCGAATATCAATACACGTTTTTCCATGGATATTATAAATGCGTATACGAAGTTTCATAAAAATCCGATAAAGGGTATTTGAGTTATTGCGCCTTTAAAATAGACACTAAATTGGGTTTTACTCCGGTACCGGTCAACAGATTAGGTTAAAATTCAATAGGGTACTTTTCATGGGCATCATAAATGCGTATACCAAATTTCATGGAAATCCGATACAGCGTATTTGAGCTATGGCACCTTTCTAATATAATCTATTAAAATAGGCACTAAATTGGGCATTACTCCGGTACCGTTGAACCGATTTGGTTCAATCTCAATAGGGTTCTTCCCATGGACATTGTAAATGTGTTTTCCAAGTTTCATGAAAATCCGAAAAAGCGTACTTGAGTTATGGTGCGTACAGACACACGGACAGACAGTCGGACAGACGGACGGACGGACAGACAGACAGACAGACTGACAGACAGACTGACAGACTTTTTTCGTCCCCCACACAATCTCATAAAGTACCATACTGGCACTTAATAATTATTTTAGATATAGGGCTTTTGTTTTGAATACCTAAACAGTTCGTATCAGTTGACTATTAACCTTGTCTGTAGTTGTAATAAACTGGTTAACACAATCCCCTTGATTTACGAGTTCATATCGTGGTATATCGAGCATGTTACTGGGCATCAAAATACAGCTATTTCTATATTGAGGAAAATATCTGTAAATTTACCTCAGAGCCAATGGAAAGTAACTCCAATTGTCATTCTAATTTGTTTTATTGTTATTCGTTACTAACTTCTTGACCTCTAAGAACCAGTTAACATTAAATCCATATAACTATTAGAAATAAAAAAGTTGAGGGCAAAATGATAGTAACGCCATTTCTTTCCAGAATCAGACAATGATTTACTTCTACTTGATTCTCAAACATTTCGTGCTTATAAGCGTAACCTTCCTTTTTTTTTTTTTTTACTCGACTCTGTGTGAAAACCCGTATGTTTTAAATCAACCCCATAATCTGGAGGGGGCTGTCATCTTTGTGGAAGATGAAGATGAGATAAGAGATCATACATATAGGCCTACGCCAAATGAGGAAGCTGATAAATGTGATTTCTTATGTGGAAGTGAATATAATGAAAAGTGTTTTGAGAAACCTGAAGATGATGGGTGAACAAATACAGATACCTCAGGAACGGATCTGATTGTAACCAATGTACCTGTAAGGAATCCTCATTTCTCTGTACCGATGAGTTTCGTTCCTAATAATTATACCGTTGAAGACCATCCGGTATATTTCCTTGAAGCTTTTTAGTAAGAAACATCTCGCTTGATAGGGTTACAAGCCCTATGCAAGCACAGTCTAGTAGTGGGGCTGCCACTTTCCGGCCTGTAGACTTGCCGTTATGCGTATTAATCCCACATAAAGGGATGCCTCTTCCGCTGCATCTTACACCGTTGAGGTCTTTATATAGCTCCTAATTTTATATTCAAGACGATGCTGTTCGCTGATGATCAAATTGTAGTAAGCAAAACGGAAAATGAATTGCAGAGAGCAGTGTATGAATTACAGAAAGTGTGCAAGAAATACAATTTTAAAATTTCTATAAATAAAACCAAGACAATGGCTTTTCAAGGCAAATACAGCGTAAGGACAAAAATTGTTTTAAATGACACTCCTCTAGAACAAGTAACAAGTTTTAAATATCTAGGCACTCACCTCACGTACAAACATGAAAGTGATTGTAAATATAAACTCCCTATGTTTCAGCATGTGCGGCACAATAAGTAGAAATCTGAAAAGGAAGGCAAGAAACACAAATTAAATTTTATAAAGTAATGGCCGTACCATCTTCGCTGTTTGGATCAGAAACATGGACGATGACTGCAGCCGATAGTAATAGATTAAAGGCTGCTGAAATGAAGTTTTTAAGGTCAGTTAAAGGATGCAATTTCGCAGATAAAATAAGGAATGATCAAGTAAGAGAAGAACTGAAAATATTTTCCCTAGAAGAAAAAATCGCAAATTATAGAAATCAATGGGCAGAACATGTTAATAGAATAACACTAGAAAGGATCCCAAGAAGAATTATGTATTATACACCTAAAGGGAGAAGACATCCGGGAAGACCTAAGAAACGTTGGACTGATACACTGTGAAGCCAGAACTGGCATATGGACTAATCCTTGATTTGAAGAAGAAGAAGAGAAGATAATTATACCGTATCTAACTTAGAACAAGAGGTATTTCAGAAACAATTCACTTCAAAGTTAGAATTAGAAACTAGTGAGAAATGAAAGGCTGTGGAAAAAGAATATAAAAAGAGACGGCTCTGTGGAAAATCCTACAGGCAATTAAGGGCGAAGTCCTGTCTCATTTTATTGTTTTCAATATGATTACTAGGGGGCGGATTTCTATGACATATCATATTTTCCTCTTTGCATTATTTCAGGTTTCCGACTAATTTAAACCCGATTCCAAGCATCCTGGTGAAAGTGGAACGGCTTTTATTGTGCATATAACTGCATATTTAGGAAATTTTCAACTATTGGAGCATATTTAGTATGAATATGCACATAGGTCATATTTTTGTCATATTTGTGTGCATACTAAAGAAATTTAGAAGTTTCATATCATTTTTTGTAAATTTTGCATTATACTGATACTTTTTAAGAATTTACAGATATTTTAAATAATTAACATTATATTTTAATAAAATGAATTGTAATGAAACTTAAAAAATATACATAATGTATAGGTAAGTGGTAAAGTCACATTTTAAATTTTATTGGTCATATTAATGTTTTTTTAGGTCATAAATGCATGCATATATCCCATTTTTTAGGTCATAGAAATCCGCCCCCTAATGATTACTAATAAAATTATATTATTTGTAAAACTATTAAAAACTTGGATTTATTGTAATTGGGTAATCCATTTATGAACTCAAGACCTCTAGGCCTATACATAAATAAACGTGACACTATATTTTCATCGGATTCATTACAGATGCTGCCTAAAGCACTCGCGTGGCGATCCTATAATGTACACAGATGCAAAACATTACAAAGCTCAGGAATTGGAGTTGTTTCTTACCTTCATCTAGCGACATTCAATGCATTTATTTTGGATCCAAATGGAAAAGAGATGTTTATAATTTATAATTCCGAAAATAAAACGTTTTAAATGATAAATTTCACACGTATGAATTTCAAGTGCAGGTTGGCCGAAAGTAACTTAGCGACGGCTCGGCGTTCAGAGATCTATTGTAGCTGACTCCGCCCTAAAAGTATGTAATAGATGTTAGAACTTCTAGACTAGAAGGTAAAACCAAATACCGAATTAATTTAATGTTTATAATGTGTATATAATTTTCATAGAGATAACTGAATGTAAATCATGATCTATGACGAGATTAATAAAAATTTAAATTTTGGTTCAAAAGTTGGGGCAATTTCGATGTTATCTAATATATAAAATCCAAAGTATGTGGGTACGTATGTGTGTGTGTGTGTGTGTATGTATATATGTATGTATGTATGTATGTATGTATGTATGTATGTATGTATGTATGTATGTATGTATGTATGTATGTATGTATGTATGTATGTATGTATGTAAGTATTTTTTTTTTTGCCCTTTATTTGCTGCATGCTCCGTTACTTCTTGTAATATTACATGCATAAGTTATTTTACATACATGTTACAAATTATAATATTAATGGCAGTGTTGTTATAACATACTGATCCCTGCCAAGTGTTTAAAATGAATCAAGATCGATACTGTTTATGAATTTAACAAAGAGTGTCTTATGTTTCACAATAAGTTAATTGTTGCTGATAGGCCACTTCCCTCCCACTTTCGTTATGTCTCTTTCCAAAATCAGTCTTTGATTCTTCAATTGTTCACATCTCCACAGAAGGTGGTCCACAGTTTGAGCTTCCTTATTACATACACAATTTGGGTTATCTGTAATTTTGAATCTGTGAAAATATTCTCTGAGCTTTCCGTGCCCTGTTAGAAAAGTTGTTAATTTACCTGATAAGTTTAATTTGACAGTATGTATGTATGTATGTACGCATATTTTCTATACAAATCTACAAGCTTTGAGCAATGTACCTACTTGAACTAGGGAAGAAATGTAAGCAATATTAAAATTCAAACAAACCACCCATTCCTTTGTTAAATTATCTAATTTCCGAAAACATTTAACTGAATTCACGAAATGCAAATCACACTGCATGTGAAGTTCTATTGTTTACTGTGCTCACATCGGGTTTTGGAAGTTGCATGATAATGGGCTTTGACAAATACAATTAGAGATGCTAGTAAAAAAAATAATTTCCGTAATCAATAATGGAGAATGAGATCCATGTAAACAATTATCGGATGTCGTGTATCACATAAATTTCTGCGTATAAGACTAGGCCTAAAGATGGACTTCGTCACGGCTATGGACAAAAAAGGAGATGCCTTTCTTTACGTCAGGAACTAGTTTCAAAACTCAGCGATGCAAAAGTAAAAGAAAGGATATTCGTTGACCCCCAAATTCGTAGGCTTGTACAAGTTAAGAACTTTACAGGTTATCGTAACAAGATTTATTTGCGTTTAATTCTAATGATATTTTACTTTGTTTTTCGGTCCTATTTTAAAGATTCTTAGTGAGATAAAGCAATAAATGAGTTGAAGTAAAATCTAATTTCATCTTAAGGAATGGAAATGTAGGCCAGTTGTAAAAAGCAGTATTAGTGTGTGTGTGTGTTATCGCCCATGTAAAATTAAAGCAAGTTATGTCCAGAGTGAATAGTTTTAAAAGAATATTAATTACATAATTAAAATCACATGCTAATATGTTTCTTTTGTAAGAATCCGGCTCAATTCTGTCACACAAAAGCGTTACGTGTTACCAGGGTCGTATTTCTAAATAGGCTAGAGCCTAGAGCGGCAAATTTTCAGGGGCGGCAGTTTGGCAATTTATTCAAAAGTTAAAATGAAATACTTCAGACGTTAATAATATTTTCCGTACGAATTTCAGAATACATGTTACTTGAGTTTGCCATTAAGAAATCTCGTAAGAAAGCTATATAAATTTGAACATGAAGATTACTTGCGGTGAGTTGTTTTAGAGAAGTTTGTATATTTTTCAACAAATAAACCAGTAATTAACTACATTTTGTGTAATTTCATTTCACCGTGTAGGACAACTTAATTCAAATTGAACACAGTTCTTCAATTACGCAAAAAAATAGTCATTAGCATTAAAATATAAACATATGTTTAAAATAGTGATCGCTGATCTCCAAGAACCAATTAATTAATTAATTTCGAAATCCATTTCATTTTTTAACGAATCTTAAAAGAAGTAAATAAAAAAGTAGATAACTAATTTGATTATATAATTTATTATGTAAACCATTAAAATTGTAGTTTTATCTAAACTAAATGAACTTTATGTTTAAAAAAGATGAAAACACCAATGAACTCTATCCTTTTGTTGTATAAACAAATGTATTAAGCAAATATGAACTATAGAGGGGGGCGGCAAATGGACTTTAGCCTACAGGCGGCATACTCTTAAATCCAACCCTGCGTGTTACGAAGATTTTACTATCACTTTCCTATTCAGAAAGTTAGAATTAGTTGAAGTGGCAGACAAAAAGTTGAAAGAAGTTGACTAGTGTTATTTTTGGAAGGTTTATACTGTATATCTATAATAATAACACGCTTGTCCAGCGCTGGATAACCAGACCTTCCTAACAAGTGGTCAATTATACAAAACCTTGCAATATCTGCGAAGGAAAGGGGATTTTCCTTAGAGAAATATTGGATTATCGTCTCTACTAGAGCTAAATTATTATCCGTAAGGTAGAAATTAGAAGTTACGAGGGATAACGAATTTATAATAGTTTTTCTTAAATTATTATATGGATCGCCACCAAGATTTAAAAAGTACTACTTTTCGAAGTCTGTAACTCTTTCAACTTCACAACAGCTGTTGTTAGCGATTATTTTTACTTTTATTTATGCGAAGTCGCTTTTGTAGAAAAACAGCACGTAACTTCCAGATAGGAGAAAAGGGCAATAGCATTTCATAGCTTGAATAGTAGACCGGTCAGCACTGATGTGTGTTTCTTCTTCTAGTTTGAGTTAGGTCCGACATCTCGAGTGTAGTACAATTAAATTATATCATAATATACCTATAGGTATATTTGTAAGTACATTAATCTGTTTATGCAATTCTATACTATTTAAATGTGGACCTAAAACGGCCTTACTTTATAAGTTGGACCTTCCAACATTAATTCTGAAATTCAGGAGGCTACAAATATCCAGTGGACAGCCATTTTGTTTTCACTTAGTCTTCTTATCTGGACGTTGGTCGTTTATCAGTCACTCCATCCTCTCGATAGCTTAACTGGGAGTTGAGCTTTCAGATAGTTTTTGTAGGGAGGTCATAGTACTAAATTTTTAGCCAACTTCCATACAAGTTCTTTGTCTGGCAGACAAATATTTTATCGGGAGGTGGTCATACAGGCCCAGTATTTTTTTCTAACTTTTCCTCGATTCTGTTAAAATACACTTTTCACCCTTATATCGCAGTTTACTGATTCCTGATGGTGATTAAAATAGGGGAACTGATAAGAACTGTGTTAACATAGTGGTACATTAAAGAAACCTGTGAATTATTGAGGTCAACCTTTACGAATATAGTGGCATGCATCGCGTGTGCAGTTTACTGCGCCTTGCCATTCATTTAGTGTAGTGAAACCTTCACCTTACTCGAAGGCAAGTGACTTTCGGATGCTGCGCAAATCCTTGATCTAGAACAAATTCTTCACTTAAACATTCTTGTACGGGACCAAAGGTTGCAATACCATGTCACCAGACCTTCAAATCAAAACGATAACAAATCTGGAAGTCGTTATATCTTTACACCCGTCTCAGGTGATTTAATTGGTAAAACTCTTTCGACACGTCATCAATGAAACATATAAACAAGCTTTGACTTGTCCTCGTGGTTCACCTTTGTTCCCTCAATAGATAAGCAAGGTTTGTATGACCATTTTAACTTATTACCATTTAGATATGTAAGCTTTCATGAACCACAGATTATTGTCTCTGTTGGACATTACATGAGAATATTATAGGAGAAAAATTCCTCCGACACTGGGACTTGAACCCAGGACCTTTGGCTGTTCGCGCCAATGCTCTACCAACTGAGCTAAGCCGGAGTTCAATTCACAGCGCCAGATGGAACTTCTCTCCTATGACTAATTGCCCTAATGGTCTACCTCACAGATGGTCTACCTCACAGACAGACAAGTCTACCTGTGAGGTAGACCATTAGGGCAATTAGTCATAGGAGAGAAGTTCCATCTGGCGCTGTGAATTGAACTCCGGCTTAGCTCAGTTGGTAGAGCATTGGCGCGAACAGCCAAAGGTCCTGGGTTCAAGTCCCAGTGTCGAAGGAATTTTTCTCCTATAATATTCTCATGTAATGTCCAACAGAGACAATAATCTGTGGTTCATGAAAGCTTACATATCTATCTTGTATGTTAACTGTACAATAACAGTGGGAGCCCGGTCACAAAAATCACTAATTAGTGTGCCTCACAGTACTGCATATGACATAACTTGTCTGTCTGTGAGGTAGACCATTAGGGCAATTAGTCATAGGAGAGAAGTTCCATCTGGCGCTGTGAATTGAACTCCGGCTTAGCTCAGTTGGTAGAGCATGGGCGCGAACAGCCAAAGGTCCTGGGTTCAAGTCCCAGTGTCGGAGGAATTTTTCTCCTATAATATTCTTATTACCATTTACTTCCTACGAATCAAGATTTATGTGATCAGTGTAAAGTAGGGTCAGAAAAGTCCACGTATACGTTTAAGGACATAAAATCCACTAGGGCAGTGCTCTAGGTAAATACCTTGTCTGTCCAATTGGTGGCACGCTGGCCGCACATCACTTTCAAGAGGCATACAAACAGTTTCAGTTCTTAACATTAACATTTTAATTTAACACTAAAAAATCAGTTTTCCTATTTGTCTCATTTAGAACGTAAACTGTTTTCCATTTTTCAAAGCAGAGGCTTTGTGAAAAAGCCTTCTCAAATATGAAATATATAAAGTGACGTTACACGAACCCTGTATCTCTCTCACTCTCCCTTTCATTCTCCCTTCTTATTTTCCTTCATAACATACTATTAACTTCTCCTTATTTACAATCTCGTTTTAAACTCCTTTCCACTTCACGAACGCATAACCAAAATCTACTGCTTATTCCTCGACATACAACATCTTTTAGTGTGTCAATCCCTCGCTTTGGGAATTCGTTGCCTTGTCATATAAGAGACTTTCGAAATGTACCACAATTTAGAAATAAATTGAATACACATTTTATAGTCATTAATTTTGTTTTAGTTTAGTTTATCCAACTTGTAAATAAATCCTGTAATTTTTATTGTCCGTAGCATGTTTAGTTTTAATTCCTAATTTACAAAATCTTGTATTATTTGTAATATGTATAGTTTTACTGGTGAAGTAGGAAGAAAAGACCTTATGGCCTTAACTTCGCTAGTACACATATCTATAAAATCAGGTAAACTGATGTAACAAAATGTCAGAATGTGATAATAGCAATTTTGATATGCAGAAAAAAGTTATTTTTGTAATCTATCTCCGAGTTAAGCTCCAGATCGATTCATTAAGCAGAGCTTGCGAAAGAACAAAGGTCTAAGTTTGATACTTAATCTTAATTCATACTCATACGTATACGCATACTCATACGCATACTCATATTCATTATACACTGATATATGAAATTCTTAAAATATGTGAACATTTCACAAAATGCACTAGCAAAGAACTCCGCTTAATGTCTTTAGGCCTAAATACTTCACATTAATATACCTTGCGTATATAATAGTATGTCCACGGCTGTGGCTCAGGGGATGCGTTCGTTCCTCTCACGCAGCGGGCCCGGGTTCGATTCCTTGTCGGGACAAGTTACCTGGGTGAGGTTTTTTCCGAAGTTTTTCCTCACCTGTGAGACAAATGTCAGGTGGTCCCCGGATATCATCTGGCCGTCATTATAATCCCTTGTTCGGAGTGTCTGTGTGTGTATGAATGGTGTGTCTCGTCCTATGTGTTCGTGTTGTCTCGGAGGTGGCCCAGGCATTGGGCTGATCACTCATCCGGGAAGGCCCCCCATGTCCTTGTCGGGTCAAAACAGTATGATCACATGCCCTATTTCAACATGTTTTCAAGTTTTTTTTAAAAATAGAAATGAACTGAACTGTTGTAAGGTAGCAATACCTTTGTCATGAAATGCTGGAGAAGAATGAAATTAGTTTACAAAAGATATGACACAGCAATTTAAGTAAGGAGTGTTACCTCCAAAAATTTCCCCAATCCTATTTTCACTTATATACACCAGTTTTTTTTTTTAAAAAAACCTTCAGCATTTCATTCCAAGAACTGCACTTTGATACCACGAGGAAATGATTGTGACGTTCATCTTATGATAACTGTCAAATTTGAAAATTCTCCCAAGTCTAATGAGTGTTACCAACATCAGCTTTATTTAAATCGACTTAAACATGCTCTTCTATTGGGTTTGTTCTTTAGGAACACTCTGAAAATGACATGTACGTGCCTGTCTGGACACAAGGCAGCTGATACTAGAAAGACGACAGACAGGGATCATGTAATCATGCATGTGAACTCAAAACAATTTTTATTTGATTAAATGTGAAAAAATACAAATTAGACAAAATAAAACAGTTTTTCAGCCTCTTCGTGTGACTTGTTTCTTATCGTCGGTATAGTCCCTACATATACACTAGATTGAATAAGGAACATCGGATCCAATAAACTTTGAAATTTAACAGAGAAATATGCAGCAGAATTCGATAAATGCACTGAAAATACAGTTAAAAGCGAAAGTCTTATATAAATACGTCACATGTTTGCAAGAATTGAATATTTTAAAACTTAATCCGTCTTGAATTTTTTCAATTCTTCACTAAGGCACATTTCAAGCTAAATAATTAGTGTAAAATCACAGTGCTTTATCACACAGTGACTTAGAAGTTTTTTTTTTTTTAGTTAACTTCTATTTGCAGTCTTTAAACTGCACCAGTAAGTAAATGCTATATGGAAAGAGCCGGGTTGAAGTAACACGCACTACTGACAACATTCCTCCCAACAAACAATTTTTTACAATGTTTTTCATTTTGATAGAAATCTATTCAAATTTAACCGCTCCTTGAATTTTTATAACATGCTCCATTCATGCAACTCAAAACAAACGCTCGAAATGCCCTCCTCTTGCTTCTAGACATGCATGCACTCGTCGAATGGACTGTCGCATCCCGGATGAAGAAACGTTTCATCGATGTGTCATCGAAACCTGCGAAACCATCCCGGAGTATTTGAAAGGGTGCGTCAGTCCATGATTCGACTAGTGAATGCATATCTAGAAGCAAGAGGAGGACATTTCGAGCATTTGTTATGAGTTTTGTGTGTTGACGTGTTATGAGTATTCCAATGTGTTGAACAGTTCCTAACGAGAAAACGAAGGATTATGGGACCTATGTTCATATGAACTTTTTTCCTTCCTTTGGTGTAAGGAACCCATGGCCGAAGTTTGTAAAAGTATTTTTGAAACACCCTGTATATTAAAACATTGCGGAGAAAAACTGCATCCTTGTCTTAAACCACCATTAATGTTGATTTCTTTCGAAAATTATCCGATTCTTAAACTAATCCTTAATTTTGTTTCTTTATACCTATTTTGTAGTACTTTTATTAAATGTCTGGGGTATCCTTTCTTTTCTAATATTTCCCAAAGGAAGGTTCCTCTCTACTGTATCATATGCCTTCTTTAAATCTATGAAGGCTATGTGTGAATAGATTAAATTCTCTTCTCTTTTCTATTACTTGATTTACTGAAAATATATTATCTATGCAACTACGCCCATTCATGAAACCACTTTGATTTTCTAATTATATTGATTCAGTAATTTTTTCTAGTCGAACAATAATTATCTTTGTGTATAAGTTATAAGTAGACCTGGGATTTTAGGCTCTAAAAAATTAGTTTTAGGCACCTAAAATAGGCTTTTAAAACAAGTAAATAGGCTTTTAAAAGAGAAAATAGGCACTTAAAATATGCTTTAAAAATGTGTATATAGACAGAAAATAGACTTTCAAATATTACAATGTACACTTAAACTGTAACATGGTCTTTTTTTACTGCAAGAAACGTGGTATACCTATTCTTAACAGAATTAACTGCAAAATTAGTCATCACGAACTATATTCACTTAAACAGATGTTCTTTCACTGGTGACTTGACACAGTAGTTCTTCCCCCTTAATCCACCCCTCCCCCGTCAGTCAGCATTCCTTTAGCGACAATTGTTTGGAATAATCATGTTTCTGTGAAAACCCCACCTCTGCTGTTCTGCTTTTCATTGAGGGATGTCCATTATTAGAATGTAAAAATTACAGAAGTTGAATTTTATTTTAAATGTACAAAACAGGCATTTAAGGCACTAAAATAGTAAACAGGCTCTAATGGTCCAAATAGGCATTTTAGGGCACAATAAAACTCTATAAATGTAAGTGATTTATCTTGAAACGTCCACATATTTAAACATTTTCATGTTATTTCATAAGGAACAAAATAGGCATTTGCCTTAAAATCCAGGGCCTAGTTATAAGCAATGTTCAGAAGACTGATGCCTCTGTGGTTCGAGAAACTATTTCGTTCGCCTTTCTTAAAAATTTGGATTACATTAGTTTCATACCATGATTTTGGAATCTGTTTATTTTCCAACACTTAATATATTTCAATAGTCTGGCGTGAAATTCTTTTCTTCTATTTTTTTAATAATTCTGTGTCACTACAGTCAGGTACTGGAGATTTTATCTTTTTAAAATTTTCAATTGCGTGGTTTATTTCAACCTCTGTAATTTTATCTACTGAATTTTCAATATTTTCATTTTCTTTTGTTTCTTCTAAGTTGTCTTTTCTCTTACACCACAATTCTTTATAATGATTTATCACTCGTGTTATGGTATATTTTTAATATTAGCTCTTTTTCTTCTTACTGTAACATTTTAATCATTTTATATGCAAATTGTTGCTTGCCATGTAAATCATGCTCTACTTCACTAATAAAGTTATCCCAGGATTCCTGCTGTGCTCTTCTTATAATTGATTTCGTTGCGTGTCCTTGTCTGTGATATTGTTCTACTGTATCAGGTATGCTCTTTTATATTGTGTATATATATATATATATATGGTATATATATATATATATATATATGCTTCTTTTATATTTCTGTTAGATTCCTCAATTTTTTCATTCCATAGATTTAATCCCGTCCTCCTTCTATTCTTTCTCCTTTTCCCTGTAGCTTCTGTAGCTGCTTTTAAATAGCTGTTTCTATATTAGTTCACTCTTTCTCCACATCCTCAGATTGCTGCATTTGATTCAAGATATTTTTCAGTCTACCCTGATATAATCGCTTTATGTTTAGATCTTGCAATATATTGATTTTATAAACTATTTCTTCCTTTCTTACTTTTCCTTTTGCCACGATTCTTCTCCATCTTTTCCAAACAATAAATTTGGATATTACTAAGTAATGGTCTGAGCCAATGTCTTGTCCTCTGTACACACTTTTCTGTTTGTTTTGTGCATTTAATTTCCCATTTATTGCTATATAATCAAACACTGATAATTGACCCTCTGGCGCACTATATATATATTTATGAATATCTTTTATCTATAAAATTTATTGGTGATTTTAATACTGCAAAATCTTTTAATGTTTTTCATTTATATTAATGTGGAACTTTCCATATGTACTAACAATTTTAGGAATAGGTTGATTTCCCGGTCCTGCATTCAGACCTCCTGGTATTAGGAAATTCTTATTTTTATATTTATTTATTTCTGTAATTTATCCTAATATTCTAATGTTTCTTCTTCTTTCTTCTGGAGCGTACACCCCAATTACTACTATTGCCCCCTAGGTATTTTAAAAATTATCAATATACGTTCAACAATAAAAGCGTAAAATCAATTTTTTTTTTCCATTTTCCATCAACTAAAATAGCTACTCCTTTTGTTGCTCGTTGTTTTGCTGTTATTCCAGCTGTTGCTGTTTTGCTAACATTACATGTTTCCTACAAGGTCTGTTCCCTTCAATTCATTCATAGTCTCACACTTATATTTGCTTTCCTTTTTTCTAATACTGCAATAAATTCTGATTCTTTTGTTGCTATTCCCCTTATGTTCCATTTCCCTATTATCATTTCCGCTATTCCAATCGTTAAGTCATAATGTTTTCCAATGCTGACGCAAGAACTACGATTCCCAGATATTTTTGTCAAAGTATATTAGAATTTTATTTATATTTTACGTAATAGCGTCGGCCCTCCAAATATCGAACTAGTTTTTAACTTTCCTAATAAAAATTTCCAGTCCCAAGATCAATCCCCGGAATCTCTTTGGATTTTTCTAAGGAAGTAAGGTTTGAAACGAGATGTCCATGGTATCTTGGGGAAAAATTGGTAGCTACTTGATAACCAAGCGGCTCTCGTCAAAAAAACATAATGGCAATGAAAGTTGGAAACATAACATGTCCCAAATTTTGCCATCAAATAATGAACTAAAAAACCGGATACAAATGACGCAGCGATTATCCAATTCCTCTCCGTGGGATATAGTGGCAGAGAATTTGCTATACTTGTTTTAAATAATAATAATAATAATAATAATAATAATAATGTGCAAAAGATATGGCCCTAGGAAAAGTAGTTGAGTTTACCATTCATTCCGTAGCCTACAAAATGCACTATCTAATAAGCGTAAAGAATCATTGAGGCATTAACTCTTAATCTCACTGTACTACATTATATCACTATGGATTATAATAATCCGAACCAGGAAGGTAATCCTTTTGATTATGCAGTCAGGAAATTGGAATGTCAGTGACGCCATGTACATACCAAATATTAATTTCCAGCATATTATGTGATATTAGCTCCACAGATACCAATCACAAGCTCCAGGATAATAGTGAAGCCATTGTTTATATATCTCATTATGCACTTCTTGTTCGTATAGGCTAATATTTCCATTATGAAATGTGGTAAAACTCTTCCAGTGACTGTTTTTCTATTCTAAACCTTCTAAATAATTACTAAGAAATTATTGAAATACAAGTCAAAAATATTTTCTCTTAGGATCTGAAGTATACCATACAAACCTACTTTTTTTCTCATAGAATAATCCTAAAAGCTATTCAATAGTTATTCAATAGTATTCAATAGTATTTAATAGTATAGAACAGCCATGTTCCAGAGAGCTGCTCTGACGACATGCACCGAGCGAGCTAGGATGCGTGCAGGGACTGAACGATTGAGGTACTAATACAGTGGTGGACGCAATCACATAATACTTTACTTTAGTACTGGTACTTTAGTACTGGTAGTGTAGCCTACTTTCTATTTTAAAATAAATAGCTGTGCTATTGCAAGTTCCAAATGAAAGTTATTAAATAACGTAGTATTATATCTGAATATATATAGTTATGCAACAAAAAAACCAAATAACGTAATGTTTTATCTGAATATATATAAATATATAAAGTTATGCAACAAAAACCAAATAACGTAATATTATATCCGAATATGTGTAAGTTATATATATATATATATATATATATATATAGTTATGCAACAAAAAATCAAATATTTACATACAAGAAAACTGCAAAAAAATGCAAGATGATCTGTGTCCACAATATATGTGCTTTCATCAAGACAAATAGAAACGTAATTGCATTTCTATATCTTCATTTAACTGCACAATATCACGCGCCACTATACGCCGTGGAAGGGGTAGTCAATTTAATTTGTTTACTTTGGTAGATCCCTCAAAGCACCCTTACTAGTGCAATCACTGGTCTTCTATAAAATAAAACTGAAACAATCTATACGTACAAGTAAAGTCAGGTAAACTGATATAACAAAGAGCCAGAATGATTTTGCTTACTCAGGATAATTGCAATATTATGATAGGCCTATGCAGAAAATAAGTTATTTATGTAATCGATCTCCGAGTTAAACTCCTGATTAATTCGTTAAGCAGGGTTTACGGAAGAATAAAGATCTAAAGTTTGATAAGCATATGTGAATGAATATTTATCATCTATTCATTTTGAGAATGCAATTTCATGTACAAAACATTGCATTTGTATCATTTCGCCCGTAAAGTTATTTGATTGGTCATGAGTTTTGTCAGTCTTCCTCTCCCATAATAATCTATCTACGCGGGCTACTTTGAGATGTAATATGCATTAAAAATAAAGACTTGTTTATTTTTTATTTCGTTGTTCAAGTTGAAATTAAAATCTATGTATTGTGTATACACGAAACAACCGGCATGGGAAGAGCTTCATAGCAAAATTAAAGAACCAGATTACAAAAGTAGGAAGGATCACAAATACAAAATAAGGGGTAGATCTCAGAGAACAAATATTGCCAAATTTTCTATTTTAAATAGAGGGATTCAGGATTGGAATGATTTACCTGCAGAAATCTTCGAAACGTTTCCTGCTAACGAAAAAATTTTTAAAAATATATTGAATAGGGTATATGATAATGTATAATTTCTTTCTATAATATTCTCAGTATGCAATTTTTATATGTTATAGTTTTAAATGGAAAAAAATATATATATATTTTTAATTATTAGGTACGTGGATAGCTGTTGCGATATTTAATGTGTAAGTGTATGTATAGTGTGTCATTTTTGTATATATGTATGGCTGGTATTTATTTAATGTGATATTTAATGTGTAGTGTCATTTTTGTATATATGTATGGCTGGTATTTATTCCACCACTGCCACCTGGTTGTTGACTTGCAGTGTAAGAAAATAAATACAAATACAAATAAAAATATTGATGGAAATGAGTACTACATGAATATTGTTAAATATAGAAGATATTACTGTGAAATAATTAGGCATACGTACATTAATCGGAGTTTTCTGCCAGTGGTGTAACTTCCAAATCCAAATCATCTGACACTGGCTTGAATTCCATATCGGAACCAGTATCCGAACTTTCACCTAATTTAGTTACTAATCTGTTGACTACAGTGTGGAATATGTCTGCCCGTCCGTCCATGTGCCTGTACGCGCGATAACTCGAATACGCTTCATCGGATTTTCTGGAAATTTGGTATATGCATTTATAACGTCCATAGGACAAAGCCTGTTAATATTGGACCAAATCGGTTGACTGAAAACGGAGTAATTCCCAATTAGTGCATATTTTATGGTAATATATTGGATAGGATTTATCAAATGCAAATCAGTTCTCATGACAACATATTGTTTTACAAGTGTTCATATACTATCCACATATTCCTTCAAATATGCTTATCAATCTGGAGCTTAACTCGGAAATCGAATACAAAATTAACTTATTTTCTGCATATCATAATTGCAATCTCTGATTAAACACAAGCATTTTGGCAGTTTGCCATATCAGTTTACCTGATTTTATTTATATAGTGACGCTCCACGTTATATTTATTTTTATGTATTCATCTAAAATGAGCCCGTACTGCAGCAACAACGGCTAGTTGGGACGTCACAGATATGTTGGAATGTATGCCGTTTTAGGCCCACTGCCCTCCCTCGTTTGTATTGTTGGGAGCTGACGAGATGATCCCTGGCCAGACTGAGGAGCTCTTATCTGCAGCCAATAGCAGCGCTCCCCTACACGTGCAGTTATAGCACAACACCGTCTTCCCCCTGCATGCCACCACCAAATCACGGATCATCTCGTCAGCTCCCAACAATAATACCTGCTTCGCGTGAAGAATGCACCTTATAAGCGCGGCTGGTATAGAACTATAGATGCTACACAATCAGCTATTCTAACTCTTAACTTCCTTGGGGTAACTTCTATAATAGTAGGCCTATAGAATCAGCCAAAACCGCTTAAATGTGTTATGATTTATGTAGAGATGCGGAGATATATTGTTGTATTTTGCAATACCAATGCAAGTGTGTAATTAAATTTCCCGAATGAACTTAACGGATATTATTGTTTTCTGTAATAGCTATTTAGTGGATAATTCGCTAGCTTCTTTTGACGTTCCGTAATGCTTTCCCGGAGCGAATAATTGACCGACAAATTCGCTAGCTGATAAACATTTACACGGTGCTGATAAAAAGTAGAAAGATCCCAGTGTTTACTCAGTCTTGACTGTTATGACACGAGTGGAGGATATCATTCCAGCCACTACTGTACTTCTACAAAATTCAAAAGAAGTTGAAGTCGGAACTATTCTTCGTCCACCTTGACATTCTCCTTTGAGAGATCATCAAGCATCTGCTTATTTGACCGACTCACAGGGGTTTGTTGGAAAATTCCTTTAATTTAATATAATTATTCTAAATTGTGGGATAGTTTTCAATACTTAGAAAAGAACCCATATATAATTAGGTTTCAGTCGATTGACCTCTCACAAAATCTAGAAAAGCCAGATCTCTGTCATCTGTACTACAAAACTGGTCTGATCACGGCCTGCTACAGAGATTACAATAAGCAAGACATGCTGCACAGCGATCTTGTGAGACACCGAAAGAGCGACAGGCACGCATGGATTATTGGATGCAGCCAGGCATGCCTATCAGCGTTATTCTCAAACTCCTGAAGAACGCCAGGCGCGTAAGAAATTAGTGCTGCCAGAGTCTGTCACAAACTGTCAAGGAACACTAGGCTATAGGCTAGGAGGGACAGAAGGAAAATATTTTTGAAGATGACGTGGGGGAACTTTTACGGATATTGGTTTTTAGATATGATCCTACATTACACCATAATAGTTTCAGCTTCCTCTGTAGCATATCGGTAACATGGGCCAAACGTGTGGGTTTTGTGGAGCACGTAAGTGGATGAGCGAAACTGTGGGCATCTAGCTGTCTCATACTAGAAGAATCTGTTGAACCCATTAAGAGTTTGTTGACCAGGGAAACGCTCCAACCTAAAGACTTTCTTAAGAATGTACCAAAGTATAATATGTGCTTCCAAATTACTTCTTTCGGAGCATCTGTACAAGAGATTTCTCATTTCGATAATTTTCTTTTTCCAATAATTGAGCTATTGTGTGTCTGTGTTAATATATGTTCTTCTACCTATGCCAAATTATAATAAATTAATTTACAAACGAATTTAAAATATGTCGTAACATAAGTTCTTTCTTTCTTTCTTTCTTTGCCGTAGTTTTACCTCTCCCTTTTAGGATTTAATCTACCCAAGCCACCCCGGCCTTACAGGGCCGCGACCTGTAGGGAGAGGGATTATCTTTGGATCACATAAATACCTTTTTGACCAGACAAGGATACGAGACAACACGAACACATAGGACGAGACACACCATTCACACACACACACACACACACACGCGCAGAACAAGGCGAGGATGGGGATGAAGATGATAATGAGTGCAAGATGATATTCGGGGACCACAAGGGCCTAAAGTTACCTGACATTTGTCTCACAGGGGAGGGAAAACCCCGGAAAAAACCTCACCTAGGTAACTTGTCCCGACCAGGAATCTAACCCGGGCCCGCTGCGTGAGAGGAGTATACTAACATAAGTGTCCTAAAAAACACAGTTAAATGTTTTTAAAATATTAGAACATGATCAAAAATTTCATAAAAATGTCTATTCTATGCTAAAATTGTAGTCGACTTCTCATTATTTTTCAACAACATTCACTGTCCAGGGGCAGATTTATCACCGCTTTGGTTCCCTGATCCCTCCTGCTAACCATCCTCATAGCTTCCTTTAGATTTATTTCGTTGATCACAAAGCTCAAACCCAAAGACGTTGCTCCAACATTCCCAACGTCCTACGCAACACAGGAGCAGATTTCAACAAATGCTTCATCAAGAGAACGTACTAATCCGTTCTTTTAACAACTGCGATAAATCAATTGCCTACTAATATCCACAAAATCGTAATCTGGATGACCGCCATGCCTCTCGTCAGCAGGAGCGCCGCTACAATGCTGATTCGAACTCCGGGAAAAGTCAGCACACTAAAGAACGAAATACGATTACTTCCCCGTCTCTCTATTAAGACTAAAGATAGTGTAGAATTATTTTTCATCCTATGAAGGACAGGTAACTGGCTAGTAGCCTATAAACAAACTTAGCCTAATTAGATCACACATTACCAAGACGTTTGTACCTTTAGATGAAAAAAACAAATCATGTTTGAGTGGAGATTTTTTTGTGTGCCCACCCTTACCCCCGGAGTGCCAAGCAATTAAGCCTAAACCTCCGGTCAGACAAAATTTTGGTAACCACATGTGATGTGTGTATACCTATTGTGCCCTTATGTACATCCGTAGGGGATGTTGATGGTGTGACGTGTTTGGGCTGTGTACTTGTGTCATTGTACTTTGGCGCAGGATAGACCAAAGTGCGGATAGGACTTATGTGCAATATTTCCCCGATGTTTTTTTTTTAGTGACTTGTAGTTATGTATTCTATAGATTTGTAGTGCGTGTATCTGTTTGAGGGGATTATTTACCAGTCCGGCATTCGCCTAAGAACGAGGGAAACCCCTCAAAAACCTCGTTCGGACTGGAGCAGTGGCCAAATGACCGTCTACTTTGGTGTGTTAATTTACTATAGACTTTTTCGAGAAGTGCTGTTTTTGAAAAGAATTTAAGTGCTGGGAAGGTGTTTTTACGCGTCCAGAACGTGAGGTCCGGTGCCCAGGCTTCCTCTTCTGCCCTAGCGGCTTCGTGGAGGAGTAGTCGAGCTTCTCGATATCGAGGACAAGTATACAGCATATGATACATGGTGTCTGGTTCGCTGTCCTCACAAGCGCATAGATCGTCGTCTGTGAGATTGAAACAGATTAAGTTAGCGGCAAAGTTGCCGTGGCCGGTTAATACCTGTGTGACGAAGTGGTCCAATTTAATCCATGGCATTTTAAGTCTATTTCTGATATTTGGGAAAAAGTCACGAGTGATTCTACCGTTTTGGGCAACTACCCATTTTTTCTGCCAAATATCTATTAACTGTGAGTGTATGCGTTCATAAAGGTGTGATCGATCTAAGCTCTCAAATTCCCTTGGTCCGATTTGAAGGGTACCTAATTGAAAATTAATTTGCTTCCGCGAGAAACAGAAGGTACAGTAGAGTGCACGGAATCTTTCCAATACAATTAACAGTAGTTTATGTTTGTAAGGGAATACATAACCCTCTCTGCCAGGCCCAACACCCCTGGGCATATCTTCTCGTTGGCGGATACGCAGCAGAGGCTAACTCTCCTCTTAATGTTTGTCTTATTCCCCTCACTCTCGCTACTGAACCTGATAACCGACCTGTGTTTACAGGTTAATGTTTGAGTACCAGACTTTTGACATCAAACCAATACGAGTTGGACTCATTCAGGATCTGGTGTGGACATTCGTTTTGTCGCGTTAAATTAAATAAAATTAAATGTTCAATACCCCACCACATTTAATTGCTCACCTAGGCCTGAGGGTGTGTTCGGACTTGAATTGAAACCAATAAAAATTGGATCATCCAGCTGGTGTGGAACACATATTATGATAAAGAGATTAAATGCCAACTTTAAATAAAGAAAACAACTAGAAGAAACCAGACGCATCGGAAAGATTCCGTGAACTCGACTGTACGTAACGGGTGTTTAGGAAGATGTTGTTCTAGCTTCCCTTTCAGAAAATATAAAGAAATTCAAATCATCGTCATTGTGGTCCTAATATTCAATGTTGAAGGAGACGCTCCGCTTCCCCCCCTACCTGTACATTATCGCACTAGTCCTACAAAATCTTTATGCCAATCCATTGGTATCAACTTCGGTATCCGTCACATATGAAACACTCTTTAGTTAAAAAAATATTTGCGTATGATTATTAAATAAAGTCAGTGTGTTAAATTTAAAGTTTAAATATTCATTACGCCTTTTTAAATGTTAGATTTTTCACGATGGTCGAAAAATTCACAGCAATTGCATGAATTGTACCGTCAACATAAGATAACCAAGAATACCAAAAGAAAACATATGTATTAATAATTCGATTCGGCTTTTTTCGTGGTTTTCCTCGCAAAGGCAAATACCAAATTGGATACTTACTTACTCTGACTTACAGCGCTTTCACACTGGGGCACTAGTGACGATCACCGGTGATTGCAGTGAACAGATGTGGGTCACTGCTAGCATTGCCAATAGCAGCCTCATGATAAAACAATTTGTCATCGCTTTTGACATCCCAATTAGCAGGTCGACATCCCACTTCACTTATAATATCTTCATTATTAATCAAATCTAAACTCATGGCTGGATAATTAGTTTCGCTTTGTTCGACTATACAGCTGAATTACATATAGGAATAGGGATGTAGCGAACTAGAACCAACAGATGTCTCCACTGCTCTAGCCGGTATGCGCTAGCCGTTCGTCACTTGTTTTTCGAGTTGTTGTCTGCTAGTTCCATGCTTTTAAATGGCGTTTCATATTAGCAGACTGAAAAATACGTTCGAACTTTTCTTTTTTTATAGCGGGTAAAACGCTACTAGGCGCATTTCTTTGTATACTGGACACTTCCAGAATATATTTACGTGAAAAAACTTAAAGAAAAATTGCAAAAGATAGACGCTATATAAGTCGAAAAGAAAGAAGAATAAGCTGACAAATACTGTGAGAAATGCCCGCTATTAACTACATTACAATGTTCCCGACGTACAAAATGTTATGCAGATATGGATATTTATATACAGTACTGCTAATTTGGCGATTGGGTATGATTCAAAGTAATTAAAAGAATATATCTCTAGGGTTCAGACAGTAAAATACTAATTGATATACGTGATAAACACTGATTTATGTGGTGTGTATTCGCAGACATTTTTAATATTATTTATTTTCTATATCAAATGCAGATTTAGCCTATACCGTCATATTAAAAAGTATTCAAAATCAAAATATTAAAATATGTTTACATCACGAAAACTTACCTTTCCTGTCCCTCGTAGTTAAAAAATATGGGAACTTGGGAATCGATTAGGCCTTTTTTTTCTTCTTCTCATTCCTCATTCTTTCTTATTCCTTTCATTATCGGTAAGTTATGCTAGACCATCGTTACATGATTTTCATTTCTAGTTATGAAACAGAATATTGTTAAAAATATTTCATTGCATGACATAGCAGATTATAAAGGCAGAATTTAATAATTATCATACCGGTACGTTAAGTTATGTAGCCTATTAAATTGGCAACGCTATTGTCACAATTTTTATTCGAGGCCGTCAATCTTACTTGGCTATTTAGAAATCACAGAATTTAAATTTTGATATCAGATGCAATAGAAGGCTACAGTAGCCTAATATTCACATATTTATACAGCAAAGTAAAATAAATAGGCCTAAAATAACTAAATAAATTAAACAGGGAAGTGGTGTTTAAATATAAAGGTGCACTAAAGATACAGTTTAACAAAGGTATAACTAACACAATGTACTGCAATTATCATTGCGTTACTAGGTAATTTTAATTTATTTATTGTAATTTACTCTATTTTTAAATGGCCCATAACATCTTCTCGATGCTCACGGCAAATTTAATATTAATTTAAAAATTAAAGAATATCTAATCCCCGCACTGCATATAAATATTCATACATTGATAACATATTACTGCAAGTCGAGTACAAAATAATGTCGTCTGTATCGGAAATATCTCACAATATTTGTTCGTTAATCCTTCCTTTTTAGTGTTATTTAGAGCCTATCTGCTGTGATTTTTCTTTCGTATTTTTGACACTTCAACATTCTAGAAGGCCCCAGTAGACAAGGAAGTACGTATAGTAGCCTCGTGTCCTCTATAAAAATATAAAATTACGAACATATTTTTCGGACTGAGAAGTTGGAGCGCCATTTAAAAGCATGGAGCCAGCAGAAGAAAACTGGAAAAACAAGTGACGAACGGCTAGCGCATACCGGCTAGTACACCCACGCTATCTGTCGGAGAAGTTTGGCGAGCTACATCCCTATAGATCGGCAGCGTCGTATCCTTAACTGCAGGTGGCAGTGAAGCCGAGTCTGGGGCGAAGAGGGGCAAGGGAAGCAGTGCCGACGCCATATTGGTATCACCAAAGTGCCCGCTTAAATACCACATATTCATTACGGGAAATTGTTTTTCTTCCTACATAATCCCGAATTTATAGTGAAATGGTGAACCACAGTGTTTGGGAATCCCTGTAATTTGAAATACATACTATATTGGAGGTCAAATTAACATTCACTTATAAATTTGCCAAATTACTATTGCTTAAACTGGGTCTATTACAGCTATTTTCATTCAATACTGGTTTACGGAATAATTGTCTGGGGAAACTGCAGCAAATGGGAAAGCATCTTAAAAAAATAATAAAAAAATGTTTTAAAAAATACGAATTATGACTCATTCAATCATGAAGGCCACTCTTTAGAAATCTACAAATATTAACATTTCCTTCACTATATTTACTAGAGCTTCTAACTCATGTACACATTAATTTTGATCAATACAACACACAACATACTCACGAACACGACTCCAGAAACCGAGTTGTTAAAATTCCGTTCACATAGATTAACCCTCCTAGAGCATACACCACAATACATGGGCATAAAAACATACAATAAAATTTCAAACTAAACAAAAGCATTAAATAGCAGACAATTCAAAATTAAAATTAAAATTAAGAACTGGTTTTTACAAAGAACATATTAGGCCTACTTAATCAGAGAGTTTCTTGAATTTGAGGTTAACATATTATAATTATAATTAATAAAAAAAAGTGTGCGTGGAACGCCACGCAACAGAAGTGAAACTTGTTTTAATTTTTGGATTTTTTCAATTTTGGATTATTGGATGGTTTCAATTTTGGATTGTTGGACTCTTTAATATTGGGTTTTTGGACTTTTTTAAATTTGGATTTTTAAATTTTTGTTCTTTTAATTTTTTAATTTTGGAATTTTAGATTTTTTTATTTTGGATTTTTAAATTTTAGATCTATGAATTTTTATTTTTTGGATTGTTTTATAATTTTCTATTTTTAAATTTTGGATTTTTAAATTTTTAAATTTTGAATTTTCGATTTTTAAATTTTCGATTTTTGAATTTTGAATTTTAAATTTTTTGATTTTCTTAAATTTTGGATATTTGGATTTTTTAATTTTAGATTTTTTATTTCTTAAATTTTGGATTTTTTTACTTTTTAATTTTGAAATTTTGAATTTTTAAATTTTCGATCTTTTTAATTTTGGACCTTCGAATTTTTTATTTTTTTTTGGATTTTTTAATTTTTGGACTTTCGATTTTTAATTTAGGATTTTTAGATTTTTTTAAATTTTGGTTTTTGAATTTTGAATTGTTTGATTTTTTTAAATTTTCGATAAGCCTAATCATTGAGTTGATTGTTTTCTGTGCAGTCCGTTCCGTCACACCTCACTAATTTCGTGACGATTTTGAGCGTAACACTAATTTCGTGACGATTTTGAGGTTACACAAGCTCGCGGCTGAAGAAGTTTCACTTCAAAAATAGTAAAAGAAATCATTCCATTTTCAAGCACTCATTAATAGCACTAGAAAAATAATTACATTAATGTTAGATTTTTCTTATTTGTAATCATGATTTGCAAGTAATATAGTGTAGGCTTAAACTAGAATATTTCTAGTTTGTAACTTTAGCAAGTAAGCTCAAATTGACGAGTCACCAGTTTACCAGCCAAAGCTGAATAAATGTAAAAGATATGGGACGATAAATTAACATTGACAACATTAACATTAATCCTATAGAAGCATCTTCTGTGTACAGACTTAAGACTATTAGTTTCTACATGCACTTTGGCACTTTCGTTATTTCAGTTTACCTGATTTTATTATAAGTTAGTACATAAGTGTGACGTATACTGCTGTAATGGCAGAATGACAATAAAACTGTATTTATTAATTTATTTACTGGATTGTGAAATTCCAATTAAAACAGCTTTAAAAAGCATTTCTTGTTTGATTCCCGCGCCCACTTCCCTTCCTTTCGTCAGAATGTTGGTGATCGCAATATGGCGACGCAGCGAACGCGTTGGCTTCAGTCCCTCCCCTTACGCTGCCGATCTATTCCTCTATATCTGTGCATATATACAACTGTGCTGTGTTGGCAATCCGTAATGCTGTGACCGTCACCGGTGTCCTAGTGTGAACGCTCCAGATAAAAGCAATGCTTAGCTAGCAGTGACGGTGACCATCACATGTGATGAGGGTGAGACAATGCAGCGTCAGTGATTGGGTGAGTCACTGCTGTGACCCGGGATGAAAACTCCAATTTAAACGAATGTATCTCTATCATCGACCGTCCCCGGTGTGAACAGGCCCTAATAACTGCTATTTCATCCTGTGTCATATCCATTAACAGGGCCCGGATTCTGATGACCTAAAATTGTTTGAAAAATGACCTATAAAATGACCCTAATCTTTAAGGAAAATGATTTAATAATTGTAAAGAATGACCTAAAAGCTGATATTTTATTTATAAAAATTATTATTGTACACACAGAGTTATAAACTAATTTGTACATAATTGTAAAAACTTTAAACGCAGAAAGGATGTTGTAGGTCTAAAAACTTTGTTCTTTGTTCTTGATTGGAGCATTTGAGAAGAAAAGTAAGAAAATGCCATATAAAATGGCATAGAATGACAAAAATGACCTAATAAAAATGTATTTCTATAATCTAGTGGCCATGATTAGGATTTATCAACAAGTTGGCAATGTCTATGCAGCTTCAATAAAAAGATGACATGTCATGTCCAGGCCCTGTTCATTAAAAATGTAATATCAGTTAAAATTGCCACACGCCATCACAAAAATAGAAAAAAGTGGAACATAAATAGTTATATGAACATGGCCTAATGATATACACAATAATCTGATTCGTGATTATAACCTCGATGTTCAAACGAGTATAAATAAAGTAGAATTAAAAATTAAAACACAAATATTAAGGGCTGTTTAAAAATTATTTTATTTTGCTCATAGGATTGCTTCACTCGCCCATACGGGCTCATTTCGCAATCACACTTATTTGCAAATTAAAATTCCTCTTTTACCACTTGTAACATAAATAATTATTTCAGAGCTTTGCGCCCAATTATTCCAAAACAAATTTGCATATTAAAAATCAAGGACTGCCTTCCATCGAAAATGATCTTTAAATCCTGAGTTACACTCGTAATACTCGCCAAGTCCATAACAGATCATATTTATCTAGTTATCCTTCCTTCATCTCCGTTCCTCTCTTTTCGTTCTTAGCCTTGCAAAACTGCAGCATGTAAATATATAAAAGATTGAATCAGCTTTTCACCTGTGGCCTACCTAAGTTAATGTATAAATTAATCATTAATTATTCCACGTATAGGTAGGGCAGGAGAGGAAACGAGAATCACGGAACCTTGATTTTATTCATTCCCTGTATCCAGTGGCATGGACATTCTTTGCGCTGCTTATGCCTATGATCAGAGGGTTTATTAACTTGCGTACATTGCATGCATTTTAGTAGTTGATTTGTAAATTCTCCTTGTTTCCTTAAAAAAAACTTGAATTTAGGAAATATTTATAACCTAAGCGTATGACACCTTGGGCTTATTTTACATTGAAAACAGTGTTTACAATCATAATTTAAAAAAAAAAACACATTCTTGCAATATCAAATAAACCCAATGTGTTATACGTTTAGGTTAAGAATACTTCCTAAATGTACATTTACCGGGCGAATCAAGTTTCCGCCGGCCGTGAAAGCCTAGCTTCTTACAATACTTCCTAAGAAGTTTTTTGAGGGAATAAGGAGAATATTGACAAATCAACTATTTATATTACCCCCAAAGGCAACATGAAGTTTATTAACTCACTTTAGGGGTTAAGCGAGTTAGGACTGAAATCCGGTCTAAAATTTACATTATTGTTATAGGCATAGCATATGGTTACCAGGCTTTTTCAATAAATCACGGGACATTGAAAATGTTATGGTAGTAATTTGACAGAAATTGACGGCTTAATTAAATCTCGCTTTCTACAATATTTATGAGTTTAATCGAGAAATCAAATAACTACTGGTCTCACTTATATTTTAAATCAATACAAAATCTAATATTTCTAATTAAAATCAACATTAATTACCGGTAATTAATTATTGATTGTGGATTACTAACAAAAAATCTTGTTTTATTTATATATTTATTTATTTATTTTTTCTCAGATTACACAATGATCAATGCTGCACGTTAGTTCATGTTTGTGTAAAATAGCACTAATAATGAGAGTAGGATCTATCAGATTTTCATGAACCTTATTATAGCCTACACACTTATAACGTTCTTAGGACGAACGCTATGGGTTTTGAACCAAATCGGTTGACCGGAGTAACGAATAATTGGGTTGGGGTTTAAATCGCAAATCATCACTACACGAACAAGACAGACAATACTCAAATATTCATTAAGAAATCACATCTCGTTACCTCCTTTACAGTAAGAGCCAATGGACATCCAAAGCAAACAATTTATCTCCAAATACAACAAAATGGTCAATAGGTTAAATAATTTTTAAAAATGCATTATAAGGTCAAGGAAGTGTAAATCCAGGGGGATTAAGGTACAATCTGGGGACAATTTTTTCGGGGTCAGAAAAATAAATGTAGGGACTGTCATCGGGAAACGAGATAGCATAAAATATGTATAGAGTTCGCGTGCCAATGAACAAATCTATGACTTCGTAGCTATATCCGCTTCCTTTCCTTTTAGATCGTACGGTGAGATAGATGCTATAAAGCCTAAAACAACTAGCTACGTGTATGCAACTATATCTATCTATTATCTCCCCGCGTAGGGGCAGAAGCGGGTTGGGAACGACCCTAAGCACGTAGGCCACATCTGCGGGCCCATTGTGCCAACCCCTTGGGAATGGAATGATTGGCATGCCCAAAGGCTCCCCGAAGCAGATTCCACCGCGAATCCCCAAAGAATTCCCCAACATCCAGCAAGATCCAGAAGCCACACCACGAGCACCACGCCCCCAGGGTCCCTTTGCTAGACTGCGCGCGCTCACTGATCCCTCATGAAGAGAGCCCGTAGGGTCGCGGCACACGAAAGAGCCCCCAGATGTGCAGCAACAACCACTTGACCACAAGTCACGGGGCAGGACGGGAGAGGCCCGCAGCAGACGCTGCAGCGGAAGACGGCCCGAAAGCCGGGAAAGGAAACGGGATGATAATGAGGGGGAGTTTGAAGATGAAATGGAGAGTGTTGGTGGACTGAGAGGGGGAAACAGGAGGATCCCCGAGAAAACCCCCAAAGGTCACGGCATCGTCCACCTGAGTGACACGCCCGCCTGCCTCGAGATTTGAACTCGGGACCGCTGGCATGCCAGGCCCACGCGCTAAGCATGAGCCACTGTGAAGGCGTATTCAACTATAGACAAAAGTCAAGCAGCGACGTGCTGTTGTTAGATTTATCTATATTAATAAAAGGAAGTGTCTGTCTGTCTGTCTGTCCGCGATGCCCAGGGAAATCTACAGAACGCAGAGATCTGAAATTTTAAACATAGGTAGACTGAAGGGTCGGGAAATGCACCTCGAAGCCGGAATTTTAATTTTCGCTTTCGTTCGTGAGTTATGAGTGAAAAACGGGCAGAAAACGTGTATTTTTTGCGTTTTCGAAGCATCAGTTTTCAGATACATTTCAATGTCAAATCAATTACAGTTGGCTTTGGCTATTTTTGTCGTACCTTGGACATAAAACCATCGCGATCGCTTGACTGTTGTAGCTCACGCTGGTCGATTCATTTGTTTATAATGTCAAGGCACGCAGACATATGAAATTTTCAACCTACACCGAAGAGGATTATTATTATTATTATTATTATTATTATTATTATTATTATTATTATTATTATTATAAGAGGGATAATCAATATTGGCCTAAATATGGTCAAACGTTGTTCGATTTGGACGAAACTCACTATACAGGGATTTTCTGGGCAAAGGAACTCGAATCTGAGGTCGCTTTTACCAGGCGACGCTATCTAAACGTGGTATGTAATTCACGTGTTAATAAATATAATGATTTAACTATTATGCTCTTAATTTTTAATTTTTGAAATAATTATCGGGGGCCATCGCTTGATTTTGTAAGTCCATCCTGGACGATTCATTTGTTTAGAATATCAAGGCCCGCAGACATATGAAATTTTCAACCAACACGGAAGAGGGATAATCAGTATAGGCCTAAATATGGTCAAACATTGTTCGATTTGTACGAAACTCACTCTACAGGGGTATTCTGGGCCAAGGAACTCGAATGTGAGGTCGCTTTTATCAGGCGACGCTTCTAATCGTGGTATGTAGACCACGTGATTTAGGTGTTAATAAATATAATGATTGAACTATTATGCTATTGATTTTTAATTTTTGAAATAATTATCGCGGGCGAAGCCGCGGGCACATGCTAGTCCACAATAAAGCTTAAACTTGTTACTGCTACTGATGTACAAATGCATCACATGAAAATATTGTTTTGAATCAGGATATAAGATTAATACTGTAGTGATTTATATAAAATATGAGGATTTTTTTCCAAGTATTATAATTAACATTCACAGAAACAAGCTATTCCTATAATGTAGACGATGCAGTATAGGCCATTTCATTAACAACCGGTTTAAGTTTTATCTGCATCTCACTACAGTATTAATTATTTACTTTTTCTCCTATAATAAAAGGCGTATAGGTTTGGTTTCGGGAAACTGTGACGGCGTTCTTTAAATTACTTGAAACATCTACAATCAATAATATTACTTATAAATATAAACGATTATATACAATAATTTTCTGTAAGATTGCCAAGACACCATTTAGGCCTATAGTAAAAACGTCTATTGAATAATCAAACCAAAAACAAAATTATCGTAGATATATAAGCTTTCATGAACCACAGATTATATTCTCAAAATTATCGTGCTATGCAAAGTGAATATTGTTGATAAAGTATCTTTTGTCAATTTGGCAGCTTGGTAGGGAAAGAACGTTGAAATAAAATCCAACTTTCAAATTAGAATTAACTTGTTCTCTTCTTAATAGGCAAGAATGAACTAATTAACAACACTAATTAAGAACTTTTTGAATGTCCTAAATCTTCCCCTGTTGGAAGTGGAGAAGTGCCCCTTATTTCTAAATGATGGATTTATTTTCATGATTTCGTCAAGTGTCAAAGAAATGCTAAGAAATGCTGAGTTTACGGTGCGAACCAAACCTGACGCCACCGCACATGACTTCTCAGCGGGGAAAGCTTGCATTCCTCCCGCCAGCCAAACAGTCACCTGTTGGCACGAAGCAGTAGTGGTTATAAAGATTGCATTTATTGTGTTTATAATGATGGAATCTTCCATTGAATAAGGAAATTCCGTTGTTGAAACTAATTTCTAAAACAAATCGTTAAAGACGTTATCCCAGAAGTAATGTGCCTTCAAAATCGCAGTGCCCGGAAGTTTATGAAAAATCATATTTTCAATAATGCACCCTATTACATGTTAAGATGTGTACAAGTCATGAAAGAAATAACAGAAAATTGATTGTTCCATTTTTCATATTGTTGCATATTTTGTTGGTGTTGCGTTAATACATATTATATACTTCCCATTTAAATGTTTATGCATATTGTATTAGTTTTCACATTATTAAAGGTATATTTCTTTCAGGTATATTTCTGACAGATTTTAAATGATGTGCAATTCTCTGTTAATACAAACATTTACAGCATATTTGGCCAAGTGCATGTTTTGAGAACCGACTGTACAATAATTGGCAGTACATAGTCTCATGTTTTCGGAACTGATTGTATAGCATTAAAGCGACGTTTCACTTCATTAATTTTCCGTTCACTAAAATTTGTTGCATAGATCTTGCTATAAAAAAGTATTGAAATTTATACAATTTCTACTATTTTTTGTAATTTATAATTTAATTCAGCTGACAAAAGTACGTAAAATATTTAAATTCCTTAAAATGACACAGCATATTTCATTGGTTTCGGAGCATATTTTCATGCATATTTCGTCTTATTACAGGGCATTAACTTCCGGGCCTTAGTTATAATATAATAAAGGCCTAGATTTTTAGGTTTTATGATTGTGTTCCTTGATAACTAACTGTGATATTTTAGCGTAATGTTCCGTTTCATGGCAGTCACTAGTCCAATCTTATAAAACTTGACAATAGCTAAATAAGACCTCCAAAACTAAAAATGGCTAAAACTGTTTTTAATTCAAATAAGATAAATATGTATCACTAATAAATACAATTAATCTAATTATTATTGCTCTACTAAAACTATTTTTGCAAGGCTGCCTAAATTTTGCTTCATGCTCATAGCTAGTTGCCAGTAGGCTATATTTGCAAGAGAAAATATTTATAGCACTGAATTTTATAATTTTGTCTTTATACATTTGTCCCGGTAAAGGAAATCGTCAGTGAACGGAAATCCCCGATTTTCTTTAGCAGCAAATTAAAGACATTCTTAAAAAGCTTACACTTGTAGTTTATTCACATTTGTTCCAAGCAAGAACCGAAAGTAAAGTATTCTAAAAGCTGATTCATTTATTGAAAAACGTTCTAGTTGAGTTATGTTGTGGAGTTGGAAACGACAGGAGTAATTCTAAAACTAATATTGTGTTCTATACACTATAACTGTTTAAAATTAAGAGAAAGTGTTCCTACAGTTTTATGGTTTGGAAATGTGCAAATTATAAGTAAAAATAAGTAAATAACACATATTTGTTTCATTGTGTTCATTTTACTTATTAAAGTGAAACTTAAAAAGAACTTGTCCAAAAATGGCAAAAAACTAAAATATAACTATTTTAATATGACTAAAAACTAGTACAGGGTTTATAAAAACCTAAAAATCCGGGCCCTAGTTATAATATTGTTTAGAAAGTGGCGATAGAAGTAGTAGTTGTTGTTGTTGTACATAAGGCGGTAGTGCATAAGAGAGGGCCATGATTTTTGGGAATAAGTATATTCTTATTCACTACCTGGGCATAACGAATTGTATGTCAGCAGTAGCGGACGCAGGGGGGGGGGGTAGGGGGGTTACATCCCCCCCCCGAAATTTGAAAAAAGTACTCCAAGTTTTATAAACTAATTGTACATGTAAGTTGATTAATTTTTTTTAGTATTCTTTCTACCTATTCAAATCCCCCCGAAAAAAATTTCTGCGTCCGCCACTGTATGTCAGCTGTTAAGGAAATCATACTTGTTAGTACTGTCGGCACGTGTGTCCTTGACACACTAGCTATTACACTACTGTTGTGTATGTGGACCTGATTGCGGATAAATAGTGTTTACTATTACCATGCCTAAATCTGCTTCCCGGGACCAAACGAGTTACACATTAAGTAGGCCTATCCTGCAGAAATCACTCGTTATTGCGGTCGTGTAGTCGACCTTCACTACTAGCATTACTGAAATTAAAATGTGTTCGTTAACATACTAGTCCAGTCAAATTATCACAAAAAAAGTCATGTGGATGCAAAATTTAGGGTAGAGCTAATTTTTTTATATGATGTCTGGGATGGTTTTGAGAGTAATTTCTGACATTTTGCCAACAAAATTTTTTGCCGCCGGAGCCGCCATCTTGAAAAAACTTCAAAATTTTCTATTTTATTTCTGTTTTTGCCCATTATCTGCCAAAATACGCACCTGACAAAATATTTTATTATTTATTCTAAAAGTGGACTAAATTTGACACAGTTTGAGATCAAATTGAGTTTTCTACCATGAATAGTTTCGGAAATACAGCTCTCCGAATTTCAGCAACATTTTGCAAAAAATAAAAAAATCTGAACTTTCAACTAGTTTTTGCTAGCTATCTTCTAAATGACCAAACCTTGAGTAAAATTTCTAAGGGTAACTTTTAAAGTAGAGTAAATTTGCAACAAGTTGAGTATTTAATGTTTTCAAACCAATTAAAGGTCACCAGATACAGAGGTATCGACAACTCCTCACATTTCAGAAAACTTATCGAAGGTACGAAAGTCTAGTTTTGCCTAGGATATTCTAAATGGCGTTTATCAATAAAAAAACCTGTGTTGTCCTATAGTTAAGTTTTACATTGTAATTAACAACCAAAACAGTATTTCCAACAATTTATAATGATAAAAGACTAAAAAAAACAATGTAAAAAGAAAATAAGAAAAGTTGGTGTAGGTACAGCATTTTGATTTGGAGAGAACGGCGTTTTATTTTAGAAGAACACTTTTGCAGTGTCCTCTGAAAAAAATTACTTCCTATAGCATATACAGTTGTCCCAAAATGGAAACATGTTATCGGAGGAATGGCGCTAAGAGGCTCTTTGTCACTGCTCCGCATACCGTTCTCTCCGGATACATCTGTTTTTATGTGCTTGTACCAGGCAACCGTAGGCATTTTGAAATATTTTCAGACAAATTATGACTCAAAGGTTTCAGTTATCTTCGATGGTTATCCTTCTGACGCTAATCAAACAAGCACAAAGAATTGTGAGACTCCGACGGGCTACGAGTCCATCTCCTGATGTCGTCTTTGATAGAACTACTGTTTTGAAAAGTTCACAAGAAACTTTTCTCACCAATGAAAACAACAAGAGGCGCTTCGTAGAATTGGCAAAAGCTGGAATAGACTGTTAAAGATGCAGATGTCTTGATTGTTAGCACTGCCTTCTCAAAAGCATCTCAATACGACAATGTCTTTGTAGTTGGGGAGGACATAGACCTTCTTATTTCCTCACTACATTACCATCCCCTCATATAAAGAATACATATATCCAAAAGTACGGAAGAAGCAAAGCTGCAGACATCTTCTAATCAAGGCAGTCATTTCGCCACAGCTTCTCCAACATGCTGCTGTTCATCCATGCTTTCAGTGGTTGTGACACAACATCTGCAGTTTTTGGCCACGGGAAAACCCACTTCTGTTCGCCGATTTTGAAACATCCTGAACTAGAAGAGGAGGCTAATGTAATTCTGAACCCTCAAGCTACATCAGGAGAAGTGGCTGAAGTGGGCCAACATTTTTTGGGTCACTTATGTGGAGGAGACCCTGCTACACAAACACTTGACGAACTTCGGCACGGAATATTTGTAAAAGCTGCAGGAAGAATGAAATTTAACTTAGCGAACTTGCCCCCAACCAGTGATGCGGCTCAACTTCATGCCATGCGAACATACCACCAAGTTCAGGCATGGCTCAGTGAATACAAAGACCCTTTGAAGTGGGGCTGGGTGAACACACCAAGAGGCCTCTTTCCCCTTAAAGCCAAGAAGTAGCCAGCTCCAGAATCAATTCTGAAAAGTATTTCCTGTACCTGCTTGTGGGTGTCGTAAAGCTGGATTAAAGTGCACAACGATATGCAAACATTGCAATGGGCAGTCGTGTGAAAACATACTAATAGTCCTGTCCTCCGACAGTGAGGATGATGACACTCCTGATGAGCCAATTAATTCGTTTTTGGATGAAGACCCTGAAGAGTACTTTATCAACACTGGCTAGATTGTGAACATCATGGACGAAATAGCAGACGTCAACTGCCCAAGTCCCTCTAAGTGGCGAAGACTATGAACAAACAAGTTATTCAATGCAATGTTTCACCAGAACTCCAGCTAAATAAAATCTTTTTGTATATAAATGAATGTTCTGTGCCGTTATTGCTCCTAACTTGTACGCACATGCATTTATTCAATCGTTGCTGTATATATATTTATAAACCTCTGTATTTTGTGACCTGAAAGAGGTAGGATAAGTTTAAAGTACTCGACAAGTTTCAAATTACCTCTAGTTTAAGTTTCCATATGGAGTTTTACTATAGGTTTGGACATTTAGAAGATAGCGAGCAAAAACTAGTTGAAAATTCAGATTTGTATTTCCGAAACTATTCATGGTAGAAAACTCACTTTGATCTCAAACTGTAGAAAATTTAGTCTACTTTTAGGATGGGTAATAAAACATTTTTGTCAGGTGCGTATTTTGGCAGATAATGGGCAAACACAGAAATAAAACAGAAAATTTTGAAGTTTTTTCAAGATGACGGCTCCGGCGGCAAAAAATTTTGTTGGCAAAATGTCAGAAATTACTCTCAAAACCATCCCAGACACCATATAAAAAAATTAGCTCTACCCTAAATTTTGCATCTACTTTTGACAATTCGATTGGACTATACATGATTTTGAAAACAAAAGTTAACCCATAAGGAGTAAGCAATGTGCCATTGTTTTGACCCTTTCATAGCTGAATTTGTACATTGATGTAACTAGGGCTCGGAAGTTGATGAAATGCCAACTTTTTTCCGAGACATCAGACACGGTCGTTTTTAAGGAAATGTTCATTCTTTCTTTGCGTTTTCTCCCTATTTTGTATTCAGAATGGATTAAAAAAAAATAAAGACAAAGCGATCTGATAATTCCTTACCTTACAATTAAATGCATATTGATTTGGCATCCTTATCGTCAGACAAAAAATAAAATATTAATTAATAAATATTTATAAATAAATATAAACTTAACAATACTAATAGAAGACAATAATAAAAGTAGTAATAAAATATTTAAATCTTCTCTGTATATTCATAATAATTATTATACTGTATATTCATTTATTTAAAATACATGTTTAGAACTACTGTCATATTTTAAATTTCATGTCATATTTTCATAAATTTAAGGCCATTTTATTTATAGGTCATTATCAGGGACTCTTCTAGGTCATCAACTTCCGAGCCCTAGATATAAGTATGCAAGTGTAATCATCAGTGGATTATATGTTTAAATTCAATACGGAAATTTTCAGTGGAAAAGTTGGTCCCCACGAATCACAACCATAACACAAAAATAAAAATCCTCATGTTTCTACATGCTCTAAACCATTCTCTATTAATATAATGATTCTGCTTTTATGCAATGTTTTGGAGTGATGAATTTATTCGTCAGTAGCAGTTTAAATTTAATGTTTAGTTGAATTTTGTAATCACTTAATGATCAATAACGATGTATATGTCTGTACCCAAAATTTTGCATAACTGTGCCTAGATCAAGTTTCTCCAACTGACAGCCCTGGACAGAATGATGTGTCGTCCGCTAAAAAAACATAACATCATCCAGGATTCTTTAAACTTGATTAGACTTAATGGTAGGAACCGGTGGAACAAGTCCTCGTTTCCCTGTTTACTTCAGCAGGAAGTTCGATCTTCTAGAAAGTTTGCTGGAGTCCAAAGCTCTTTCAGCATTGAATGATTCGGTATTAATATTATTTTAAGAACGATTAATTTAGCCATTGTCGGCTGCGGTGGTCTAGAGGTATAGTGCCCGCCTCTGAATCCAAAGGTCGCGGGATCAAACCCGGCCGCAGCCACAGCCGATGGGTTTTTCAGGACGTAAAAATCCTGGGCACGGAGTTTAAGCTGGGGGGCCCGTGTCGTAGATTTACGGCACGTAAAAGAACTCCAAGCCTACATTAGAGCCTCTGTACAAAATTTCTCGGCCCTTTCACGTCCAAGTAATACCTTAGTTTCCGGAGGGTGGTTGAGAGGCGATGGGCTTACCACCTGACCCTCTGCCCTCTCTAGGAAAATAAGCGTAACAAAATTCACCTAGGTAAACAGAAACCTCCACTTGGAGCCCTTCGCCCCAACATGGCATAGGATTAGCGAGAGAGAGAGAGAGAGAGAGAGGGAGAGAGAGAGAGAAAGAGAGAGAGAGAAAGAGAGAGGAAGAGAGGGAGAGAGAGAAAGAGAGAGAGAGAAAGAGAGAGAGAGAAAGAGAGAGAGAGAAAGAGAGAGAGAGATAATTTAGCCATTCATCACTATTGCAAAATAACAAACTTGTTTTACAGTGCGTTATACCACATAGTTCCAATCAAAATGTCATCTGTTTTATGTTATAGTAAAGCTTGGCACGATATTCTATAAAGCAGCCTACAGTTATAAAAAAAAAGTAAAGTGGTCCCTATACATGCTTAAGGACCTAAGGGTTCCAGGAGTTTGAGGCTCCCAGGCTTTTAGTCGTTCGGTGTATGAAGGTAGTAAGATTGTCAGCCTTGCCGTTACTTCCAGAATTACTCCTGGGTCTGAGTTGAATCCAGGGCCATAGTGCCACCAGAACAGTTGCTGTAGGAAGGATACTTAAATAAATACGTTATTATGTAGTTATTTTCTGAGGTGTATTGTGCAGTTTATAAAATTAATCGAAACTTTTAATGTGAATGCATCGTCTTTACTTATATATGAAGTATGCCAAACTCCTCAATTAGCTCTTTTATGCATTTTCTGATGCTTATGATACAAATGAAATCATAGATATACCAGATCATGCAGCAGAAAAATAGCCCACAACATTCTACCCATAATTAAAGAAAGTTAGGTGCCGGTATTTGTTCAACTTCTGTTTACAAATGTTTTAATGTACCGGTACGTTGTTTCATCTTGGTGGCTATGCAAATTATTCTAGACTGAATGTTTTTATAATCATCATTGCTTAAATATCAGCAGTACATATTTTCATTTATATCTTACGAAACATTAAAATAAAAAATAAATACGAATTAGATAAAGTTCAGAAATTTAACAAGATAGCTAACTTAACAAGGGGTTGTCACGTCGAATCCTACCCTAAAATTTAGGACATCAGTAGGTCAACATCGCAGAAAAACACATGCCAAACATTAGCTGCTCATATACACTTTCAGTGGGTAAAAGTTAACTGCGAATCTGGAATTTCGAAATATCGTGTAGCCTCACACAGCTGTCAGCGGGAGAGATTGGGACCTTCCCTACCCAGAGCACGCCCGTGTGTCGGCTGTCACAGTATTGCTTCTCGTATAAGCGTAGTTAGCCTTATATTTCCCTTTCCTTAACACTTTTCTATGAGAGCGGATAATATTAAAATAATGATTAATACCCTCCTCTGATATATATGTTTGTATTACAGTAGGTCACGTGAAGTAATTAGTAGCTGATTAAATGTTCAGGATTAACAGAGTGAATCTCGTATGGTGTTTAAATTAATTCAATTATTTGTTTCTTTTTTATTTTGACCTATTATAACGAACACAAAACATAATATGATAGTCCGAGTTATTAATAGTTAGCCTAAAGAGTTTTGTTCGGACATTAAATGTTAACATTGAGAACGAGTTGATTGAAGCTCTAGTATTGTGATTCGCTGCTTGTAATGATTTTGTTTAACCACGAAAATCGATTAAAATTATCTAGTGAAATGCATTCAACAACAAGCTCTACAAGTGCCAGCCACTATTTTTTTATGGAACATAAACACGTTTTCGCCCAGTTTTTTGAGTAGTAAATTTGTTGACTTTTGTGTCTATCTGTAATGGAGACCTATCGATTTACAAAATTTGAGGGTAGGTTTCGACATGACAACCCGTACGGTTCCCTCGTTAATAATTAGGGAAAGAATGATCTGTTGAAAAATATAAATTAAAAAATACTGTTAATATTGTGTACATTTATTTTCCACGTTTTTATACTTAAGAAAAGGTCTTCCATGTTGGACAGCCTTGGTCTAGATCAACTACAAGCTTCCTCACGTAAAATGTGCTATCTTATACTTTAAAATTCCATAATTTTTAAAACATCGTCACATATCATATCATTTTTCATGGTGCAAACAATCAGATATAACTAGGAATCCGGTAACTTGTAAATTAGAAACAAAACGTAATAAGTAGCAAGAATTACAAGATTTTTTAAAAAATGAACTAAATATTTTATATTATTCCGTTCGCCGGTCATATTAGATGACAATATGGAAATTGTGGTGTCAAAAGAAGTGATCCAAACAGTTTTTCTTTGTATTTTCATTGTTGTCGTTCTAACATTTCTCCACTGTAATCGTTCGAAAGCAAATTTTTCGACCTAGGCGTTAATGTTTGAACAATATTGAGGTCTTAATTGTTTTAAGATTGAATTAAAATGACCTTAAGTAAAAGATAATCAGCAATGTCATCCTTATATTGTAACAGTTAATACTGGATGATGATGACGATGATGATGATCGACGATGATGATGATGATGATGATAAATAGTATAATAGTAATAATAATTACTTAGCCAATATCCTAAAAGTGAATTAGTGAAATTCATACGAACTCGCTGAATTGGTTAAGTATATTTGCATCAAACTTAAAAGCTTAGATAAGGAAGTTTATGAGTAAGTACACTGTGTATCATCAGAAGATAATTCCGACTTGCCGATATTGATCCTAACAGGCATACTAAGCAGATCCTTATTCTTGAACCTACATATATTTTGAGATGGAAAATTGCCAATAACAATGAAAATGAACCATTAATAAGCCTTGTAAACACTACCTGTCCATGAAGTCTTCAAGTGATTACACGTGCGGACATACGTAAAATCCTTGAAGTCCTGACATTCGGCTGGATGCATGAAGGCAGCAATATCAGATGGTGAAAACAAGTGTTCCATGGGATCTGCAATGAAGCAATTTCAACAATTTAATGAAGTATATCAGCATTATTATTTCCATGTGAAAGTATTATTCTATGTTATAACACAATAAACAGGGATAGGAAGTTCATGCATTTGGATCTATCTTTTTCAAAGCATGTTATGTCGATAAATTATGCTCACGAATTTTCTAGTGCTATGAATAGATTTTAATGAGCATATAATTGTACATTTATGCTCTTTTAAGTAAGTGCAACATATTTTAGTAAATGTTATGTTTAGGGCTCGGAAGTTTATGACCTAAAAATGCCTGAAAAATGACCTATAAAATGACCTTAAGTTTATGAAAATATGACATGAAAAATTGAAAAAAAGACTTAATATTTCTAAATGTGTATTTAAAAACGCAATATATATATGAATAAACAATGAACAAGGTTTAACTATTATATTGTTACTTTATTATTATGTTTTCTATTATAATTGTTATGTTTATATATTTATTAATGAGCATTGTACTCTTTTGTCTGACGAATGCCAAATCATTATGAATTTAACTATGAGGTTAGGAATTAAGAGATCGCTTTGTCTTTAAAGTTGGAAAAGTTAATTCTGAAGGCAAAGTAGGGAAAAATGCAACGAATGAATGAAAATATCCTTAAAATGACCAATAGAGAAAGTAGAATAATTGAGGCGAGACGAATTTGTACTACATCCTGCATTGTATGTGATGACATTTCATCAACGTCCGAGCCCTAGTTATGTTTATTTGGCATATTTCAACACTCATACAGGGAAAATTATTTAAATGGGAATTATTTTAGTGAAATTGTCAATTACTTTTACTCCGAAATGAAGCAAATAATTTAAAAAAAATAGAAAGCCGCTTCAGCCTCAGTCCACAGTTCGTCTCTGGCTGCGCTGGAGTACGGTTCGTTGAGAGGAGTAATCGTGTAATCGAGTAAGTTCTTTGTGACTTCTTTGTACACGGACGGGAACTCCAGTTCATACGTTGAGTTTATTGTGTGACTGGTGTGATACTACCAGCTGTTTGAAAGTACTAAGATGAATAAAGTTATTCGACGGAATACCCTGAAAGCTGCCTTTGACAAAGATAAGCCAAGGCCATCGGCACTTGATATTCACCGTTGGATGGACGAGGTCTTACATGTGCCTGCGGATAAACTTGAAGCTTTACAATTAGTTGGTAAGCATAATGCAGTTTTCATCAAACTCAGTGATAAAGTGACCTTTGAACGCTTATTGAACTTACATAAAGGACAACATGAGTATACAATGGAAAATGACATCAAAACGACGGTCACAATAACTGACGCAAGTACGGAATGTATTCAAGTACGTGTGCTCTATCTCCCACCGGAGCTACCAAACGACAAAATTTACCAAAGCCTATTAACTTATGGTAACGTTTTCAATATTCACAATGAAACGTGGTCCAACAGATACAAATACAGTGTTCCCAATGGCATCCGTGTTGTTTCAATGGAACTTCTAAAACCCATCCCTTCTAACCTAACAATTTGAGGGCATGAGGCTTACCATACCTATGTTGGTCAAATCCAAACCTGCCATGTCTGTGGTGAACGTAATCATATAAAGGACATGTGTCCATATAAGCCCTCCTTGTTGAAAACCACAGTGCAACCTCGTACTACCTTTATGATGAGTGATCTTCTCAAGCCCCGCATCGCTCAAGACCCGGTTATGCCGGACAGTATGGAACTAGCTTTAAGTGATGATGAACCCGCCTGCCCTGATTCTCATCCTGAGGAAGCGGTGCCGGAACGGCAAGATACTATACCGTCTACACCATCTCCCTCACTCGATGTAAACATTGTGGAAGTGCAAGACTCGCTGTTTACCGCTCCTGCACAACAGTCCGATGAACCTTTTCCTAAAAAGGTGAAAGTAAAACAAGATGAGTCCAACAATCGCAAAGAATTGCCAGTTCGCGACGCAGGGGAATGTACACAACCTAGGACCACTACCCGCCGTGACCCTAGGACGCGGTCTCAGAAATTAGCAAAGACCAGTATAGTGATACCGCCAGCGACACAGTTAGAAAGTGACATTGTAGAGCGTCCTTGTGATGAGGGAGCAGAGCTCGATCCGGGGCCATCTGACAAAACTTTCTCCAAACTTAAATTTGACCGCATCGAAAAATAACTCCAAACCAGTTTGGCTATGTGGGTTATTCCTACTTACTACCGTCATGGTGGTTAGTGTGTTACGCGTGATGACATTAAATATTAACAACATTCAGTCACCAGAAAAATATCAGTTACTCAGTCAAACCCTCCATAGTTTAACAATTGACATTGCCTTGCTCCAAGAAGTTTCTTCACCAAACATTCTTCACATAACGGGATATACCGCAGAAATTAACACAGATTACAAAACTCGTGGCACGGCCATCCTTCTGAAGAATCACATCCAGTATAACACAGTTAAAATGACGTCTGACTTCAGAGGTATTAGTTTGATAGTCAATGATGTAACGCTTATAAATGTGTATGCGCCTTCTGGGACTAATAAACGCAAAGAACGAGAGCATTTCTTTACTGAAGAAACAGCATTGTTGTTAAACACCACTAACCATTTAGTAATGGGAGGCGATTTTAATACGGTATTGTCGTCTAAAGATCAAACCGGCCATTGTGCGCCGTCTCCAGCACGGAAACACTTAGTCTGCAACTTACAATTACGAGACACATGGGACGTAACGCACCGCAACCAAACCATATACACATATCAGAGGAACGGTACTGGTAGCAGACTAGATCGTATATACATATCTAAGAACCTGCAACTACCTACGGTCGCGATTTGCCCCACCGTAATATCCGACCATTGCAGTTATGCTGCTTCTCTGGTCATTCCTCTAGACTCGCCGCCACATGGCCGAGGATATTGGCAATTGAACGCCAGCATTTTAAGAGATCAAGAACTAAATTCACTTTTTACAACTCGCTGGAAGCAATGGAGACAGCACAAACAGTACTACGACTCCAAACTGGAATGGTGGTTATCCATGAAGAGCAAGATTAAAAGTTTATTCCAGCAGTATTCTTGGCGAAAACGAGAACTTACGCAAGAATATAGAATTTTTTTTGTATACTGTTCTACATGAACTGTATAATAAACCAACAACGTCTTCGGAGCAGTCCAACACCATCAGACAAGTGAAAGCGAAATTGACTAAAATACAGTTAGAAGATGTGAGAGGTCACCAGGTACGTGCCAAACTGCCTCACATTCCTGATGAACGGGTGTCCCCATTGCATATTATAACCGAAAGAAAAAGAGGGCAACGGAAATACATACATCGACTCCAAGAACCGAATGGGAAGGTGATTCTTACACAGTTGGAAATACGTACGGCCTTTCATAATTATTTTTCGGCCCTTTATTGTTCGCCCAATATAAAGCTGGTCGACACCAAAAACCATGACCCTTTAGGCATACCTCCCCATGTGGCTTAAACAATCGACGAAGTCTACGCTGCGCTAAAGATTTGTCCTCACAGAAAATCTCCGGGGGAAGATGGACTTAACGTAGAATTTTATCAACACTTCTGGGAAGTAATTAAGGAAGACCTAACAGATGTCTATAATGAAATCTTGCACAGTGATTCGGTGCCCAGTGAGTTTACAAATGGTATAATGGTGATGATTCCAAAAATTCCGAACCCTAAGATGGTTGCGGATTACCGCCCTATTACTCTGTTAAACTGTGACTACAAAATCTTCATGCGAAGTTTAAAGAAGAGAATACACCCGGAAGTGGATAACATTTTATCAATGGCTCAGCAGTGTGTTCGGTCAAACGGAAATATCCTCCATGCTCTTTGTGCAATTCGTGATGCCATCAGTGACGCACATCACCCTCGCCAATCAAAAATACTGCTCTCCTTAGACTTTGACCATGCATTTGATCGAGTAGACCATAATTACCTGTTTCAGACGATGAGACGATTTGACATCCCTGTTCAGTATATTATAACCCTCCAAAAGATCATGCATACTGCCCAATCCAGAATATTAATAAATGGATATTTCACACCGTCGGTACAAATACAACGCTCTGTGCGACAAGGATGTCCCCTGTCAATGCATCTTTTTGTACTCTCCTTAGAACCTCTCCTACGTCAGATACAAACTTACATCCTCAAAGTTTTGTTCGGGCTTATGCTGATGATGTAACAATGGTTCTGTCTCCAGCCTCCAACCTTCAGAGGATTTACGACATAATAACATCTTACTATCTATCCTCGGGTGCGAAGCTTAACACCTTGAAAACGAAAGCGATCACCATTGGATCAGTTTGCATACATGCGCCACATTGGTTTACGCTCACGACAGAAGTAAAAATTTTAGGCATCTACTTTTCATCTACCATGACACAAATGGTGAAGTTCAATTGGACCAGGATTATCAACATCATCCGACAGCAGCTCTTTGATCACCGACACAGAACGCTTAACCTGATACAGCGCATCTATTATGTCAACCTCTATGCACTGTCCAAGGTATGGTATACCAGTCAAGTCTTACCCCTGCCGCAAATGTATGGTTACAAACTCAAATCTGTTACAGGCTGGTTTATATGGGCAGGTCATATGCTTCGGATACGTCGAGACCATTTAGCGTTACCATATTCGCAGGGCGGTTTACAGGCAATAGACCCACAACTTAAAGCAGATAGTATCTTTTTCAAACAAAACTGGCAACATCTAACCCAGAAAGGTGACCCTTATAGCTATTACTTCCTTTCTAAATGGCTTCCGGATTATCGCACCATGAATCCGCCGGATTTTCGGCGTCTCCCGAAACAGGCCCCGCAATTGCAGAAGTTAATCCAATGTGTCAGCTATAGTAACTTACCACGTACACCGCATCTTCTTACCACAAGAGCCATATACACCGAGAAAATTCAGCAACTTCCGCTTCCGACGGTTATGATACGCAATCCTATTTATAATTGGCGACGCATCTGGGCAAATCTCCATAATAAGAAACTACCGACTCAACACAAGAGTCTCTGGTTCCAGATCATTCACGATATCTATCCCACAGCTGAACATTTACACCGATTGAAGATCAAGCCAACTGCCCTGTGTGAACACTGAGGCAAGACTGATACAGTTGCACATCGTTTTGGCCAATGTATCAATAGCCAACTATGGATGAGCACACGAGCGAACATTCTGCAAATGATCGACATACAACAAGCAACTTTCGGTACTAGATACCTACAATGGCCTACATTCAAATTTCGACCTCCAAATATTCACACGGCTGTCATTTTGGAGTTAGGGCAAGGAATATGGCGTATTATGGAACAGTGAAATCTTTCATGACAGAATAAACCCAGCTAAGACAATGTGAATTTTGAAACAGCAATATCTCTGACTGGTGAATATAATTTATTTAATGACCTTCTTATCATGAGCTACTGCAATAAACCTTTGCTCTAGAGGAGAGATGTAGATCAGTGAAAGGGAATATTGGCATGCAATTGTCATGAAAACTTGTCATGAAATTCTTTATCATGCAATTGTAAAAATTTATGATGTAAAATAATATATCATGCAATTATATATAATAATAAAAAATAAAATAAAAAAAAGTCCTCATACAGCGTCACTCAGGCGAATAATTCAGTGAGAATTACTCATGCTCCAGTGTCAGGCGAATTTTTCTCCAAAATATTCTCATGTAATGTTCAACAGAAACAATGTTCTATCGTTTCTTTAATTCATATCCACACAAGTAATGCAGTGATTTACAAAGTGAATTTTCTAGAGATCTTATTTGTACAAATGGCAGTGTCTAATACTGTAAAGAGTATGAAAAAAAATATTGGGAGTAAAAAAAAGGTTTAAGGTGGTTCAACATAATATTTATACTGCGAAACACAAAGGATATCATTGCAAAAAAGTGTGACAGAAGTGAGATGTCCAACATTAGTCGAGTGTACCTTGGAAATTCTCCGTCATGCAATAGTGGCAAATTGTAATTCATCCTTTATTTTGGATGTGGAGCTATGTGCAACTACTTCTCACGAATAAAATGTAAGTTTTACATAACTCTTTTGTACATATTTCGCACATTTTAAGAACACATTTGCATGAATATTAAAAGAGTTTTTTTGAGCATGTACTTCCTAACTCTGATAATAAGTAATAACAAATGTAATTTGCCAGGATGTGTGCAGTTTTAAGTTTACAAACCTCATTGTAGTATATGGATATGATATCTCAGTGTTAATCGCTTACATTCGTCTTTGCAACTATCTTTGAACAGAAGAGATTTTATATGTTTTTAATATTGTATTAGAAAGGGAATGAAATAACTTAGATAATCTATACAACACAAATAAAATAATATTTGTTAATTGTATATTTATAAATAATTATACTGTATATTATTATTTAAACGCATTTTTAAAATAACGTGTATGAATTCACTTTTCCGAAATTATTACTTTTTCCGAAATTAAAGTAACTTTTTTCCGAAATTAAGGTTACTTTTTTCCGAACACAGATTAATTTTTTTTAGAAATTGAAAGGCTACTTTTTCCGAATATCAATTATTTTTTTCTTTCGAAATTGAAGTCGAAAAGGTACATAGGTTCTACTTTTGTTCCATATGGTACACATCCATTTTCCAAAGGAAAATTAGAAATGAGGAAGTAAATTCCTTATGAAATCGAAGTCATTTCCATTCAATGTAGATTTTTAGAAAGTTTTAAATTATTCACATAAATGGATTGCACAAATACACAAATAACGCAATATTTGAACATAAATTCTACAAATATGCCGAAAACAAACTAAGCTAGACAGGTGGAGGCCAGTAATAATTAAAATTTTTGTTTATTAAACCAGTTCCTCCTTGCGTAAAAATGTATACTTAAGCCTGTTCATATCACTCTTGGGCTTATAGATCCTTGCCTTTTTGAAAGGGAGGTCACCAACAAGAAACCAAAGCGAGAAAGAACTTCGGTCAAGATACCATAACACAAGATCAGTAAACTATACAGGTTGCGTATTCCGGGATAGACCAATCGCAGCACTTGAGTGTGTGACGTCACAAGATTCCAGATCTCGCAATTTTCAGATTTTACTCAGTCTAGAAAATCTTACACCGCGTGATTAAACTCGTAACCTTTAATTAACCCGTGGTCGGATTCCTGTGAAATTTATACAGAAATAATCTACACACATCAGCCCTACTGATGGTTAAAACAGAGCCTTAAAAAAGCGGATACAAATGTTTTTATTTCATTTTATAAACATCACCCGTTACACAAAATTCATGGAGGGAGAAGCAAATTTCACTATGCGACAATTTTTTGTATTTTTGTGTCCCGAAAAAACTTCAAGCGAGAAAGTTTTAGTGAAATAATTGAATTTTAATACAAATGAAGTTCCAGCCCCATATCTCGAATGGTTTACGAGTAATTAAGTGGTAATTATTCCATGCGCTTCAGTGTCGGAGTGATTTGTGACGACCGTGAAATGTTCAGGAAGAAGCATATTTGACTATGCGACAATTTTTTTATTTCTGTGACCAGAAAATGATTAAAGCATGTGAGCTTTAGGGAAATATTTGAATTTTATTATACATCAAGTACCACGTTTATATTTTGAATGGTTTACGAGTAATAGAGTGGTAATTACTCAAGGCGATAAAGCTATCGGAACGGTACAGAGGTCTTTTTTATTCTATAAAATAGGCCTACTAAGCAATTACGTAAAAATCCTTAAATATTTTAATCGTGGACTCAATAATAAAGGATATTAACTGGCTACTTGTACCCATACTGAAAGATTGACCCGCTGGGGAAAAAGAATGAATTAAACTTTTTCCTAATCTTGTAAATCTGCACTACTGTTATTTAGATATTTGTTGAATTATTTATTTTATTTTTTGATCCTTTGTGCTAGTAACTTTTATTTCTAATTACCTTATCAAATGCCTTATTAGTTTAATACCTTGTTACGCCCTTTTCATATTTTAATATAATTTATCAACATGAAAACGTATTACAGTTAAAATTGAATTGCCGAGGCTTTAAGAGCATGCTATCGGGTTATAGTTAGGGCAAGACGATGATACTTTTTAATGAAAAATTCATGGAAAAATCCTTTGAAATATTGTGTGATTTATGTAGAATGCATTGCGAAGCAATTTGTGTCCTTTTTGTTATGTTGAGACGTCGATTTTAAAGATCCTGCGCCTCTTTTCGTTGTGCTGCTCATGAAAGTTTCCCTGCCCTGCAATTCACAAACCATCCCTTAGTTTATTAGGTCTATATTATCTCTGTCGTCACATAATTTGTATACAGATGTACACTTTAGGCCGTGTTTCACCAATCATTACCTACATAACTTACCCCATATAACCCGGAGAAAATTATTATTAATATAAATGTATTGCTTTGATTACAATATTAACACAAATTAATACTCTACAATAGTCTACGCAATGTAATAATAACATTAGTACTGTACATGTTAATATTGATACATAAAAATTCCCGTAGTTATTTTCTACCCTTATTATAAGGTACAATTTCTATACAAATATAGGATACATTCTTTAACAAATTTTCATCAAATTACACTAACATAACCTCTAGAATGAGGAATATTTTCTAGGCAACAAAATATTAGAACAAATCACCCTTTAGCTGTTATATAGGCCTACCTGTATTATATAATTTCTATTCAAATCTAGATCCTTTGGGAGATTTTTACAAGATTTTAAAGACAAATGCTGTAGAATCAGAAGAACATTTTAAGTAACTTGAATAACAGAACAGTTCACATCTTAGCTGTTTTCTACAATCTACAAAATTACTGTTACACACTGCCACAGCACATATCTGGCCCGGCATAATGGTTCAGTTAATTGCACTTTCTAAAGCACCTTCCATTTGTATTATTAAAAACAGTATGTACTGGTAATATCTATCCTAAAAGACTGCGGTCAAGCGGCCGAGATCAGTAGGTAGAAGCTTTGTCAGCGGAACCATGCTCTCTACTGTCGTGCTTGAAGCGCCAAATCATTCTGACACCTTGAAGCGCCCGGAATAATTACCACTCAATTACTCGTAAACCATTCGAGATATGGGGCTGGAACTTCATTTGTATTAAAATTCAATTATTTCACTAAAACTTTCTCGCTTGAAGTTTTTTCGGGACATAAAAATACAAAAAATTGTCGCATAGTGAAATTTGCTTCTCCCTCCATGAATTTTGTGTAACGGGTGATGTTTATAAAATGAAATAAAAACATTTGTGTCCGCTTTTTTAAGGCTCTGTTTTAACCATCAGTAGGGCTGATGTGTGTAGATTATTTCTGTATAAATTTCACAGGAATCCGACCACGGGTTAATTAAAGGTTACGAGTTTAATCACGCGGTGTAAGATTTTCTAGACTGAGTAAAAACTGAAAATTGCGAGATCTGGAATCTTGTGACGTCACACACTCGCCTGCTCGCCGCAACCCCCTGTCCTATAAACTCGCCGGAATACGCTACCTCTGTAGTTTACAAGCCTTGACCATAACATACCATCTATTTTATGTTATGTCCAAGTTTAAAGAAGGATATACATTTTTAACAAGACAATTATTTTCAACCAAAAGTCAAACCGAACATTTTTTTTTTCTTCTTCAGAGGAGTAGATCGTCCACTCAGATAGCCATACTCTTTCTAGTAGGCTACTAGGGAATTGCTACGGCTTAGATATTAAAATAACAGCTTTATAAACTAAATAGTTCTAAATTCAGCCTTCATGGGTCGGGGATGAATTTGAAAGCTACGTTAATATATTCTGAACAAGATTGTCATTATTACCCTATGTAATATTTAAATGTTTTCAAATCACCTTCTACAAGTATTAGCTTATAAGTAAGACATTCAGATAGTCTTACTTCACCTTACGTGTGACGTTTACATTATATAAGGTTTATACATACTTATTGTACAACATGTAGTAAATATATAAAAAATATGTATTTAGGATACAAAGTCAATATAATAAAAAATAAAATTAAGTTATGGCGTCAAAAAATAATTATTCAATAAAAGTTTGCCGAGTTAAAATTCGCTAACCTTCTTCTATGTAGACCTATCTACTTCTGGGGATGCATTTCGGCATTGAGTTTTACCATCCTCAACTCCTGAAAGGTGCAATGTGCACAATGTTTCAGGGGCTGAATAAACTCAACTGTTCAGGTTCAACTGTGCAAAACATTTCAAGGGCTGAATGTACTCAACGCTTAGGGACAACTGTGCAAAAAGTATCCAATGCTGACATAATGTTTTCTACTTCGTCTATATGCTGTACAAAAACTATGTACGAGAGCGGATCGAAAAGTAACGCACAGTTATTATTATTTTTTGTTTTTTGCGTTGGTATTGCGGATGGGATGTTGAACTTCCACTGCGGACGCTATTTTGTTCTCATGTGTAGCTCTAGCGAGAGAAGCGTGAACTATGCATCAAAGATGGCGCGCATGTTATTATCGTCCACTTGTGAAGAACAGCGAGGTGTAGTGCGAAATTCACAGGGACATGCGTGGCGTGTATGGGGACATATGGATCGTAGCAATGTTTCCCGCTGTTCGAGAGAAAATAAAAAGGTTTGGTTGGGACGTGCTCCAGCATCCTCCATACAGTCCAGACCTGGAACCGTCGGACTTTCATTTATTTGGTCCCATGATGAAATCCCTGGCCGGTAAACGCTTTGCGTCAGATGGAGAAGTGAAAACAGCAGTCCGCAGATGGCTATACTCCAACCGAAAGGACTTCTATGAACAGGGTATTTTGAAACTGGTATCACGATAGGAGAAATGTGTTGAGAAACTTGGCGACTATATAGAAAAATAGACAAAAGATGGCCCTTCATGTGTGCATTTGTTTGTAGTTGTACCAATTAAATGTTTTTTGTAAAAAAAAATATTGTGCGTTAGTTTTCGATCCATCCTCGTATAATATAATGTAAACGTAGCATTTAAGCTAAAAGTAAGTCTCTTTGAACATCCTATTTACATAAGACAATAAAATCATGTAAATTGATGTAACAAAGTGCCAGTATGTTTTTGTTCAATCAGTTATGATTGCAATTATGATATGCAGAAAGTCAAATTAGCCGGTTTCGGGATTCGAACCATGGAACTCCAGAATGTGAGGCCAAGACGTTACCATCTCGGCCAGCTGGGTCAGTTTAACGGTCTAGTTGGATAAGCGCATGTAAAGCAATAGTGTTATTTGTCATAGCTAACTGTATTTTAATTTCCAAAGCCTTATATGATCACAGAAACAATAGGCTATGTTGTCATGATAACTGATTTGCATTTCATAAATTCTTTCGAATACGTATATTACCATAAAATAGGAACTAAATTGAGCATTACCCCGCAACAGGTCAACCGATTTTATCCAATATCAATAGACGTCTTCCCATGAACATTATAAATGTGTATACCAAGTTTCATAAAAATCCGGTAAAGCGTATTTGAGTTACCGCGTCTTTAAAATAGACACTAAATTGGGTTTTACTCCGGTACCGGTCTACCGATTTGGTCCAATATCAGTAGGCGTCTTCCCATGTACATTATAAATGGGTATACAAAGATTCAGGAAAATTCAATAAAGCATATTTGAGTTATTGCGACTTCTTATATATTAACATAAAAGGCTCAAAATTGGGCATATTCCGGTACTGGCCAACCGATTTGGTCGAATATCAATAGACGTCTTCCCATGGACATTAAAAATGCGTATACGAAGTTTCATAAAAATTCGATAAAGCATATTTGAGTTATTGCGCCTTTAAAATAGACACTAAATTGGGTTTTACTCCGGTACCGGTCAACAGATTAGGTTCAAATTCAATAGGATACTTCTCATGGACGTCATAAATGCGTATACCAAGTTTCATGGAAATCCGTATTTGAGTTATGGCGCCTTTCTAATACAATCTATTAAAATAGGCACTAAATTGGGCATTACTCCGGTACCGGTGAACCGATTTGGTTCAATATCAATAGGGTTCTTTCCATGGACATTATAAATGTGTTTTCCAAGTTTCATGAAAATCCGAAAAAGCTTATTTGAGTTATGGCGCGTACAGACACACGGACAGACAGACAGACGGACAGACATTTTTTCGTCCCCCACACAATATCATAAAGTATCATACTGGCACTTAATAATTAAGGAAAAAATACAACCCGTTTGCTGAGCAACAATACGATTTTTATTAAAACCATAGAAACAGATTCGGCGAAAGTCATGGGACTCAATAGAAGGCAAATTGATGTAACGGATGCCCTAAAAAGTCATGTATAAATTCCAATACTGGTGAGTTAGCTTGCTGTGCAGTCTTGAAGTTCTGCTTTTATAACTGGATAATTCAGAAGAAATATTCACGGCTCTGTGCTTATGGAGTCACGAACGTTCTTCGCTGAACTATTCACAATGTGAACTAGTTTTAATTTACATTTTAATTGATTGCAGATATTCAGACGAAGAAGAAAAGATTTCATCATTGTCAGTACCGAAACAGCGTCCCGGCGAAAGTCATGGACCCTAAAGATTTCCGGAGATGGGTCCATGGCGGAGAAAGAGACGCTATAGTACTGAAGCCCAGTATAACTTGAATACTGGTGAGTTACATCACTCTGGAATGTTTATGTTCCTCCCTTTAACAGAATAGCTGAGATAAAAATTCATGGCCTTGTGCTTAAGAGCATGGTATCTTTATCTTTCTCCAGTGAACTATTCAGATTGTGAACTGTTTTTATTTTCGTTTTTATATATGTTACAGTTACCCGCCGAAGATGAAGGCTTCAACTAAAAGTACCGAAGCGAAGGTCATGGACCCTGAAGATTTCTGGAGATGGGTCCAGGGCGGAAAAAGCGGCGCTGCAGTAGGGAAGCCCCATATAAACATAAATACTGGTGAGTTGCATCGCTCTGGAGTCTTAATGTTCCTGATTTGTAACTGAATAGTTCAGAGATTCATGGCCTTATGCTGAAGAGTATGGTGTCGTGATCAAGTGAACTATTCAGATTGTGAACTGGTTTTAATTTAACTTTTTATATGTTGCAGTTATCAGCCGAAGAGGGAGACTTCATCCTTCAGCACCGAAACAGCGTCGTCGAGAAGGTCATGGACCCTAAAGATATCCGGAGGTGGGTCCATGGCGAGGAAGATAAGGCGACGCTGGACTAGGGAAGCTCCTCAGTACCGAAACGGCGTCGCCGAGGTCATGGACCCTGAAGATTTCCGGAAATGGGTCCATGGCGAGGAAGTAAAAGAGACGCTGGATTAGGGAAGCACCTCATAAACTTCTATACTTGTGAGTTCCATCGCTCTGCAGTTCATATTTTCTTCTTTTATATCTGAATAGTTCAAATGAGAAATTCTTGGCCTTATGCTGAAGAGTATGGTGTTGAGATCTTTCTCCAGTGGTTTTATGTGAACTGGTTTTAATTTAACTTTTTATATGTTGCAGTTAACCGAAGAGGGAGACTTCATCCGTCAGTACCGAAACGGCGTCGCCGAGGTCATGGACCCTGAATATTTCCGGAGATGGGTCCATGGCGAGGAAGATAAGGCGACGCTGGACTAGGGAAGCTCCTCAGTACCGAAACGGCGTCGCCGAGGTCATGGACCCTGAAGATATCCGGAGGTGGGTCCATGGCGAGAAAGAAAAAGGGACGCTGTAGTAGGGAAGCATCGCATAACTTCAATACTGGTGAGTTGCATCGCTCTTGAGTTTTCATGTTCCACTTTTATTCTGAATTGTTCAGGTGAGAGAATCATGGCGTCGAACTGAAGAATAAGGTGTCGTGATCTTTCTCCACTGGACTATTGAGAATGTGACTAGTATTAATTTCATTTTTATATCATGTTACTAAGGACTTTATTTTTTGGTAACAACGATCTGAGCGAACTTCATCAAAGCAGCTTACCTTAAGAAAATTTAACTAAGCTTAAAATAACCCCACTAAACAAATTAAATTAACGAAATATCGCTACATTTTTCATTTCAAAATTTGATTTAAACTGTAAAATGTGTTATTTTATCTTTCAACACTGAAACTATTATTTTATTTAATTGCTACATAATTTTGACTCTACTTTTTAAACGCTACATTTGAGTATTAATACAGGCCTAATAAAATCAGGTAAACTGATATAACAAAGTGCCAGTATGTTTATGTTGAATCAATTATAATTGCAATCATGATATGCAGAAAATAGGTTCTTCTAATCAGGTTAAAATCGACCAGAGTCAGCAGAACTACAGATTTGTGATACCTTGACAATCGCGCACTCATATAAAAACAAAAAATTAAAAAATTAAAAATCCATGTCAAATCGGCCGGCTCCGGGATTTGATCCGGGGACCTCCAGAATACGAGTTCAAGATGTTACCATTTGGCCAACTCAGTCAGTTTGACGGTGTTGTTTGATAAGCATATGTGAAGGAATAGTGTTAACTGTCAAATTATACCGGTAGACAAAAATTTAAAAACATGTGACCTTTAATTAGTCGTTACTCTGATACAGGTCAACCGATTAGATCCAAAATTAATGGGTTTCTTGCCATGGACGTTATAAATGCTTATACCAAGTTTCATAAAATCCCGATAAAGCTTATTTGAGTTATGGGGCCATTTGTTATATAATACCATAAAAATGCACTAAATTGGGCATTATTCCGGTACCGTTGAACCGATTTGGTCCAATATCAACAGACGTCTTTCCATGGACATTATAAATGTGTATAACAAGTTTCATGAAAATCCGATAAAACGTATTTGAGTTATGGCGCTTTTAAATAAAAACACTAAATTGGGTTTGACGCTGGTACCTGTGAACCGAATTGGTTCAATATCAATAGGGTTTTTCCCATGGACATTATAAATGTGTATACTAATTTTCATGAAAATCTGATAAAGCGTATTTGAGTTATGGCGCATAAAACACACGGACAGACAGACAGACAGACAGACGGACAGATATTTTTCCGTCCCCCACACATAATCTCATGAAGTACCATACTGGCACTTAATAATTGAAGACAGGGCCGCCACATGGGGGGGCTGCCGGACCCAGAGACCCGGGCCCGGTCCCTTAAGGGGCCCGCTGGATCCCGGTGATATGGTATAATTGTATGGAAAACTCGAATAGTTTGATAAAATGTTCTGTTATACGAGCAACGAGAAGGAAGCTTCTCGGAGAAGGGAAGAGAAAACTAAATGAGGATGGTCAGCGGTCGGTGAGGGGCCCGCGACCAGTAGAATCAAGAATCAAGGTCCTGGCTCCTGGGCCCGACCCCGAGATGTGGCGGCCCTGATTGAAGAGGTTATAAAGTTGTGAATTGAAAACATTTTAATATGACCAGCCCTCTATGGATATGAAATGCATTAATGAATGAATTGGCTAAGGTTACCAAAAGGCTCTGTTACAAATGAACACATGTCTATAACTTGTTCCTTTAAAAAATAAATGTTTAACATCAACGTGGGACTGAATATCACAATTTATAGAATTTTCAATTTTTTCTGTCTGGTGTCTATGTCTCTTGCAGTATTAATAACGCCAAATTTTCATTTCCAGGTATGTGGAATTTCGTTATCTAACTGTTTAGGACTGGAAATAGTATAGTGATAGTAAGAATTCAATTGTATTCGATTACTCCGCCAGTATATCATTAACTAAACCGTAAGTTTCATGATTATAGATTATAGCTGAAAACGAAATATGTTGTTTATATCCAATTATAATCATTAAATTTATTTCGTTAATGTAGGAATACTTAATTGTAACTCTACCTTTAACAGACATGAAACTTCTTCAATAAATATGTTTGTAAAAACTGTTGTCGAACCTGTCAATAATTAAATTATGGATAAGAAAATTAAAAGAAGTATTTGCATATCATTACAACATTCACATGAATTAAAAACCTACATGGATTCAGGCTATCCAGAAAGCAGTGCAATGAAGGTATTTTAATTTGGACAATGAGTAGTGTCGTATTTATTCAAATCGCTCTGTCCTTTCATGTTTTTACAATCATTAATCAAGAGAAATCCTTATTATCTGCAAGTACAAACTGCTGGTAAATGTAGTGTATAAAATAATTCCACCTATTCCCTCGTATAAAATGTTTTTGTTAAAATATCAGCTCATAGCTTTGTCATATCTAAATCATATCTAAAATTTATACATGTCAATATTATATACAAAATTATAGGGGTCAATTTTATAAGAATATTTTCGTATTTTGTGGACAATATATTTCGGCTATTCAGCCATCTTCAGGTCCTTTTTCTTTCTCCAGACGATCTTATTCTGTTCGTTAATCCATTACAACTAGTAATTATCCTCCTCCATTACAACTAGTAATGGATTGTAATGGATTAACGAACAGAATAAGATCGTCTGAAGAAAGAAAAAGGACCTGAAGATGGCTGAATAGCCGAAATATATTGTCCACAAAATACGAAAATATTCTTATAAAATTGACCCCTATAATTTTGTTTATAATATTGACAAGTATAAATTTTAAATATGACAAAGCTATGAGCTGATATTTTAACAAAAACATTTTATACGAGGGAATAAGTGGAATTATTTTACACACTACACACAAATCCCACGTACGAGAAAAAAGCAACATGAAATTTATCAACACATGCTGGTAAATGGGTCATTCTAAAAAAAAATTGCCGTTTTGGTGTCTCAGGCGTTTCTGCGCAACCCTAGATAATTTCTATGTATACATCGTGGAACGTAACGTTCATGTTTATGTAAAAAAAGTGGGAAAAAGTAAGGAGTGTGACTGTCTCACCTCATATTCTGCATCCAACATTTAACTTTTTAACATGAAAATGCCCAAAATGAATATTCATTCGTGGATGAATGTTCGCTCAACATCCAAATGAAACTGACTAGAGGGCGTTTCAGAATAAATAAAAAAAATAAAAAATCCGAGCCAGGAAGTAGGCTACATTAGAATCTTTGTCTCAGTAATCCGTGAAAAAAGGCGTTAAGGAATGTTACCGGGTCTAGGGCTCCTCCCAAAAAGAATTAAGGGGTGGGGAGGTGGGTGATGTAGAAAGGATGAAGTATGGTTTCATCTTTATCCCTATGACCAATTTCCGACCAGTCATCGAGGAGGGAGGACGGCAAGAAGTCAAAACCATGGTGCGTATTGTTATTCATGGTAAAGAGTGTTACCTATGTTTTGTGCTTCTAATTTATGTGTTTCTGCATGTTTCAATTACCTATATGAATGGGGCTTTTTACAAAAATTCAAGTAGCGGTTACATTTGAATAGACTTCTGTCAAAATGAAAAAACATTGTTAAAAAAAAATGTGTGTTGGGAGGAATGTGGTCAGTAATGAGTGTTACTGCAACCCAGTTTTTTTCAATATAGCATTTATTTGTTGGTGCAGTCTAAAGACTTCTAAATAGAAGTTAACTGAGAAAAAATACTTCTAAGTCACTATGTGATAGATTGTAAGATTACACTGTCATTTTACACTAACTATTTAGCTTGAAATGTGTCTTAATGAAGAATTACAAAAAAAATCAAGACTGACCAAGTTTCAAAGTATTCAATTTATTCAAACATGTGACGTATTTATATAAGCTTTTAAATGTATTTTCATGTTGTGCATTTGTCGAAAACTGCTGCATATTTCTATTTTAAATTTCAAAGTTTATTGGACCCGATGTTCCTCATTCATCCTAGTGTATATGTGGGGACTATACAGACGATAAGAAACAACTCACACGAAGAGGCTGAAAAGCGATTTTATTTGGTCTAATATGTATTTTTTCACATTTAATCAATAAACTTTTTTTTAGTTAAAATGCACGATTACGTTATCTCTGTCTATCCTCTTTTTAGTATCAGCTGCCTTGTCTCCGGACAGCACGTACATGTCATTTTCAGAGTGTTCCTAAAGAATAAAGTCAGTAGAAGAGCATGTTTGAGTCGATTTAAATAAAATTGATTTGGATAACACTCATTACACTTTGGAGAATTTTCAAGTCTGGCTCATTATTATCAACAATTATAAGATGAACATCATAATCATTTCCGCGTGGTATCGAAGTGCAGTTCTTGGGATGAAATGCTGAAAGTTTGCCAAAAATCTGGTGTATATAAAAAACAAGTGAAAATAAGATTGAGGAAAATTTGTTTGGGTAACACTCCTTACTGAAATTGCTGTGTCACGTCTTTTGTAAACAATTTTCATTCATCTCCAGCTTTTCAAGACAAAGATAATGCTATCTTACAACAGCTCAGTCCATTTCTATTTCAAAAACTGAAAACAAGTTGAAATAGGACATGCAAAATGAAACACTCATTAAAAAGTCAATACGTTCCACCAATATACTTCATAATTCATATACAGTCACAAAACGAAAAAACTCAAGATTCCTATACTATACCACTACAATAGTGGTATGATGCCATTTAAAACCAGTCGTTTAATAAATAAAATAAAAAACGAAGTTGAATTTTCTATCTGGGGATCCTGTTGAGGAGGCAAAACGGCAATTTTATTGAGAATGACCCAAATTCGACGAACATGCAATTTACTGGCACGGAGATTTGTGTGTATATATGTAAGGTCAGGTCAGGGGATCGGCAATGACAACTTTCGAATCGATGGACTTAGCATCGATGAAAGGCCGTACCCCCTGAAGACATAATTTAAGGAATCCTTCCTATAATAATAATTAGTCGCAGAAGTGACGGTACATTCATCAATGTCATTCAGCGATGATTCCTTTCAAAATATTTCAACACCAAGATCGAGGAAAACAGGAAGGACAGGAGTGATTACTGAGTCCTTTACTCATATTTGTGAAAGGAGATCATTCTCAATTACAGTGTCATGTTAAACTGTCATGCTTTCAACCAGCACATTTAAGGAAATTATGGAAGTCAAAAGGTAAAGGTTATATTTTAAGGCCATGACCGACATTGACATTCTACGTGAATTAATTACGTTACAATTATAAACTAACTAGTAGCAACATCAACAAAGAGGATATGCCAATGTAAAGTTTGTTGCGGCACTGCACCATAGACCAAGATATAAAAAATTATGTCACCCATGGCCCCAGTGTGTTCGAAACGAGAAATTCGAAGAGCTGGTATAACTGATGAAGACAACATAGGTCATAGGCCTACCTTCCTCGCATCTAGTCCAAGGCTAAATCGCAAAAATTGTCTCCCGCCGCGATGGCCACACCCGTCCAGTAGAAGGGGAGGAAAGTACCGATCTTATTGCAAAATCTAAAACATATAGCCTACATATAATGAAATGTTATCATGCATACAGTCTATTTAAAAGTGATTTGAAATTAAAATAGTCCGAATTATACGCGGTAAAGATGCCCTTTGAATAATAATTCCGAACTCCTTTATGGACAAAAGACGCGTGGCTAAGAGTCACATCGTTCCTATTAAATGATCACCAACGTTTGGTAACGGTTCGATCTTTTGAGATACTGTAGCCTATTGGCTCTTCGCAATCGAAAATGGATATCAACGGGTCTGCCGCTGCAGAAGTCTGTTGCGAAAGCTATTTCAATGCGAATAAAAAATAATTAGGCAGAATTAGTTAACTAAATTCCAGTAAGATTAATTATTATTATTAATGCCTAATTCGTATATATAATGGTCCATAATTCAGATGGCACTAGCAGTAAGTAGAAGCTAGTTCAATGGCCTTCGCGTTCTCCCGATCTTCGAAAATGCCAAATTTGCTTAGAAAATTATGTAGGTAACTTTGAGCATTTCTTGTACCGGTAGGTCATGAAAACTATGCTACAACTATCCATGGGTGTTATCTGTATCCCTGCTGCACTTCTATAACAAAATTCCTATTTTTTCCAACTGACATAAGGGCACCCGGTATTTAAATAGCATACTTCCACCTCCACCGTTGGAAACCTCATCTCGCTTCTAAAGACAGGAAGTAAGGCTTGTGTTCTTTCCTAGTGTTGCTTCAGATTTTCTTGTGGGAGGACTACAAAGATCCTCTCAGCCATGAGAGGTCAACTGAGGAGAAGCCTATTTGACAGAAAAGGAGCAATACTATTCAAAAAGAAAACGCTATCGTGTTGGGGATGTTGGCATGTTGACATGATGCCTTGTTCCGTCATGCCCTGTACGGAGGTAAATGACCCAGTAATAGTGTGGTTATGTTTAAGTCTGTCTCACTCTTATGTAGATACGAGTTTAGTGTTATTTTATTTTAGGCAGCCATAGGCCAATTTTCCTTAATTATTTTTCTTGTTTACAGTTTTATTTACCTAAACAATAATATCTTAATTTCAGACATCGCAGGTTAACGTGCTTCGTGCCAATCTGTGTTCTGTTGGTTTGGTCGGTTATCTTATCACTGAACAGTAGAGTAAGGAACACAACATTCGGCCGTGCTGCCTCGATGTGGTTGTGAAAACACAAGCAGACAAATGAAATGTTATATAATATTTTCCTTATATAAAACTCAGGCTCATTTTTTCATTTTTTTGTGTATTCTATTCGATTAAGTGCTTCTAGCTTCGTAACATATATTCTAATTTACGAATTCAAGAACGAATTTATTTAAGATTATATTTACCCCCAGAGTTTACCGGTAATGAAACCTTCATATAACTAACTCCATGGCACTACATCCTTATGAAGGGACTAGGCTTGCCATCAGACCGCTGCGTCATCTACCACAGGCAGATGGCAGGATTGGGGCAATATGGTTAGCATGCCGATTCCCACGGCCATTATTGATGGCTTACTGAATCGGAGTCAATACTTCATCAAGTAGATCCTCAGTTTGTGCCACGAGGCTGAGTGCACTCCGTTCCAGACCTCCCTATCTCAGAAAAATCTGAGGAGGTGCCGGTACCGGGGATCGAACCCAGACCTGCGGATCCGTAGTCATCAATGTTAACCAGTACACTACGCAGGCGGTCGTAACTTTTAACTTACCGGAATGTAAATACTGGTATTGGACGTATTTTACCAGTAATAATAATGGTTCCACAGTTGCAGTTATGGTTATGGTTTGTATGTAATACCGGTACTTTATCCAAACCTAAAATATTCCGGTATTCGGTCACTGCAGATGGCAATGATTGGTATTAAAAATGACTTGCCCAAACGGCATTTGTAGCATTTGGTTCACTTAATCATAATCAAACCAATCCCTAGGCAATGTAATGTCAAGAGCTCTAGTAACAGAGATAATTAATAGAACGACAGGAAGAATGTGAATCAGAGACAGAAGTAAGAAACAGATTCTTCAACAGGTTTGAAAAAGAGACGGTCGGGTGAGAGAGGAAGAATGAACAATATCGGAGAACAGTTCCAGTGCGTGCGTTGAATAAAGAAAAGCGCACTGTCGCATCCCGCATCCCGAATACAGCTACACTGTGAAAATTTGATCACGAGAGTTGACGAGTTTATCGATAGATTCGCGACTGCGCAGCAGGAGTGAATTTATCTCATGCAACTCGTCAACTCGAGTTGAATTTATTAAGACTATTCCATGAATAAATATCCAACAGATTATACAAATAATAATTACTTTCGTGCTTTGTTCTACAAAAACAAAACTAACAGCTGCGAGATCACGGCATACTGTGAATCAACCATCCATGAATCGATTCGAGCTGCCTTGGCGTAATCAGCGCTACCACCAGTGCATATAAGACATAGTTAACTTCATTCAGTTAAGCTAACAGCAGAACAGAATAAAAACACACGAACTGGCTTGCACCGAATCGAAATTGTGTTTTTAATCAATGTACATTTCTATTATTTCAATTTCCAAACAAGTTATGTTGTATAATATAATCTGTTTTCGTGCCGCTTAGTGGCAGCATCTGACTATTAATCACTGCACACTGATACTCCCGTCTCCAGTAACGACCAGACAGTTTTATCACGATAAAACACCATCCTCGCGATTCCTACAAGAAAATTGCAAGATGAACGGCCGTGATTGGTCCATATCCGAGGAATTGCTAAACGTTATTGGTCAATATCAAACACGCGGCGTATGAGTTGAATAGTCATAGGTAATCCCACGAGAGTCGACGAGTTTATCGATAGATTCGATTAACTCGTCGACTCTCGTGGGATTACCTATGACTATCTGATGCAACTCGTCAACTCGAGTTGGATTTATTAAGACTATTCCATGAATAAAAACCCAACAGATTATACAAATAATAATTACTTTCGTGCTTTGTTCTACAAAAACAAAACTAACAGCTGCGAGATCACGGCATACTGTGAATCAACCATCCATGAATTGATTCGAGCTGCCTTGGTGTAATCAGTGCTACCACCAGTGCACATAAGACATAGTTAACTTCATTCAGTTAAGCTAACAGCAGAACAGAATAAAAACACACGAACTGGCTTGCACCGAATCGAAATTGTGTTCTTCATCAATGTACATTTCTATTATTTCAATTTCCAAACAAGTTATGTTGTATAAAATAAATTGTTTTCGTGCCGCATAGTGGCGGCATCTGACTATTAATCACTGCACACTGATACTTGCGTCTCCAGTAACGACCACACGGTTTTATCACGATAAAACACCATCCTCGCGATTCCTACAAGAATATTGCAAGATAAACGGCCGTGATTGGTCTATATCCGAGGAATTGCTAAACGTTATTGGTCAATATCAAAACACGCGGCGTATGAGTTAATTAGTCATATTAATACCACAGAAGCCTGTAACTACAAAATTGTTGTTACATATTTCCTGTGTGCCTTCATCTGAATTTCACTTCTTGAACAAAAGAAATCCGCTCAGAGTAACTGGTCAGTCTATGAATGATCAGCTGAGAATTACAATCTTTACATAAAGATAGACATGCAGTATATTAACGTGTGTGAAACAATTCAATACACATTAACAATGCACTTATACCATGTCATGACTTTCGAAAAATCCTTTCACATCTTTACGTTTCATCCCTAAGTACGAAACCACCGCCCGTTCAATCTTTTTTTTTTTTTTTTTTTTTTTTTTTTTTTTTTTTTTTTTTTTTTTTTGTATAGGCTATTTATATAATATCTTTACACCCTAGCGGCCGTAATTTTGAAGACATTTGAACCAAATTTTATTATGTTATTTCTAGGCCCAATAGATCGGACAAGTTCGTTAATGAGCAAAATTGGCCCAAAGGGGGGAGGGGGTTGAAATTTTGAAAAAATTATATCTCGGCCCCTATGAAGTATTGAGGGAGACTTTGTTTGAATAAATTAGAGTACTCCCTATGGAGTTCACAGTGACACCAACGATTCGGTGGTTTTGGGGTACGAGTGGGGGTGGGGCGGATAGAAATTCGAAATTTTTGAAACCATGTCTTGTGGGGTATCGTTGAAAAGCTCTTGATGAGTACTCTTAAACAATAACTAGTTTCTCGATAACTCTCATATAAGACGAGACTTGAATGTTTGAAAAAGTGCTCTTTCCTCTTTTTTTGCAGTTATTATTGCGGGTTTGTCATGCCAAGGCTAAAGAAGAAGAGTGCTGCGCAGCGACAATAAATTAAATCAAAAGCACTTCGAAATCTACCTCAGCCTGTAGGCCTGCCTAAGGGTTACTGTTCAGTGCGAATGATGCATCTACACCATTATCTAGGACATATGGTTTGATATAAATTATATACAATGACAAACGTTAAGTGTCATATGCTTTATTTCAGTGGATTGCAATGTTCACTCTCAAATTCTCAAATGAAAAGTTTCTTCTGTTTTCTTATAAACAATATTTGAGCTGACGAAAACTTCTCTCAACACCATATTAAGTCAAGGGGCAAACTTAGAACCATGGAGCGATATTAATGTTTCCTTCGGTTGCAATGACGTGTTCCTTGCTTCCTTGCTTACTCATCTCTAATAACTAAAAATTCCACATTTTTCTCAGGAAAATTATGATGTTTTTGCTGCACCATCAACATTATTCTATCACCTGCTTCTTTTAGGGCAATGGGTAATTCCTCCAGGAGTCTAGGGCTTCAGTCAATTCCATGCTCTTTGACTTTAAAGAATGTTAGCGTCTTAAAAATCTTTGAAATTACTGCCAATGAACTTCAAATTTCCTAGTAGATCTTTCGCAATCAGTAAAGTCGTAGTATTACTCACAGAACTGTACCGAACTGAAGCATGTTTCCTACTGTTTACCAACAACTCGCTGTTTTGCATGGGAGGTAAGTATGCAAGCACGGGCAGCTTGCTATAAATAACCTGTGCACCACTAGTTATAACTCTAGGCAGTTAGGTTACCAAAAGTGACAGTAGTTTAGCAGTGGCATTTATAGGTTAGAACACTCTAGAAGCCAATGAAATACATATGCCATTATGAATTATGAACAACAGTTTTTGAGGTACATTGACAGTGTATTTATGAAAAGCAATGCGGTACTAATAGAATGGAATATGTAATGTTCAGCATAATCCCCAAGCAAGCAGGTATAATAATAATAATAATAATAATAATAATAATAATAATAATAATAATAATAATAATAATAATAATTCCTTTATTGCAACCAACGGTCATATTAAGATGAATGGAGCAACGGTGGAATAATGTATAACAGGGGAAACTTGCCCCGACCCCATTTTGTCAACCATAAATTCCATATAGATCCACCAAGACTCGATCCCAGGTTCTAGCGTTGGAATGCGAGCAGTCTGACCACTCAACCAAATATAATCAACGGGAAGGGAAAACCTTTGGTCTGAAAATTTGGCATAACCCTGAGGCAAAGAATAATGTGGAAACCCTTGGAATTTCCGAACCTAGAATTTTCTAGCACAAGGTGTAAATATATAAGCATTCATGAGCCACAGATTATTGTCTCTGTTGGACACCACATGATAATATTATAGGAGAAAAATTCCTCCGGCACTGGGACTTGAACCCAGGACCTTTGGCTATTCGCGCCAATGCTCTACCAACTGAGCTAAGCCAGAGCTCAATTCACAACGCCAGATGGAACGTCTCTCCTATGACTGATTGCCCTAATGGTCTACCTCACAGACAGACAAGTTATGTCATATGCAGTACTGTGAGGCACACTAAGTAGTGATTTTTGTGACCGGGCTCCCACTGTTATTGTACAGTTAACATTCAAGATAGATATATAAGCATTCATGAGCCACAGATTATTGTCTCTGTTGGACACCACATGATAATATTATAGGAGAAAAATTCCTCCGGCACTGGGACTTGAACCCAGGACCTTTGGCGATTCGCGCCAATGCTCTACCAACTGAGCTAAGCCGGAGCTCAATTCACAGCGCCAGATGGAACGTCTCTCCTATGACTGATTGCCCTAATGGTCTACCTCACAGACAGACAAGTTATGTCATATGCAGTACTGTGAGGCACACTAAGTAGTGATTTTTGTGACCGGGCTCCCACTGTTATTGTACAGTTAACATTCAAGATAGATATATAAGCATTCATGAGCCACAGATTATTGTCTCTGTTGGACACCACATGATAATATTATAGGAGAAAAATTCAATCAGTCATAGGAGAGACGTTCCATCTGGCGCTGTGAATTGAGCTCCGGCTTAGCTCAGTTGGTAGAGCATTGGCGCGAATAGCCAAAGGTCCTGGGTTCAAGTCCCAGTGCCGGAGGAATTTTTCTCCTATAATATTAACAAGGTGTAAAATTTGGAATTCCAAGATCTTGTCAATAAGAACATTTTGGTTTATATTTCATATTTAAAAATTATCCATTAACTGAAATTGCTACACTGCAAGCTGGCAATGTTTAGAGAGTATTAGCGCTAGTGAAAGGATTTCCACAGCACTGTATGAGAATCGTCACTAATGGTCGACGTCAACATTTAAAAATTACAAGTATACATTAACGAGAAACATTGAAATTAAAGAAAATATAATAAGAAAAACACGAACCATTCATATCAATAAAGTGGCTAGGGAATTGGACAGTTATTATAATGCAAAATACAGCCGTAAGATAATTTCAGTTTATGTTAACGTAAAAGGATGTCAGATTACAAACTGGTCATTATATAAGTATAGAATTTATAAATATTTCAATACTGTAACAAAATCGTCAAATTACTCTAAGTATTTAGACCTAAATATTAGGGGCAACAGAAAAATCTCAACCTCCAGGTCACTATCAAGCTTCATTCAATATAGCCAGGCGTTTTAATCTGGGCTGCTTTTCGCAAGAAATTATTGATAGGAAAAATCCATGGGAAAGTAAGCAAACATTATATTAAAAGTTGATAACTTACACCTTGTAAGTCGCTGTGAAGATCGAAGCATTCCCAAGTTCGATATCCGGTGTAACCAGCCGCGTCTATGTCGTCCGCGATCCAGCATGAAACTCATCTGACTACCAGTGTTGCCAAACACTTTTCCTTACGATATACCAAAATTTCTCTCTTGAATATAAAATTTCCCTCTAATCTTAAATGTTGAAATAAACTTAACAAACACCTTAAGAAAAATAATTGATAGTTTTGCCTCTATTTACTTTAAATGAGTCAAATTACACTTTCGCAGCTAACACTTAAAAAAAAAGAATTGATAACACAAAAAAGCAGTTTTCATTTCTCCTGTTATTAGTTCATTGGCTGCAAATAGGCACCGGGATGGCACAGTCAACTTCCTTGTTATAGAGATAAGTGAATTTTGGCTGTTAGTTCCCTTATTCCTCGTTACATCTGTAACACTGAGAAAATTTATTCCAAATAATACCTGTTCTCTCCCTCCTTCCTAACATTAAGAATTTCCTCTCCCAGGGAGTTTCTCCCCATTCAGCAAAGCTACTGATAATGTAGTCGAAGCGGAGAAATAGTTGCGGCCCTTACGGGCTCGTTCCGCAAACATGCCTACTCGCAAAATAAAATTATTTTATCATGTGTATCATACACTTATTTTTAGATAGGTAATAATACTTCTGAAATAATAATTTTTAATGCGTACGCTGCAGCCATTTTGGAAGCTATACAGCTGTTCGTGAGCTCTCCTATTACCTAAGGTCTGGCCGTTCTAAGAAGGGAACCTCAAGTAAACAAAAAAAAAGTACATCTGTCTCACTCTACTCATATGATTTAAGAGTGAGACAGACATACTGGTTTTTGTTTACTTCAGGTTTCCTTCTTAGCTTGTCTCAGGTATAGTATGCACTTTAACAGTCAGAGGTTATGGCTGCCAATGTAAGAGATGGAATGGACAACGCTTTTCAGTCAAATAGTATGAATATTGCGACCACCGTGAGGAATTTAGCATTTAAAAAGGCGTAATGAATTGTAACATTTTCAAATTATATCAGACTGAGTCTATTCAATAAACATATGCAATTATTCTGAACTAAAAGAGTATTTTTCATGCGAAGCAATCAAAGTTTGTCACCCTAGAGTGTCAATTTTATAACACTCAGTGGCATAATTTTCTCCTTTTAATTAATATCGTCTACTTTTTTTTGTGTGTGCCCACCGTTACCCCCGGAGTGCCCAACAATGAAGTTGATTACCTCCGGTCACACCAAATTTTGGTAACCATTTGTTTCACGTGTGTACCTAGGGTTGCCCATTTTTCATCCTTATGGAACATGTGGTGTTTATGACACGTTAGGACTGTGTACTTGTTTCAGATTAATTGGCGCAAGTTTGACTATCTCGCAGTAATGTCAGTTTTGGCTTTCTTGGTGTGTTGTTTTGTATGGAGATGTTTTCTAGTGTATGTTGCAGTATTTCTGTGTGATGGGATTATTATCCAGCCCGGCATTCGCCTAAGAGCGAGGGAAACCCCTCAAAAAACCTAGCTTGGACTGGGTAGTGGCCAATTGGCCATCCACCATGAATGTGTTATTCTATGTTTTCTGTTTCGAGTAGTGCAGCTTTTCCAAAAGTTTTTAAAACTGAGAAGGTGTTTTTGTGTGTCCGGAACTGTAGATTCGGTGTCCAATCTTCGTCCTCCTCCCTAGCAGCTTCGCGTAAGTGGAACCTGGCTTTGCGATAACGAGGGCAGGTGTAGCCTATATCCTGTGATACATTGTATCAGGCTCGCTGTCTTCATAGGCGCATGGTTCATCATCTGCAAGGTTAAAACGAACTAAATAGGCGGCAAAATTGCCGTGGCCAGTAAAAATTGTGTGACGTAATGATCTAATTTTATCCAATACATCTTTAGCCTGTTATGTACTGTTGGGAAGAAGTCCCGTATAGGCTAATACAACGGCATTGGGATATGACCCATTTTTGTTGCCAAACGGTTATGAGAATATTGTGAATTCTGTTTTATAGTTGTGATTTTTCGAAACGTTCATAATCAATTTGTTCTACCTGTAAAGTGTCGAGGGTGAATGGAATTTTCTTGCGGACTTTGTACCGCAATATTCTTTCCTTGGGGAGAAGATCGACAGATAGGACGCCAACTATTACGGGGAGTGCCTCATGGGATGTGGTGGAGTAAGCTTTGGTTGTGCGGAGTAGAGATTGCCTTTGTGCAGTTTTAAGTTTACCTATATGGAGTGTGTTGATATAGGGTGCCCATGGATTTGCTGCGTAGGAGATTATCTTTTCAAATATAGTCTATGTGCCAGAACCCAAAATTGGCCAAGTCATTATAATTTGGAGGGACGGAATGAAACTTATACCACGTGTTTCTGGTGTCATGTGGAGCAAAAAAGTCCGGGAGGTCCATCATGAGGAGGTAGCTTTCAAAGATGGCGGCCGTTCAAAACATATGCTAAATTCTATTTAATTATGTTCATAAAGATGCATATTAAAGGTATATTAAATCCAATATTTTTGGAACAAAAAACATATATTATTGCCTTATTTCTACTTTAAATTGACACTTTTAATTGTTTCCAGTTTAATTATTTAAAATTCCATTGGCAACATTTATTATTAAAAATCCCCTAAAATTTACCGCCTTTTTCTGAGTTTGCAGCCCTGGGCAAATGCCCACTCTGCCCATTTATGAATCAGCGTCAGGTAACAATGCTACAATTATTACTTCTCTTTCAGCTACTGCTCCTAATGACTAACTACTAACTAACTTACTATGCCTACTATCTTTACTATGATTTCTACTGCTTCTTTCAATAATAATAGGCCTAATTCAGTTATTAAAGTCAGGCACAACAGAAATATGTCAATAAACGAAAGTACTAGCTTCTGAACGCCCCAAAAGATAGAAACAGAAAACAGAAATGATAGAAGCAGAAGAACTTCGCAGAACGATAGCCATTTCTTTATTAGGCCATTAAATTGTTTAAGTACTGCCAAGCTTCTGCGAAACTACAACACACCACGCCCATCCGCACTTGTCACTTAGAGAAGGAAGCGCCTCATAAACTGACACATAATACATAGCACCTGAGTACAGAGTAACACGAGTGTGCAGGTAAGAATACTTCGTGACAGACTCGACATGTGTGTTGTTTCTGTCATGTTCATACGAACATCTATTTACATTATTTCTGTCGATAATCTTGTGGACCATCAACAAGTGGCACCAGAAGATCTGCCTAGTCATGCTAAGACCCTGAAATTGCAATGTCGAGTTTTCAGCATTAATAAGGATTTTGAGTCCAAAAATAATATGTTCGGAAACATGTGATGTTTGCATGGGTATTAATTCGTGTCTGACTATGTGTTGTACGTGTGAGTAAGTGTAGCCATAGATCAAAAACGAAAATTCGTATACTTTGCACCATTTGTGGTCCCCTGAATAAGTAATTCCTGAGGTGAAATGCTGCTAACCTTAAAATAGGCCCAACGAATCAGTGAGTGCAGAAGCTACGTAAATAACAACTTGTATCAAAATTGCCATAAATTTTGTTTGATTTGAGCGCATTACGGTAAGGTTATTTTTAAAATTCAAGATATCCAATTTACTATTGCTTTTGTCATCACACTAATATAAACGAACTGCCTAGGTATTACTTCTACCTGAAATTCGACTTTGGTGTTACAGTTCCTAGAATGCTACCATTTGAAAGATTAATAAATATTTTTCGTTTATTTAATGTAAGAATGGGAACAATTATAATGTATTTATTTAGTTGGTATTTTGAAACGTTTTAGCAAATTGTAACTAGCTAAGCATACGAAAACTATGAAGTATGGTAACAATTAGGCATTTTTTTTTTTTTTTTAATATCTAGGATTTAAAAAATGTAATTAATTAATAGCATATATATGTAACTATCACAAAAATTTGCAAAGTTTCTACAACCACATTTTCTTTTTTAAGTGAAGTCCTACTTGAAAAATTTGGAATCAAGGTATTTTTAGTAGGCCTACATAAAAGATACACAGATGTTTTCATGTATATAAGTGTATATTTAAACGAGAGGTTAGATTTTGTACATGTCTTGAAAAAAAGGGTAGATTAAATAAGTAACAGTAACTCAGTAACTATTTGAGATAAAAGGCTGAAACTTGAAGTACATTAACACATCAAGAGGATTACGTATTCCAAAAATCAAGTTTCTAGTCCCATAAATATGGAAAATCAATATTTTGATATAGCCACGAGGGGGGGGGGATATACAGAGAATATGACTTTTTTGTGAAAAATTAACTTTTTCCGTAATGTTGCAAAATTTAGATCCTACACGCCTCCTTTGCATGCATGCGAGGTTTTAATGCGTTGTAGTGCTTATAAGTGTTTTAATTAATGTCATTTTTATTGTTGTAAAACTTTAAACTCATTTTTCATCTTATCTACTTTTTGCATATTTTTCTGATCACGCTAAATCACTCTCTAATTGTGGATTTTTAATATCTAAAATTTATTACTTAATATACATGTAAAATAACAAAAAATTATAATATCTACACTTTTTAAAAGTAAAACCCTATTTGAAAAATCTGAAACGAAGGCCCTTTTAATACATATAGGTGTTACATACATTTTTCGCTTATATCAATGCATATTTACAGGAGGAGTTAGGTTTTATATATGGCTTGAAAAAAGGGGTAATTAGAAAACAATAACTAAAAAACTATTAGAGATATGTCTGACACATGAAGAAATACGTTAACACACTAAGAGGACTGCATGCGCCAAAAATCAAGTCTCTAGTCCCAAAGTCTGAACAAAGAAGGAGCAAGTTCGTAGGTGAAGTACCTCTTCGGGTCTTTGCTATGCAGGTTCTCTGAAAAAATATCAATGCATCAACAGTGGTCACCTGTTCGAAACCAATCTTCAAGGTGTTCGTGAAATCAGCAAGTGTAACTTAATTACTTTATAATTTCGTTTCAAGTGTAGGCTTTTGAAGTTTTTACCAATCATTTTGCCATACAGGTCTTGCCTACATCTTGGGATCATTGACAATTACCCTGCTTTTCACCTACTACTCCACTATTTATTAACATTATAGAGTCTGTTATGGGAAACGGATCGTGCTGAACAAACCATAGCTTCAGTTTCAGTGTATCATCCTTGTCTTGATCCACTCGAGAGGGCCTTGCGTCTACATACTGCTCAGATGACACTGTAATCACTGCAGTAAGTTTCCATGGTATCACAATATATTGCAGATAGACCTTCCCTTGTGTCCACTGTCCGCTAGCCTATTTAAGACCAACAGACCGACAGAACCCCTCCTCTCATCACAACGTTTGCTGACTCATTTCTCCCACCGTTCAACCTAAATACGAATAAAATCACAAAGTGGCATTGTAATTAAGCAATTCTGTGATTTATTTACCTTACACGGGCAGTATGCTACTGTGAACAGTAGACCTCGCTTAAAAAAAAGAATTCAAAAATATTTTTTTTACACCTAAGTTACGTAATTTTAAACGGATTTTAAACTTTCTATGTTATCTGGTCGTAAATTTAAGTTCATCGAATTTGACCCCCCCAAAGGTAACCTTGTAATACATGTACATATACATAATAATGATCATTCATAACTAAAACGCATGATGGACTACATAAACCGCCATAAATCGATAAAATGGGCCAATACACGCCTTTTAATATATATTTTAAAAATTCCAAGTACTATAGTACCTGTAATACTGCATGTAAATTAAAGTTTGACCAATGCATTTTGTAGGAAATTTTATGCTCTTTCGAATGGTGATAGACAAATGTTTGCGAGGAGTTGATATCTAGGAGATTTTTCCGATAAACTGAAAAAAGTGCGAAAATTTCGAGGTTTTTTGCTCACAGAAAGTTGTCCCTAGGGCTTTCGAGATCGAAACCTTAGATTTACACTACTCTTACAATTCCAAACAATATAATTAAGAAAAATCTTTTACCCTAATTAATGCAAGATGGATTGTATCTATACTAGGATGTGCCCGTGGCTTCGCCACGATAATTCTTTTAAAAATAAAATCAGGTAAACTGATGTAAAAAAGTGCCAGTATGTTTTTGTTTAATCAGTTATGACTGCAATTATGATATGCAGAATATGTTTTTTTTTTAATTGATTTCCAAGTTAAGCTCCAGATTTATTCATTAAGCAGGGCTTACGGAAGAAGAAAGGACTACCATCTCGGCCACCTGGGTCATTTTAACGGTCTAGTTGGATAAGCGCATGTAAAACAATAGTGTTTTTTGTCATAGCTACCTGTATTTTAATTTCCAAGGCCTTATAAGATCACAGTAAAACAATAGGCTATGTTGTCAAGATAACTGATTTTCATTTTTTTTATAAATTCTTTCGAATACGTATATTGCCATAAAACAGGCACTAAATTGAGCATTACTCCGAAACAGATCAACCGATTTTATCCATTATGAATAGACGTCTTCCCATGGACATTGTAAATGTGTATACCAAGTTTCATAAAAATCCGGTAAAGCGTATTTGAGTTACCGCGTCTTTAAAATATACACTAAATTGGGGTTTACTCCGGTACCGGTCAACAGATTAGGTTTAAATTCAATAGGGCACTTCTCATGGACGTCATAAATGGGTATACCAAGTTTCATGAAAATCCATTACAGCGTATTTGAGTGATGGCGCCTTTCTATGAGAAAGGCGCCATAATCTATTAAAATAGGCACTAAATTGGGCATTACTCCGGTACCGGTGAACCGATTTGGTTCAATATCAATAGAGTTCTTCCCATCGACATTATGAATGTTTATACCAAGTTTCATGAAAATCCGAAAAAGCGTACTTGAGTTATGGTGCGTACAGACGCACGGACAGACAGACAGACAGACGGACAGACATTTTTTCGTCCCCCACACAATCTCATAAAGTACCATACTGGCACTTAATAGAAAATTAAGAGTATAATAATTATTAAAGCATTTTATTTATTAACACTTGCACGCGAATCATTCATAAACTAAGCCATTAATAAATGAAACAGCTAAAATTCCTGCTTTAGAGTACATTCCACGACATGAAAGCGCCCCCTGGGAAAACTATATCAGAATCGATTAAGCAGTTCCAAAGAACCTGTGAACACATAATACGTATTGTTTCTCAGCTGTTTATTGACATGAATATTATGTGAATTTTATTTTATCAATTCAGTGTAATTTTCAGAAATTATATAATGTTTCAAGGGAAGGAATGGTTTGTTTGGATTATTATTATCAGCGATATTTGAAGAGATAAAACCATCAATATTTTACAGCTGTTGCCCCCGGTTTCGCCCGCCATTATTCATTGACTCCAGGATTTTTAAGAAAATTACACTGGTAGATTATTAAAAATGTTTGTGGTTCAGAGCTATGAAAATTGTAAGTAAAAATAAAATTAGAATATTTGTTCATTGTGTTCATTTCACTTAGGCCTTATATAATAAAGAAACGGGTTTCCTTCCTAATTTTGTAGTCGTCATGAAAGTTTACACTGCGAGAGACGAACATCGCCGAGTATACCCGATGTCTCACGAAGCGGGCGAGCGAGCAAGCACGCTATTTAGGGCCGTTGAATTGTATAAGAGTAGATAGATACTGGACTATTCAGCTGTTTATGGCTCATAGAGGACTTAGAATTTTGCAACCCGTTTGAAATAAGAAGAAACATAAATTACGATAACATAAAATAGTATTGTCCTTACGGAATATTTTATTTCTCACTTTCATGTTAGCATACAACCGTTTGGGGGCTAAAATCAAAAAGAAATTCTATATTGCTTTCATACTTTCCTCTCCAAAAACCCGGGACGTAATACTTCACTGCGCGCATAGGACTAAAAATGTTCCATCCTATTTTGTCTCCTTTTACATGCTTAGGGCCTATGAAAAACATCTGTATTTCTCAACTAATACTAATCCTACAGCTAAGATAGTGGATAGGTTTTTATTTTCCGACTTTTTGGCACACACTCAGGCTGAGACAACTGTCCCCGCAATACGACCTCAAATCATCAAAATGTGAAGTGAGAAAATGATAACCTCCATGCTGAAGGTTGAGAAGGTTATGTGACTGCATCACATTGTGAATTATTTTCGTGGATTTCCTTCATTATTTAGCCTATTTACACCAATGAATTATATCGATATCGTATCTAATTTGCCAAAGCCCAGTAACATGCACTTAGGCTACTTCCAAAGCTTCCTGTCAACACTGCAAACAATATACATTGTTGTCATGAGAACTGTACATGCAATGTGATTTGCATTTGCATTCTTTGTAATATTTTCAGAAATTGTACAATTTTTCAAGGGAAGGAGCAGTTTGTTTGAATTTTAATGTTGACCACATTACTTTCTGGGTTGAACTGCTACTTAGTTGTACGTGTGCAAAATTTCGTGCAAATTGCTCAAGTTATGTAGATTTGTATAGGGAACATATATATCCACATACCCACATACACACTTGGGATTTTATATACTGTACTAGACTAGATTTTATGACCCGGCATCGCTTGTTCTTCGAAGCAAACTTATGAAGTACCGGTACTTTCGATTTTTCAAACTCTAGACCCTCATATAGCCTTCCATCTTCTGACTGTAGGGTTTATATGACCAACACTCTTTCTTTTATTCGGTGGCAATTCAATACTTCTGGACAAATAAGAAACTTCGTGAACGACGATAAAGAGGGAAAGTGCCCATAGGCTAAGTGTGCAAAATTTAATCAAGGTCGGAATAAAACTGTAAAAATGTGAAGTGATCCTCATACGGACCAAGGAAGTCCTTATGGCTGCGCGAGGTTGAGGATCCCAGATTTTGAGACATTTGGGACTTGTTACCAACAGGATTTTCCTGGGTATTCATAATTCCTGTAATTTATGTAAAAACGACGTCAGTGTTAATTTAAGTAAAATGTGTAGCAGTTGAGTAAATAACCACGGTCGAAGCCGCGGACACCTGCTAATATTGTAATATATTATTATGTGTGCGTGTGTACAGGTAGGGGGGAAAAAAGCGGACCGACTCTTGTAGCTGATTTCAGAGCCTTGTGATAAGTAAATAAATGTAAGCGAGGTAACGGAAACGTTTGTTTTCATAAGCAATGCAAATTAAGTGAAATTATTTCTCAATTCAAGCAATTTATCATCTGTAGAACAAATTTCAATACATTCCCTGCTATCCTGTGAATGCCGCTAGGAATACGCAGTGGCTCATATCGGCAACTGCACCCGCCCTAAGGGATCAGTGGAAGGAAAAATAGGTAAACCACCCCAGGAAAACTAACCTACAACAAAAACGGGCCCAACCCAAAGGTTATGGTGAAAACCCAGGCGGAACACAGAAAAAATCCTTGGTTTCTTCTAATAACCAATAATATTTAAAGTTAAAATAATACAGAAATTAGTTAATTAATTTCTAATGTTTCACAAACATAAAATCTCTTACCCTGAAAATAAAACCCTATTTACATAGCCTAATCTTTTAAACAATACATTTGGATAAATTATTAAAAGATAAAAATACAGCTTGGCTTGGTCAATTACATGTATTTATTTCATTAAGCCATTTAAAAGGTTTGAGTTATTTGCGTTGATATTTATAAATAAAAATGGGCGCCCCAGAAATTTAGTTATCTCATTGAGTGAAAAGAGACGAAGATTAACTGTTGAGAGCCGTCTCTGAAACTCTCTTCAGCAGGATATCTGCGATGGCCCGGAAGAGAATGAGCAGCTGAATTAAAAACTAATACGCCAATAAAATTTTACATAATATGAAAGACGAAAAGTAATTAGGGAACAAACAGCTTGGGTTTGTATAAGAGCCAAGAAATAAAACAAGCAAGATGGCAACCAAGTGGGCGTACCCAGACTAACGGCAAAAACAGAGAAGCGAGGTCACAATTTCTATATAACTACACTAAGATTCACACAGGAATAAAAAAGGAGGAGAATTACCGCCGGGGATCAAAACCCACCTAATATGAGTGCCTACTAAAGCCTACGCATCTACTACAGCGAAGAACAAGAAGGACCCCACTATTGGCGCGAAATCCAGCAAAGCCTAAAACATTTTCAATCAAAATAAAGTACTTACCCAAATAAGCTTAAAGCAATTATACCTACATGCTCAAAAATACAAACCCAAAGAGTTAATATAACAACCAACAATGAGAAGAGCTTCTAAAACCAATTAAACGGGCTCCAAAAAGGAAACCGGTGACCAGCACAACTCTCTTTGTTTGGTCGCCATTGCAGATATAAACAGGAAAACAGATGCTATCCGGAAATGTCGGTAACCCAGAGCAGACGGCCAATAGAAACAGTAAGCAGGCGCGCTCTATTGAGTACAAGGAGAAACACCAACAGCAGACTATAATAGAAATTTGCTTCATAATGTTTTGAGAGCAAAACACACTTTCAGATATAATGTCAGAGCTTAAATAAATTAATGAATACTATAATATGTCCTAAAAGCAATTAATTATCCTAATTATGATTAATAATTTTGTAAAATAATGCCTGAAACAGCACTCTCTGTTGGTGGCCAGCGGAACTACAGCTGCTTCCAATGCTGCCACAAGAACAAGTGCAACATTTACCTTTGTGTGTTACAGCACAATTCACCTGCCCCTTGACTTAAAACATATTATGTTTTAATACACTTTTTAGCAGTACCAATAGAGCACAAAAAAATTACATTAGGTTAGTGAATTAAGAGGGAAAAAATTTGAAAGCTGGAACAGTCTGGTAAGAAGATGGGAGACTCACATAATAATTCTTGAACAAAAAATCATCCATGTACTAGTCACATCTACGTCGGTCCCAACACCACAATATTGTATGGCATCAAACAGGAAGAGGTCCGCCACCCTAGGCTACAGAACTCTTATGAGGCTAACTTCGGAGTAAAGGCACTTGGGTCTCTTCACTGAGTTTCACACGCCGCTGGTTCTGGCCCGCAGGCAAGAAATCCACCAGAATGAGGCACTACCAACAAAATAAGGGGGGTCACAGAGAAAGGAGGTGTCATACCTTGATTTGGTAGGTATCGCGTCCGGTCCCACCTACCATAGTAATGCACTCACACTCACTCAAGACCGTCCCCGTCAATTCTGGCACAGTGGTGAAATTTGGCTGTTGGCTGACATTGCAGACGAGGATCCTCAAGTTGTTAATTTTCAGCTGAAAGACTGCGTCAGCTCAACCAGCACAGGAGGTAGTTTTTTGGGAAACCCATTTCTTGATGGTGTGTGACTTGAAGTTGATAGTGAGTAAGTCCCCATCTCTACCAGCCGTCCAAGGACTCAAGCTGTAACATATTCAAACGAAGCGGCAGAGAAAAAACCAAAGACAATTTTCCCAATAGGGGAATACAATGGTGTTTAGTTTAAGACAGAATAAATGATCCAAAGGGGAGATGACAAAATTCACTTAATTTTAAATAATGTTCAGGCAACCTTCTAATTACAATTTCCTTAAAATAACTCTTAACTAACATCTACAAACAAAATACCCTTCTTACTAAAATATAATTTGAAACCCATTATTGACATATTAATTTGCTGAACTGGTGAACTCACAATTGCATGTGATCAGCACAAGAGATCCGGAAGCTGAAACATACTTAAAGAGACACATTGAACTCAACGTGCAATTCATTTCCCTTTTAAGTGGGTAACATGAGTTTTAAAAGTATGTCCAGTGGATCGGTCCCTAACCAATACTGTGACTGGGGTAAGAAACTCTACAATAACAAACGGTCCTCTGAATTTCTGAGCTAACTTTGCTGTATATCTGGCAGCAGCATTACTGCGTGGGAAATTCTTTACGTAGACTTCATCTCCTACAGAAAACTTAACTTCACGCCTACCCTTATTGTATCTTTGCATCCTCTTATTATGGGAAAGTTTAAGGTTGGCTGAGGCTCTTTTCCACATATCCTTCACCTTATGAGATTCTCTATGGTCAGGTAAAAGGTCATTAATCGACCAAAGATTGCACAAGGGATTATTTGGTCTGAAACCCAACATTAAGGATATAGGAGGGAACAAGTGCGCCTCATGCTTCGCAGTATTAAAAGCAAACTGAAGCCAATATAAATTGTTATCCCACGAAGAATGATCTTCAGAGTGATAAGCAATTAAAGCTGCTTTCAGGTTGCGATTAAAACGCTCCACATGTGAGGCTTGGGGAAAATAAGGAGACGTAGTAATATGCCTAATGCCCAGATCAAAACAGAAATTATTAAATTTTCTTGAAACAAAATAGCTCGCATTATCCGACACAAGAGACCGTGGAAATCCGACGACAGCAAATATCTTTTTCAGACATTCTATAGTAATGTTAGTATTGGAATCCCTGACGGGGAACATCCAAACAAACTTAGTGAATGAATCTACCGCAGTTAAAATATAGGTATTACCCGACTTTGATCGAGGGAACTTTCCTACATAATCAATGAATATTCTATCCATAGGGGCTTTAGGAATTTCAGATGCAAGAAAACCTACTTTGGTCATCTGTGCAGGCTTAGAACAGACACAGATCTGACAAGCCTTCACTCTGGCCCTCACATCGGCATCCATGCCTTTCCATAAGAAATATTCTCTGATCTTATTACGAGTTTTGTCAAAACCTAAATGACCTCCAACTGGTGATTCATGAAAATACGCGAATACTATATCCACTAATGCGGAAGGCAAAATAATTTTAGCCGGCATTCTTCTTGTGGGAGCACTATAAAGGACATTTGATTTCAGAATATACTGGGGCAACTGCTCACCAGCTTTAATTCTATCTATTATTGGACCTATGAGCTCATCACCAGCCTGAAACTCTTGAATCGATTTAAACGCCAGAGGAAAATCAGATAATATCCCCGCCACTAACTGCGTGGGAATTTCAGAACTCTGACTGACAACTGGTTTCGATTCTGACTGAGGTTCTACTTGAAACATTCTAGATAGGGTGTCGGCTACCTGGTTGTCAACACCTCTAATATGCTTGGCATTAAACTTAAATGCAGAAAGACGAATCGCCCATCTGGCAATTCTACCAGTCGTACGAGGTTTAGCCAAAACCCAGCTGAGAGCTTGGCAGTCTGTTTCAAGATCAAATTCCACATGTTCAATGTACATGCGGAACTTCTCTACAGAGAACAGCACTGCCAAGGCCTCAAGCTCGTACATAGAATAAATTCTCTCCTGAGCAGTCAAGGTTCGGGACGCATAAGCTACTGGCCTACGCCCTTCAGGAGATTCTTGTAACAAAACACATCCCAGAGCTACTGGGGACGCATCGCTTTGAATGACGAACCTTTTTGAGAAATCTGGCATCATAAGAACCGGAGGATTGGCAATATGAAGTTTCAACTCATCAAAAGCCTTTTGACACTCATCCGACCAAGAAAATTTACATCCTTTTCTTCTTAAGGCATTCAATGGTGCAGCAATATGGGCAAGATTAGGAATAAATTTATGAAAGAAATTTACCATGCCAATAAACCTGGCAACACCTTTAACATCTTTGGGAGGGCGAAATTCTCTAATAGCGCGAGTCCGTTCCGGGTCAATTGTCACTCCCTCAGCAGAGACAATATGGCCCAAAAACGACAGTTTGCGGGCGGCCATGGTGACCTTCTCCGGGTTAACTGTGAGTCCAGCCGCCCTAAGGCGCTCGAGCACAACTCGCACATGATCTAGATGCTCATCAAGGGACTGAGAATAAATGACCAAGTCATCTAGGTAATGGTACACATACTCAAACTTCACGTCTGAGAAAATGCCGTCCAGTAGTCTGGTCAGGACTTGAGCTCCCGTGGCAAGGCCAAATGGGACGCAATTAAATTCATAGACGTTCCAATCTGTACAGAAAGCGGTCAACCTCTTAGACTTTTCTGTAAGTGGAATCTGATAATAAGCTTGATTTAAGTCAAAGGAAGTAAAGAACTTAGCACCCGAAAAGAAACCAAAGGAAGAATGTAAATCAGGCATAGGGACAGAGTCTATTTTGATTTTGGAGTTAAGATATCTATAGTCGACGACCGGACGAAATTTACCACCACTTTTCTCCACCAAGAAAATCGGACTACTGTAATTAGACTTTGATGGCCTAATCACACCTTGGTCCAACATAGTCTTGACATGTTCCTTTAAGATTTTGAGCTTTGGCGGGCAGAGTCTGTACGGCGGACGCCTTACTGGCTGAGAATCAAGAAGCTCGATCTCATACTCTAGCACATCGGTACGTCCTAATTCGGTTGTTAAGACATCCGGATACTCATGAAGCAATTGACTGACTCTATCACTCTCATATGGAGTCAAATGACTTAGGTCCACACTAATCATATTCACTGAATCGTCCGGATCCAGATTCAAACATGGTCCATTAGGCTCAACCAACTCCGATGCCTTAATTGGTTTGCAGAAAAAAGGGGGCTTGATAAACTTAACTTTTGCGCTTGGGCAAAATTTGAAAAATGCTTCCTGCTCCTTAATATCTAACAACAAGCCTGCACGCTTCATGAAATTCGCACCTAAAATCATGGGCATAATCAAATTATCTGCCACGATAAAATCCGTCGTCCAAGTGAAATTCAAAATCCGAATCTTCAACTTAACTTTACCACGGATGTCCAGAGACCTAGAGTCGGCCGTACTACAAGGCTCCACATCTTTATTCAATTTAGGCACTTTCTGCGAACAACACATCTTGTTGAATGCATCTAAGGAGAGCAAGCTTACCGCAGCTCCACTATCTAAAAGCGCTGAGAAAACATGGTTACATGATTCTACACTAATCAGAGGCAAGCTGTTATCAAGATTACCCCGAATTCCACATAAAAGTCCGTTCCGAGAGACACATTTGGGGTTATTTACTTTGGGATACAACTTATAACTATATTTACACTTAGAAGAGTCAAATCCAGTCTTAAAATTAAACTTATTTACACGGTGAGGCTTATCTCTTTGATTATTATTTACAATTCTATCAGACACTTCCTGATTATATACACAACCACTCCCATTCACACTGTTCACATTCACACGCTCATGACGACAGTCATCAAGATGATGAACGTTCTGACCACTGCCGCGAGTGACAACATGTACACCCTGGTACCTGGGGTGTACACGATCTCATTGGCTTTGAGCAGACTGATCATTACTTCCATCATCAGGGCGCCGTCTGAGATCAGGACAGTTACTTCTCACATGGCCAAACCTTCCGCACTGAAAACATTTACGCCTATCTACAGCACTATTCTGTTGCCTCACCTGTCTTGGATTACTATCAGGGGAAATATTTACATGATTTCTCTGAGAAACCGAGCGAAGCGAGTCTGAATAACTCAAGGAATTGACCCTAGCACACAGTGTGTCTAATTGTCTGAATGTAGTAGGCCTACCTTCAAACACTACCTGTGACCGAGTCTCAGGGGCCATACCATCCACTATGTTGCTTACAATTTCATTTTCAGACAAATTTAAACGGAACACAGTGGCATACAATTTTATTGATTGAACATATTTAGAAAAAGGTTCCTGAACCTCTTGGACTCGATAAAAATATTTATTAAGCAAAGAACTTCTTGCTCTAATCGGAAAATAAACTCCTAATAACTTTTCATGGAATCTATCTAGATCCAAACCACTAAGCACAGAATCCGTAGCTACATCACGCAGTCCACCGTTCAGTTGCGAAGAAATTATGGCCAGCAAGGATTGTTCACTGAAGTTAAAAATTTTTGCTTGTGTTTTAATCTCGCAAATAAACTTAATGAATTCCAGAATTCTTTCGAGTGAACTATCATTGAAACGGTACACTGTTTCTAATGCATGAGCCAAAGGATGTGGTAAGTTTGAAAAATTAGGAGTGTTTTGGGGAGGAGGGACACTCAGATGAGTTTGAGACAAGCAATGTGACAAACTGTCCACATGTGAAAGGGATGGAAATTGTTGGGCGGCCTCAGCTTTGATTACACTCACAGGAACTTCCTGGAATACTGGCGAGCAAATTCCAGTCGGTTCTAGGCCTACCGTTTCTGTATTACTCACAGTTTGGATAAGGTCAGCATCGGGTTTCATCTTTTTTACCAGACTGATGGTCTGTTCAATATCTGCCATCAGTAATGCCCATTTTCCTCTCACAACAGCATCTTCAATTGTATTCATAAGATCAACAACACGGTTGAATAAGTTATTCAACTTTCCCACCACTCGGGCCTTCTGTTTTGAATTCAGACCACCTAATTCTATTTCCAATTTAAGATTATCTAATCTGTCTTCGATGCTAAGAAATAGAGTTTCAATATTGAACTCACCGAGAAATCGAAGATCCACCGGACATCCTACAACCGAGTGCAGTTTCTGCCTTAACTCAACCACACTTTGTAACTCTTTGGCAGGGATGCCTCGAACATTTAACTCGTAGATTAAGTCCTGCTTCAACAGGTATTCAAGCTGTACCGGTCTCCGGTCCATGGTGATCACATGCAAAAACAGGGGACAACTATTAGCTACTTAGCAGAGCCGGTTTGGCTTACACATTCTTATTAAAATAAAAAATTCCCTTTTAAAAATCTGAAATAAATAAGATTAAAACCCTCAAATAAAAATAAATTCATTAGTGTTGTACCAGAAGAAACCAAGAACTGGAGGACAAATCAGAAATATTAATAAAATAAAAGACTAGGGAGAAACAAAGAATCGTGGCGATCAACCGCGCTCAGAAGCTACCAATATGCACCCGCCCTAAGGGATCAGTGGAAGGAAAAATAGGTAAACCACCCCAGGAAAACTAACCTACAACAAAAACGGGCCCAACCCAAAGGTTATGGTGAAAACCCAGGCGGAACACAGAAAAAATCCTTGGTTTCTTCTAATAACCAATAATATTTAAAGTTAAAATAATACAGAAATTAGTTAATTAATTTCTAATGTTTCACAAACATAAAATCTCTTACCCTGAAAATAAAACCCTATTTACATAGCCTAATCTTTTAAACAATACATTTGGATAAATTATTAAAAGATAAAAATACAGCTTGGCTTGGTCAATTACATGTATTTATTTCATTAAGCCATTTAAAAGGTTTGAGTTATTTGCGTTGATATTTATAAATAAAAATGGGCGCCCCAGAAATTTAGTTATCTCATTGAGTGAAAAGAGACGAAGATTAACTGTTGAGAGCCGTCTCTGAAACTCTCTTCAGCAGGATATCTGCGATGGCCCGGAAGAGAATGAGCAGCTGAATTAAAAACTAATACGCCAATAAAATTTTACATAATATGAAAGACGAAAAGTAATTAGGGAACAAACAGCTTGGGTTTGTATAAGAGCCAAGAAATAAAACAAGCAAGATGGCAACCAAGTGGGCGTACCCAGACTAACGGCAAAAACAGAGAAGCGAGGTCACAATTTCTATATAACTACACTAAGATTCACACAGGAATAAAAAAGGAGGAGAATTACCGCCGGGGATCAAAACCCACCTAATATGAGTGCCTACTAAAGCCTACGCATCTACTACAGCGAAGAACAAGAAGGACCCCACTATTGGCGCGAAATCCAGCAAAGCCTAAAACATTTTCAATCAAAATAAAGTACTTACCCAAATAAGCTTAAAGCAATTATACCTACATGCTCAAAAATACAAACCCAAAGAGTTAATATAACAACCAACAATGAGAAGAGCTTCTAAAACCAATTAAACGGGCTCCAAAAAGGAAACCGGTGACCAGCACAACTCTCTTTGTTTGGTCGCCATTGCAGATATAAACAGGAAAACAGATGCTATCCGGAAATGTCGGTAACCCAGAGCAGACGGCCAATAGAAACAGTAAGCAGGCGCGCTCTATTGAGTACAAGGAGAAACACCAACAGCAGACTATAATAGAAATTTGCTTCATAATGTTTTGAGAGCAAAACACACTTTCAGATATAATGTCAGAGCTTAAATAAATTAATGAATACTATAATATGTCCTAAAAGCAATTAATTATCCTAATTATGATTAATAATTTTGTAAAATAATGCCTGAAACAGCACTCTCTGTTGGTGGCCAGCGGAACTACAGCTGCTTCCAATGCTGCCACAAGAACAAGTGCAACATTTACCTTTGTGTGTTACAGCACACAACTTAGATATTTTAGTCGGTCCGCTTTTTTCCCCTACCTGTACATATTAATAGCTATATGAGCTATATGATTACTGTAAAGCCTATATTAGCCTTCACAAGTCAATATGAATTTAACTTTATAATATTAAATCACTAATGGAAAAAAAAAAGTTTCCTTTTATTCTACTGCTTTGATCCTTAGCCTACCCCTGTATACAGATATTTCCTTTAATATTTGTATTTTTGATTCCTTCTCTTTATTTAGTTTTCACTTATTAATACTATTAGACGGTAATGCCAAGTAATACAATTCACTATTAAGCACTCGTTTTACCAGTTTCATTAGAATGTTAAAAGCAAAATATCGTACTCGAACTTTTCAAATAAATAGAAGGGAATAAAAATTAAATTAACAAAACATATCTATAAATAATGTCAAATTATTTTTTAAGAGAATAATAATATAATAATAAACATAGTTATAATAAATACATAAAATAATAAAATTAAGATAAACTGATATAACAAAGTGCCAGAATGCTTTTTTTTTAATCAGTGGTAATTGCAATTATGATAGGCCCATGCAGGAAAGAAGTCATTTTTATAATAGATCTCAGAGTTAAATTCCAAAAACAAAATGCTCTGGCAATAATTTTAATAATGCAATAGGCCTATGATTCGCTGACATATTTGTTTCAAGGTTAAAGCAGCCTTATAGTTTATGAATGAATAAAAGGTCAATCTGGTATCTATCTGTCAAGAATTACATTAGGTATATTGCTGCACAGGAACGAATAGGCCTAAGAAAAATACTCACATTAAAATATAGTGTAGATATCGGTAGTCATCGATAAAATGCAGAATATTATATCAATATTCAACTTCTAGTTGTGTTTTAAATCATTTATTCAGGCCGGAGGATAGATGCAACATCGTCGCACTCAGTTAGCTGTTAAGAGCGACTGGTATGTTACGGGTACAATTCGTGAAAAATATAAAAAAAAAAGTATTCCTCAGGTTACAATAGGCCTATTCCTTTATTTTTGTCAAAACATCTAAAATTATGAAAAAAAAAATACATAGATTGAAAGTTTATTTTGGAGAAGAATAGATTGCAAATATGAACTTTTTAGAATATTCCTATTGGTTGTGGGAGAAAAGCTGTAAGTTTGCCAAATCTAAAGTTTTTACCTCATCTGGAAGTGAGTAAACATCAACATTACTAATTGGATGATCTGTTATTCAACGGCTAGTTGTGTTTTGAATCTTTTATTTATATTTACTGACATTGACATCGTATGAAGAAATCCATCAAACAAGGGGGACTAAGAATATAAATTTACGATTGCCAATTTGTTACGTTATGTTCAATATATTGTGGGCCATGCTAAATATTCTAGCGTGTTATATCCGTTACAAAATTAATACTTACATACAGGGTGTTAATGAATAACACCGAAATATTTTTACCTGTGTATAGAGGGGACATAGACAAGCAACTTTTATTAGGACATTTTTGCTCTATGACGTAAAATGTGTATGCTACAGGGCATTAAAGTCCTTAAAATTTGGTGCTCATAACTCAATAATTGAGCGAAATAGGGTTAAAATTTTCATTAAATTGACTTCATGCCTTCTTAGCGATCGATAAAAACCTGATTATTAACAATTCATCAACAGCTATAACTTACCATAATTTAGAATTTTCATAATCTGCAAAATTTACTGATTAATCACATGATTGCCCGTCACTGCATTATGTTTTTATTCCTAATTCCAAACCTAACAAAAATGTTTCGTTTGTCTTTTTTTTCCCTCAGATTTCTAAGATATCGATCGTCATTTTTTACAATTTTCCCGACCACTACACAGTATTCACTGTTCCTTTGTTTCCCATCATTTCAAGTATTAGAAGACAGTGGCGTGCATATCCTTGGGATATTTTATGTTATAACAGGAAGAATTGAATCCATAGAGCAAAAATCTCCCAATAAAAGTTGCTTGTCTATGTCCCCTCTATACACAGGTAAAATAGTTCGGTGTTATTCATTAACACCCTGTATATTAAACTGGAAATGGAAGCATGGTCTTTAATAAGTAATTTCGCATATTAGTTCTATTTACAGAATTGAAGGGGTTAGTTCCATCTTGAATTTTGAGCTTTTAACATTTATGCCTTCTCTTCACATCTCTTAAATACTCAGTGAACAATTTATACTTGTGCCTTAAACCTCTGCTCAGTCATAAGAAAAGAACTGTGCTTGTGAGTGGTAACATTGTTTAAAAACATTAAGATTTCTCAAAACTATGCTCTTGTGCCTTACGCCCTTATGGAACTAGCCCCTTCAATTGTTTATATTAGGTCATTAGTTACGGGAGCTCAGCCGCTGATTGGTTGGACGCGAGCCAATCAAAATGTTTCGAATTGTCGGAGAACGAAGATCATATTATAATACATGTGACTGTTACTTACTCGTTATTTCGGTACCGGTGAACCGATTTGATCCAAATTCAATAGGCTTCTTTTCATGGACGTCATAAATGCGTGTATAGATTCAAGGCCCGGACATAAAGTTAATGTTCTAAGAATTGGAATTTTATCAAATAAGTTGATGGATATAAAGTAAAAATTGAACGTGTAATTATGAGATAATTTAAATTGGCTTCAAAAAAAGTTTAAAAACTAGAATGCTAATGATTGCCTGAAACAATATCACTTAAGACATGCATCCGGTACACGAAATGTAATGCAGGTCAAGGATACCACTTTTTACGTTCTTACGTTACAATAATAATAGTATTGTGAGAGTTCCTCGACACATCTTGGCCTTCTGCATCAAACTGTCTTACCTAAGACTGACCATAAGTATTCATTAGTCAGTACTCCCATGTGGAAAACTCAAGCAACTATTAAGTGATTACGTACTACTCCAATTCTTATGAACAATTGTAAGAGGAGAGGGATAATCTAATAGACATATAGCTACAACAGTGATGATAATAATGCAACATTTCTCAGCACTGCAGTTAGCAACAGTGAAAGTGTTAAGTTGGTCTATAGCATTTATTGCCTAGTGGATCAAATACCAAAATGATCATGAGAAAATTTACTCCATATATTAATTAAAGTGGGGGTTGAATCAGGGCCGGATTAACCCTTGCGGAGGCCCCAAAGTGATCTTCGTGTGGAAGCACTTACAACATGATTCAGTTCTTCATTAGAAACACAATGATGTTTTAGCAATTGCACTATATTTAAAAGAAAGTAATATGACTTCAGTTTCATACATTATACTGTAATAAGGGCAAGGACAAAAATTACAAAATCTAGAATTACAGATTCATAATAAATTGATGGTTGGCCTTTTGCGAACACCATCGAGAATGTTTCTTTTACAATATTTCATATCAATATATTTTTTTAAATATTCACGTTTTAGTGCAACAAAATCATGCATGATGTCAGAAAAACCTATATTTTTTCATACATCGCTTTCTATGCTTAAGAACCCAGATAAGAGAGGCGAGTTTGAATCATGCAATTCCTCAATCGGCTTTTTAACAACTTCATTTTCGAAAAAGGCCGTTCAGCTCTGCAAATTGTGTACAGTAATACTAAGTACATTCTTAGTCTAGTCGAACCCTAGGACTTCATGGCACTAATTTAGCAATCACAGCTTCTGGAGTCTGTGGGAAGGCCAATGCAGACCTCGCTAAGCTTGGTAGAACAAACTGCATGTCTCTGAGTGTTACACAGGGGATATCCATGTGTGAACGACGAGCACATGCATTCGGCAGGACAAATGACATTTCGTCACCATTCTGTCCTTATTCCGGAGGAGCACAATAGCTAATAATAGATTTGATGTGCTTATGAGATATCCTTACCGTCCTTCAGCCACTAAATTGGTTTGTTTTCAAGTGAAAAGTTGAAATCGTGGGAGTTATCATGCTTTAGGGCAGTCTCAGAATTGGCATAATGCGAAGGATATCGTTTTCGGGATGTCAATGACTTAACTGAACCCACTTAACGATTATAGATTAATATGAGTGTGAACTCTACAAATAAGTATAAGCGATCGTACAGATGTGCTTGACATCGTATCTTTGGGAGGATACTCCGGCTACCATCTAGAGTCTAGACAGTTTTAGGAACTTTAGTTCTTGAAATTGGGTCTACGTCAGGTTTAAACCTAGGAGAATTCTCATCAAGATTTTTTTTTTAAACTTAAAGTAGTACATCTGACCTGACATCCGTTTATCTCACTCTAACACGTACCCCTAACTTCTGAGGGTCAACATGAAATGCTTGATTTTATAACTTACGTTAGTCGGTTCGTATCAGGCAACTTATATACTTGCAAAGTGAAGTAAACTTTCCTTAAATTGCCCCGATTTTTTTTAATTAATATTTTAGCTCTTCTGATTATTATTAATAAATCAATAAACTTTAAGTGAACAGTGCTAAGTGCTTGAAGACTATACCCAGGAAATATGTAGGCTACTTCATACATGTTTAAAGGATACTTTTCTTAAGTAATTGCTTAAGCGAGTTGTTTAGGGAATTAAAAACAAAAAGAGGGGTAGAAGAGTATTTATTAATTTATAATTTTTATTAATATTCCTACTTATTTATTTATACTGGCGAAATTAAGGCCATGAGGCCTTCTCTTCCACATCACTAGTAAAACCATACATATTAAAAATATTACTCGTATAAGATTTTATAAATATCTATAAATGAAATAAATTAAATAATAATAGAGTAGACAAAATGGGCATTGCCTGGAGGAGGCTGGGTGTCTGGTCGTTGAGGAAATTAAGAAAGAATATTGAGAAAGGAATGTGTCCATTCTGCAATTCGAAAGAAAATGCGAGACACATCTTGCTTGAATCTGCAACAACAAAGAAATTGAGAGAAATGTTTATTGACGAGAAATTATTAAAATTAAGTAACCTAGCGTTTAAAAAAAGTAACCCAGTAAACATTTAAACAAATATTTTTTTATAAGAAAACAATGGTTAGAAAAATAGAGGAGATAAGTTAGTAAATTAAAATATCAATGTAAGTTATAGTTAAGTGATGACTCATTGTCACACTACATGTTTTTTTATAAGTTTCGTTGTTTGATCGTTATATTTGTAGTAGTTTTTTCTCACATACGTTGATTTTGTAATGCAAAAAACACCTTGGATAAGTAGGAATATAACCGAGAGTCTTTTAATTATGAATCAGAATAAATCATACTGTACGATATAACTGCTCAGATGTACATGAAAGTCCAATAGACGTATATTTATTATTTAGACGCTACTGGTAATCAACTCTTTGACAACATGCGATACATCAATTCTTTGCTTTCTCTTCTTGTGGATCTCCATGTGTACATTGCCTTAAAATTTTACGAATTTTCAGACAATTACATTTTTTATGTTTCAGTCCAAAAGGGCAGTTCATGGAAAAGGTCTGTTCAATTGCACTTGCGTACCGTAACAGCACAAATCTAGACGGAAAGCCATTTCAAAAGAAATTTTATATTTCATTTGGACATCCTTTGAGGATGACATACAAAGCAAGTCGACAGCTTTATCTTACCCATATTACAACCGTCCATTTAAATAGTATATTGCGATATTAGTTCCGGATGCGGTGCATACGGATCGAAGAAAGAGTTTTTTCAATTTCCGAGATCCGTTATGCGCTTATTGCCAGTATTGCATGTTATTTTTTGCCCGATGATTATTTATATAAATTTAATTATATTAATTGAGATATTAGCTGAAAATATTATGTATATACATTATTGAAGATAGATGTTACATTTTAGAAAGTGATTCGCAACTGTTGGTTGTTATGGGGACGGAATATTTGTAAATAAGTATTGTTGACCGAGTCGCCATATTATCTTGTCCCAGGCAGTTGTATAATAAGCTAGGATTTTGATTTCTATACATCGTCTAACGTCTGTAGGAATGAGTACAAGAAGTAGTTTGGATCTAAACACCATGAGCGGGGATGGAGGAATTGCCTTAAATAACTGTACAAATTGTACTATTACGATAAACATATCAAAATAAAAGCTTGTATTGAGATGGTTTTACTTAAGGCACTAGTGCTTTTTGTAATTTTTCAGCATTAAGATTTATTTTGTTTTCATAGCACCCAGATTGCGTGTGGGAATGTCAAGTTACGATCCATGGCAACAATATTCGTAAGTACCACTAATTAGTTACATCGTGCAAAAAGGTTTTTATTTCTTTGAATAGAAATGGTTCGATCGATGTAGTTCAGCTTAGCCCAAAATTGGTAATACTGAGTCCCATAACGTTTATTATAAAAATTGCCTGACAACTTTTTGCATGAGTAGTTATGACCGGGAATAGAGACAATAATCGCGGTTTTAGGATGCGCCGTAGCAATATGAGTTTGTGGAGTGGTGGGGCCAGTCTGCCGCGTGCTCTCGTACTGAAATCATCAAGCGATTCATACTGTTCCAATAACATCGTTCACGTTATTAGAGAATTTCGCCATGGAGCGAGCATGTAATAAATAGCAGGGGGGAAATTGTAGGGAGAAAAGTTATAAGAAGTCAAACAGAGAGATCATATCAAATATTCAAGACTTCATGAATCAAGAGGCGAAAGATGGCATAGAAAAATTTTAGCAGTCTTATTAATATTTCTACGTGTTTAGTTTTTGTTTTGATGTGTACAGGCGAAAAGGTGGGAAGCTTGTCTCCACTGTCTCCTTCGACTCGGCAATCTCGCGGCAGCCCATGATTAATTTTATAGCTCATTTGTTATATTTAGCTGTTTCGTTCACAATACCGAAAGCTTAAGTTTGCTTCGAAAGCCACACAGTCTCATGTTAGGAAAGGCGGCGATGTTCGAATTCCTGCTAAGCAGCCAATTACTCTGTGTTGACATAATTGTGTTGCTAGAAGATCGTAAAATCTATCCGAGTTTTTATACACGATACCACCATGGTCGCGCTACCGTGTCATTGCATTCATTTAAATGTAGCTTTTCACAGATAGTGTGGTGGCGTGCACAAAAGAAACACCAACGAAATATGTGGTGACGTGACTACAGTAGCATCGTATGTAAGTGGCCTTAGAAGGTAACTCAGCTAAGGGATTGTCTTAAATCAGATTTTTTCATTATGTCAATTAGGAACAATATTTTTTCGTAATTTAATTGCTTAAATCAGGGTTAATATTGCAAGCTTCGGAGAGAACTAATAGATGAAAATTGTTGACACTAATATAAGAAACTGTCAAAGTACTTATTATTAATAGTATTATATTATATCATTATCTTCATTATTATCTTTACATTTTTCCTCAGAGTTTTAGGCAGGCGTTTGTCTTAAGAAAAAAAAAATTATTCTCGTAAAACAAATAGCGGCCAATGCGATTAGTAGTGATATTAGCAAATTTCTATAAGACCAAAAGCATGATCACTAAAGCTGAAAACTATATTATTATCTACTCCTTTTTACTGGCCAATACGAAATCACCCATGGTACCTGAGCCTTAGGCTTATGTCCCTGGACTTCTACAAGTTTTGCATTTTACAATCAGTGTGTACATTAATTAATTTATTCTCTCATTTATTTATTTCACTTTGCGTGAAGTATTTCATGGATCCTTCCTTACAGTGATCATCCTTATTGTTTCTGTATCCAGTTTGCAGTAGTCCTTGGGGGCTGTCCTTATCTTGGGTGGTGTTTCCTTTTAGGCATTATACCTTATATTATTGTTCAATATACAAGGTTCACGAGCATTACATGTACAGTTGTAAAGTATACCCGAGACGAGCTAAGAAGGAAACCTGAAGTAAACAAAAATCAATATGTCTGTCTCACTCTTAAGTCAACGAGTAATGTGCTAGAGTGAGACAGATGTGGTTTTTGTTTACTTCAGGTTTCCTTCTTAGAACGTTCAGACTTTAGATGTCTACGTGTTGTCTATTCCGGAAATATAAAGTGAATTAAATTACAAGTACGCTGTCTTGCTTGGTGACAGGATAATGTTTTAAATAACAAGGAAGAAACATTTCAAGATACATGCAACTAGCATTTCTAGCAAATGGTTATTGCTTCACGTGAATGTATCATAAAGCATAGAGTACATAAGATGCATATTTATGTGCTTGAAAAGTTAATAACTGTTCACGAACACTCGCCAAATAGACAAAAAATTATCAACCTTGAAATCTCATAACAAGAAATATCACTTAGGAGAAGGTATTTAAACGTAAAAGAAGATTGCAATGCAGTATGCGCACGTCTGTGTCATTCTACACGGTCAAGCAATTAATCGTTTTTAAAACACTAAACAGACATTTTGATTACTCATAAAATAAATTATATAACCTCTGGAAGAAGTAATACTGTATTTTTAACTTCTGTACAAAATACTGTGTTCAAGTAGAAATGCTATAATGAATACAAAAAGAAGCGTTATACATGGTGGTTAATAGAATGACAAACTGTAGTACAAAATATGTTTATATGACGTATTTACAATACGCTAGAACTTGCAACTAGTATGCAGTATTGCTCAAATGATTACAGCGATGAACTGTAGTTTAGATATCACATCTTATAGTTTGTTGTCATGACTTTCGAAAAAATGCTGTCATATCTTGACGTTTCATGCCTCCCTAAGTACGAAACCACCGCCCGTTCAAGTAATTGTGAAGATATTTGAACGAAATTTTATTATGTTATTCCTAGGCCCAATAGTTCGGACAGGTTCGTTAATGAGCAAAATTGGCCAATGGGGAGGGGGTTGAAATTTCGAAAAATTTATATCTCAGCCCCTATGAAGTATAGAGGGAAACTTTGTTTGAATAAATTAGAGTACTCCCTATGGAGTTCACAGTGACACCAACGATTTGGGCGTTTTGGTGGTACGAGTGGGGGTGGAGGGGATGGAAATTCGAAATTTTTGAAACCACGTCTTGTGGGGTATCGTTGAAAAGCTCTTGATGTGTACTCTACAAATCAATAACTAGTTTCTCGATAGCTCTCATATAAGGCGAGATTTGGATTTTTGAAAAAGTGCTCTTTCCTCTTTTTTGCAGTTATTATTGCGGGTTTGTCATGCCAAGGCTAAAGAAGAAGAGTGCTGCGCATTGACAATAAATTAAACCAAAAGCACTTCGAAATCTACCTCAGCCTGTAAGCTTGCCTAAAGGGATTTTTTTTTTCAAATACATCCCCTGACCGTCTCATGGGACCAGAAGTTATTGTTTCAGATATGCAGTCTCGAATTACTGTGGCAGTGAATTCTGTAAGACGTGCTCCCAACCTCACGAGGAAAAGTGAGAAACTACTTGGACTATTTAACTCATATATCTTTCTTTATATCTTGACCAATGGCGTGTAAGAATGAGTCCGAAATCAGCCAATCACAGACCTGAATAATTTAAAAGTTATCGAATTTGCTTTATCACAAAAGTGATAAAGACACGTCCTCGTTTATTCACATTATAATCAGGTCGGAGACTTGCATACGTTACTATTGCCTAGGCAAATTAAGATTTATTCTGAAAATACCGTGTATAATACGTTTACATCTGTTCAGGAATCAGCATTATAATATTTTATGGGAAATGTGTTCCACAGTTCAGCAACGTTGGCAATTAATTGTTGTGATCACCTGTTGTAAACTTGACATAACCTCTACCGCATAAATGTAGCCTACAGGTAGGGGGAAAAAAAGCGGACCGACTAAAATATCTAAGTTGCCGACATGAGCCACTGCGCATGCCTAGCGGCATTCACAGGATAGCAGGGAATGTATTGAAATTTGTTCTACAGCCGATAAATTGCTTGAATTGAGAAATAATTTCACGTAATTTGCATTGCTTGTGAAAACAAACGTTTCCGTTAATCTCTTATATTTATTTACATATCACAAGGCTCTGAAATCAGCTACAAGAGTCGGTCCGCTTTTTATCCCCCTACGTGTACACTGGTGAAATGCAAGGGTGACGGGAAGACAGTCTAGAGGTGGAAGTTGGGAGCTATCATCCCTCTTTCGAAAGACTCATTCATTCAGTTAGCATCTTCCTACGTGCGTAATAAACATAACTTTCAAGAAGTAGTGGTTACCGCTGTGAATCGCTAAAAACTATAACAATAATATAATTATGCTTTACGCAACATACCTTCAATATTAAATTTCAGCAAAGAATACTTGAATACATGGACGTTTCATCAACTCTTCGTGTTTAGTTCACAGAAAACACTATATTGATTACGTCAAGAACGTCTTTAAATAGTAAATAGTATCAATATAAAATGATATTAAAATTATTCAGTTTCAATACACTTTATTAATTATTTATAACATATTATTAGTAAAATAGACATTACAAGTGCTACTCGTGTCTTGGAACTCGCCTAGATAAGTTCATCCCTCGGGAATTTATCGGCCATTTCGAAGTCACTCGTGGTCACCTATGTGGTCGAAGTCACCTATGATAATTTGTTGTAAAATTCGCGTTAAGCAGATATGAATTCGAGATTATTATTGAACTCTAGGAACCATATATATTTACATAAATGCGTATACAGGAGCCTAAAGCTTTTATTTGAAACTTTTCCATAGAAAGTATCTGAAGGGTAGTTATAAGATAGTTTTCTCTTCTATGAATTCGGAGTAGGCCTAGTACTTCTCCACAAACAACACAGCTTACTCTATCCCAACCCTTACTATATCTAGGAACGTGAAGCGAGATAATCGCAATAGCTACGCTTAGGCTAGAGAAAGTAATGTAAATGTGTACATGTCGAGGAATTAATAATAATAATAATAATAATAATAATAATAATAATTTCATGTCGTAAACATCATGAATGATGAGTAGACAGAGTCAATTAACATTTAAAATTACACTTATACATATTTAAAGATTCGTCTAAATATTAATTTATATTATAAAAAGGATATCTTGCTAACCATTGCAGCAAACTTCATTTAAATCTTGAAATAGGCTGACCAAATGCATGGGGTAACCTATTGAATAACATTACAGCCATTGCAAGAAAATGAGGTTTTGTTACAATCAGTCTGGCGACAGGTTCATCAAGACGATGGTATATCTTGTACTGGAGATCTGGTAATCCGATCTAAAATTATATTCATTTGGATTAGACTTAATGTTAAGTACGATTTGGTATATATATATATGTGTTTTATGCGTTTCATATAAATTAACAACTGTCTGAATTCTTTCTGAGATAAACAGGGGCTTACAATGAGTGTCTATGATGAACCTGTCATGATGCGGATAGCCTGTTTTTGCAACTTGAGAACTCTGTCCACATTGGAAGAGTTACCCCATAATAAGGATATCATAGTTTAGTACACTATTAAAGAAAGCGTAACTTCGAAGGGATTCCTTAGGTCATAGGCGTACCGAGGGGGGGGTTTGGGGGTTTGAACCCCCCCCCCCATTGATTAAAAAAAGGAAAATTGTATAATTTTTTAAGTCTGCCCATAAATTACTTAATACAAGTATAAAGCGTGGGAAGCTTAAAACTCGTTATTTTATATATATATATAATAATAATAATAATAATAATAATTTCATGTCGTAAACATCATGAATGATGAGTAGACAGAGTCAATTAACATTTAAAATTACACTTATACATATTTAAAGATTCGTCTAAATATTAATTTATATTATAAAAAGGATATCTTGCTAACCATTGCAGCAAACTTCATTTAAATCTTGAAATAGGCTGACCAAATGCATGGGGTAACCTATTGAATAACATTACAGCCATTGCAAGAAAATGAGGTTTTGTTACAATCAGTCTGGCGACAGGTTCATCAAGACGATGGTATATCTTGTACTGGAGATCTGGTAATCCGATCTAAAATTATATTCATTTGGATTAGACTTAATGTTAAGTACGATTTGGTATATATATATATATGTGTTTTATGCGTTTCATATAAATTAACAACTGTCTGAATTCTTTCTGAGATAAACAGGGGCTTACAATGAGTGTCTATGATGAACCTGTCATGATGCGGATAGCCTGTTTTTGCAACTTGAGAACTCTGTCCACATTGGAAGAGTTACCCCATAATAAGGATATCATAGTTTAGTACACTATTAAAGAAAGCGTAACTTCGAAGGGATTCCTTAGGTCATAGGCGTACCGAGGGGGGGGGTTTGGGGGTTTGAACCCCCCCCCCCCATTGATTAAAAAAAGGAAAATTGTATAATTTTTTAAGTCTGCCCATAAATTACTTAATACAAGTATAAAGCGTGGGAAGCTTAAAACTCGTTATTTTGTGTCTTAATTTTTTAAATTTTCCAGATGTTTCAACTGTCTTAACAAGTATAATGCCATGGCCAAACGTGTGCAAACAGAGTAAATATGGTCATTCCAGTTCAGTTTCGAATCAATCACAACACCTAATAGTTTGACACTAGGTTGGAAGTCCTCACAAATCAGCTGTTGCAATGTAAACAAAATGTGTTGGATTTTCCCAGCGTTCAAGTTAAAACCTTTGGCTTCAAACCATCCTGTAACCTCACTAAATGAGTTTTTCATTACAAGTTGTACAACATTTACATCCCGGTTAGTGTTATATATAAAGTAGTGTCATCTGCAAATAAATCCGACTGGCATGAAATGTTATAAGAAAGATCGTTAATTGTGGGTGAATAGACGTGAAATACTTGAAACAGCTAGAAGAGACTATTTACAACTGTTATGAACAGGCTGAGCAATGTTCAAGCTTTATGGTTCAAGTTTTTATAGTCAATTTGAGCGAACTTGTTACTGAACGACTGGACAAAGTTGCGGCTGGCAGTGCTGGGCTATGCAGCCGGCTGGTAAATTAAAAAAAAAAATCTATACAGAATTTATATAACTACACCTACTATATCAAGGAGAGCCCTTATCTGGAATACGGCATATAGACAGCATAGACAGCGAAATTTTATTACTGACACACGCAGAAATACTTTTTATTAGCTAACCAAATACAGCAGACCTAACTCCTCTCAAAATAAATAAATAAATAAATTTAAAAAAAAAGTTCATTCAGGAGTAATAAAAGATTAAGTAATCTGAAGTGCCGGTATCAGGAACGCATATGACCAGGACCAGTTTATGATAGAACCTCAAAACACATTCATGTCACAAAAATTCCACGTGTTTATATTCAAAACTACGCTATAGCCCTGCCTACACCTGAACATCGTCAAAAGCAAGTGTACCTCGAACCAGGCAAGTCACTTTTTGTTTTATGTGTCGACAAAGGGAAATGGTTAGTTATGTAAGTTGATTATTGATATTTTTGCTAGTGAAGCAACTCGAAGAAAAAGCCGCTTTATGTTGAGAACGCAATTTGATACGAAATTTCTCGCCGGCTCCTGAACGCGTCGAGAAGGTTTGGTTATACGTAGCAGTCAAGGCATTCCCTCACCTCTCTCACACTGGTCAAATCATTCTCTTGAAACGGAAGGCCTAGAGCCACATGAAATCGCATAAACAGAGCAGTGGCGACGGGGGAGGGAAGTGATTTTCAAGCAAATGGCAAAAAATGTGCTTCTCCAACGAGCGCAAGGAGTTGAATATTCAATTGTTGAACGTTGAAAATCAAAATAGACATTACAAGAAAAAAAAAATCTTTAAAAACTATGTAATTAACTTTGGAAATACATACTGTTTTAAAAAGTAGGTGACTTGGCGATTCAGACACTTCACTGAAGAACCGCCACTGTTCTACTTAAAAGTCGACTACCACAGAATCTTTCTTCGCAACAGAGATAAAAATAATGTTCACAAGATTCACAGTCAATTGTCAAGAATTCCATGTAACTGTAACACTATGCTATAGTGACTTTTCATGTGTGTCACGTTAACAAATTTACTATTGAAAATCCAGATACGTAAATGTAAACCGATTACTATTAGCACAGCCAACATGGTCAAAGTGGGATGATAATTTTTATATACTGGTATGAGGAATATTTTCGACTTAAGTATGGTCAGAAATGTAATGTTCCGGGTAGACCATAAATGAAGTTTATGGTTCAAAAATAGCGTTTCAATAATGCTCGATTTGTCAATTTCTGTTGCAACATTTATTTTATTTTTCTTGTAAATAAAAAAATTATACAATATTGAGTTAACCAGCATACAAATTTTCAGAAAATTTCAACGGCATAAACAAGTTTTTATACAGACGCGGAATTTATTATGCTAAATACGATAAACATAGACAATTAATACCGGTACACATGGGCGTCGGCATGGGGGGGCAACTGCCCCCCCTCTGGATTGCCTTATGGATTCATTTATTTGTGGTACTCTTTGTCAACCTACAGTTGTAGCATGGAGAATTAAAAAGAATAGAATTACTTTATAATGAGTTTAGCAAGTATTAACTAATTATAACTATAATATGTATTTAAATTAATATCTCACCAGGGCCATTGCTCAAAATAGCGTATTCTGTTAACTTAAAAAAACTTTGTAGCCTCGTCGAATTCAGCTTGGGTTCAAAATAACGATCCGGTTAACTAAGTGAATATTAATGTGTTTAGTCTAATCATTTGAAATTGAGGTCCGAAATTGATTTTGCCCCTCCTTAATAAAATTCCTGGCGACGCTGCTGCCGGTACATTAAAATACATCGTTCGTTTCGCCATCAGCTATAGTCGCGCTTTGTGGGACTTTTCAGTAGCTATTTTTAGACTAACCTCTTGGTATAACTAATAGTTTCATATTATTAATATTGTATATCTTAATACAGGAGATTTAAAATGCTTTTTCACCAAATACAGTATGTAACTACACATTATTTTCATATCTCCATGTTTCAGTTTGCGGTCCTTGTGAATTTACATTTAGAATAAGTTGTGGGTATAAGGCAGATATGAGTATTGTGCAAATCTCAATTGTTTATTTCTTGTGTATCACGATTAGATTATTGGTTAGATCAGTGGTTCCCAACTTTTTCAGCCGACACCCCCTTCGAATATCATGAAATCCTCACGCCTCCTTTGATAGTGATGGGGAGAAGAAGGCCTAAAAACGTGATTGTCAGTACTTCTGTACTTTAAAAGAACCCTATAATACTTGTAAAAATAAAATTTATATTGCCCACCTCTTTTATTATTCTTATTTATCCTGTGATGCTTTTGCTGTCACACACACATATATAAAAAACGAAAATGCATATCTAATATTATTGTGAGTCTTATTTGAGTCTCAATACAGTTCATAAAAATAGTTAAATGTCCAATGTACAGTTAAAAACTGAATATTAATGAGATGATTGGCATTGTTTTGCTTCCACCAGCTCTGTGATATTAGGTTTTATGTTTGACAGAGCACAACGCAGATCACTCGAATCTTGTATTTGGATTTCCAAATTAGTATAAACGTATTGAGGACAAGATATGACTATTTAATATCCCAGGGAAAATATAGTTACAATTTGTAAGATTATAAAATGTAAATTCGCACTGTTTTTGTTAATTACGGTATGTGTCTGTGTATTTGTTTGGTTCAAGTTAACCGAATAAAAATTCTTGTCGACCGACAAGGCAACAACACTAAATCAAAATATAAATTTCAAATTGTTGCACGCCCCACAGGGGGAGTTTGAAAGGTTTAAAACCAAAATAATGTGATTTTATTTAATATAAATATACAATAGGCAGACGATACTGTTGTATTTATACAGAGCTGTCAAGCTCTAGGCGGAGGTTTGCATATGGAAACGTTCGGAAGCGTAGTTGCCTGTGAATAAAAAAAATATATAAAAACAAAGTGCTCCATGTTTGCGAAGCTACAAATATAGGATAAAACATAATTCTTTTTATAATAATATTCACATTAATGTTAATTATGTGTCAACTCGCTATTAGGGCGGTAGAAACTTTTCACGACCAAGAGAGAAGAGATATATTTTAAAAGTTGGCTAATTCATAGTATGGCGGCTGAAACGTGGCACTAATAGCGAATTGTCCGTCCTCAATTTGTTGCTAGTAGTTTCTCGACTATCAGAAGCCTAAAACAAGGCACATTGAGATTGGTCAAGACCGTACTCTCACTTCTCATACATTCCGTCATCGAGTCTCAAGCCCCCTTCCCCCCACTTTTCCCTCCCACCGACGAAAAGTCTATCCATCACTTCCGACGCCTCACCCCACACAGATATCAATATCATGATAAACTCCCAGTGCATTACATTATTCTTTGTTATTAAGCTTTATTTTTTATAATAATTTTAATAGCAATTCTGAGTGCTGCATGGACCTTATCCAATCGAAAGCTTGGTCTTATACCAACAACCAACCAAAACCTCGCGCCAATGTCGTAGTGCATAGCAGCAGGAGCTTCGAGGACATTGGCCTCAGATGAGGAGCGCGCCAGGGTTTCTCACTGTCTCCACGTGCAGACAACCTAACTCACAGTGGGTCATTGTCCACCAAATCTTTTGTCTGAACAAACTGGCTTCGTGCATACCCGAATTTTATTGCATTTGCTACATACTGGCATAAAAAGTAAACGATCCGTGAAAAGGATAACTTATTTTAACTATAAGCTTATGTTATTGATATTTTGATTAGTGTAGCCATAATGAGGTATGATAAAACTAGCTTAGGGTATATAATATGTGAAATGCCAGTAAAACGAAATCATAAGCAATACCATTTCAATATATATATATTTATATGTTGTAAGTTTCAAAATTGTATGTATTTCAAAATTGTATTTATTTGTGAATATCTGTACTAAACAGCTAAGATCCACTCTAAATTTCCCTATAATCAATAACTAAACGAACTCCAGCATTGTCATAAAAATAGAACCCAATAATAATGCAAGCACCATTAATATTGAAAAAGTGTAAGAATATTTAGTGAACTCAATAAAATTAAGGTAAAATCTAGATATTGGAGATGTGTGTGCTATAACAATGATAAACATAAGCTATAGGATTAAAATAGAACCCCATCCCACTATTAACCGGTCCTCTGTGCACGACCATGTGCATTTGGCGGTCCTTGGCTCTACACGCGCCGACATAAGGAGAAACCCTTGCCCGTCGCCTCCACGTGCTGTCTCTGAACGCGTACCGGCCGAATTTGTAGGTCGAATGACTGAGCGGGCAGAGGGGAGGACGACGTCCCTGGGCTGCGCTCACAGTTCGGCAATTTCCGAGATCTATCGTCGCCTATCGGGCTGCTTCTGTTGGAGGTAAACATTACGGCTCACTCAGCTGCTAAGGCGGTACGGATGGATTTTCATCATCTCCGCAAAGATATGGTTTACAGACAATCAGTGTCTTCTGAAAACGGTGCATTTATAAGTTTAGTACCTCCCACCCCTATAATGATGACGTCAGATCATTGTTGTACGAGTGTTGCGTGTGATACATCAGCCCAGTAGCGGGACGTGCTGAACTGACAAGCTTATAGTGTTACGAAAGGCGCAACAATAGAGTGCCAATAGGTTTTAAATTTGACTGTGACATTTAACATTTGTGATTGTTGACAACACGGTTTTACCTACTGAATAAACAGTTTCCTGAAGAATGTATTGGTGAGTGTTTTAATTTATTTATTTTAAAAAATATAATAGGCCTACTTTTCAGTTCAAACATGTTAAATTTTAACTCTTCTCAAAATTGTAATTGCAGTTTTAAACCCAAGCTCTATTAATGTTCAGTTGTTGATTCTCAAAATTGTTGCCAAAATTTTCCCTCTAGAACGTGAAATTCGGCACTTTTCGAAATATTCACGACCTTATTTTACATCCTATACTGCGAAATATTTATAGATATGAACTAAAATTTAGATCGCGACTCTAAAAGTATATTAAAGATGGAAGCAATGTGTTTTATAAAATGGTAGGTCAGTATGGAAATTTCATGATGTAGCTCCTTTTAATTGGACGAAAGAAGATGGTCCCTTGACAAGACAACTCGTCGTCAGTGTCCTTCACTGACCAACCTCACGAAACTAGTGCTGATGCCACATAGTGTCGTTCGTACCACACAAAAGAAATCGTGAAGTAGCATCCCCGATTAATAAGTAGCCATTTAATACTTTTTGTTTTGAAAGAAAATCTGAACAGTTAACCTTTGTTAATAACGACAAGACGTAAAGGTGTAAAAAATGTATACTGAAATGTGTTCACACACACATAACTAAAAGGTATTCTGAAATTTCTTTCTATGTGATGCCTTTAGCGTATTCGAAGGTCGCGCTCCTGATACTCAAGTTCTGCACACCTTGTCAACTGGTTGTGCAAAACATTAACATTAAATTTTGCAATCGACCACCTTACTGTTTTGTTAATATTTGCAATTATAAAATATTCGGTCGTGTCTGAGTGCTATTTAGAGTTCCCATGTACAATATATTTTATTAGCAGATTTGCGCTCCTTGCTCTTGTACGCAGAATCGAGATATTCATTCGCGAAATTCTCCTTTAAAATAAATACATTTTATCTATGATAAACTGACAGTAGAGTTTACCTATTGTTATTATCATCATCATCATCATCACCATTAACACTAGCATCGTCAGCTAATGAAGCAATACATTAACATAAATCAAACTAGTTAATACTGCAATTGTGATATAATAATAGGGATTTCTATTGTTTTATTATCGATTTATTTATTTATCATACGAAATACGTATTGTGTATAAAGTACATTTTGTATAGCGAAATAATTTTTATAAACAGTATTCTATTAACTTTATCGAGGTTGATTTCCAGGGGCATTCACAATCGTGGTAGGGTTAGGTTTGCCAAAACTGTACTGACCTTTTAATAGTTAATGCCCCGAACAGGTTCGACATTGCGTTTAGGGAATATCAGTTATGAAGTTATCAGTACCGGTATATTGATATTTATTATCTAAAACAAAAGTTAAACAGTGCTTTTAAGGAATGTTTTAGGTACCGATATGCAAAATGAAACTGTCAGTATTATAGTAATATTGATTAGGCGTACTACCTAAACCTGAACAAATTTGCTTTTTGTAATAACTTAATAGGCCTAACAATTTGAACTCAAGTTTCTAAAAGTGGTATAAAGTCTTTTCCTACAATTAATCATTGACATGTTGCAAGGTTTTATAAATGGTGTACACTATCCGGAAGGTGAAAGGTCAATTGAATCCGGGAAACCTCGAAACGAATGCTATGTTGGCAGCCTTGATTCATGTAGTTACTCATTACTATTGCCATACAAATGACATTTCACCAGCAGTTTTTGATACGAAGTAATAGTTGGCCTGTTGTAGTATGTTGCTCAGGTTTTATCGAGCTGACATCTAGTGTTAGTACAGGAAATAATATTATAGACGAGGATATTTACATTTGCAAGTGACTGGTTTTGTGAGTAGCAGAAGCATGTTCGACATTATGATGGAAGCAAGCTGCGAAATGACAGCAGGAGTAGATTAAATTTAGTAATTTATTGAACTATGTTTAAGTTAATAAAACAATTGTAAACACAATTTTAAAATTGTACATTCTTGATTGTTATTCTAATTATTTTAATTATTATACTATTACTTTTTATAAATGAGTATAACCATTGCAGTATTATTTTAATTTTAGAGTAATGGACTAATGGGTGTATTGTTTATAAACTGACTACAAATTATGGACTACTTCTCACGTTTCTTCACAAAATTAGATCTGGAAGAAAACTGAAATATTTTGATACAAAACTGGATTTACAAAAGTAATGATTGCTAATCCAATAAAATTTAACAGAAGAATCAAGCTTTTAAAAATGAAAACAGGATAATTCCTTGTTTCAGCCACATTCATTGACTTGCTATTGTTTAATGAATACAATGCTGTAGTTTTTTCGGACTGTACGCCCTCTGATATTTCTTCGATGGGAACAAAAGACATTGTTCAAGGTTTTCTTCTTGCGTTTTATTACATTCACAATTGATGCAAGAAGGTTTCGTAGGTAATGCGGTACGCCGAATTGATATGAGTAGATGGCATTGTAAAGCATAATAGAAATCCGTGTAGGGCCCTACCTCTCTATTGCATATTTTTCTTCACAACCTTTCACAAATTTAAAAACTCAAGGACTTTAAATTAATTACTCCTCTGAAGAAGGTAACAAGGTATTACATGCCAAAATTTTACACTTGATATTCGAGGTAAATTTTATTATTATTGTTACTGTGTTATTCTTATTATTACTAATATTAGTTGTAGTAGTGATAGTGCTGGCACTAGTTGTAGTAGTATAATTAACACGCCTATTTATCCTATTTATAACAAAGTTCAAGTCATTGACGATTTAAGAGCTTTCCCTATTTCTCATTTTCATAAATTCAATATGGCGTCCAAGCGAAGTTGTCAGACAACATGACGAAAACCAAGGAATGCACTTTGAGAAATGCACCAATGCACAATAATTTGCACCACACACTATTTACCGAGACATTTATTGAGGAAAAACAGATTTAAAAATTCTGAAATAATTGTATTACGAATTGTATTTTAATAGGCACCCCGAAATGATCAATGTGCATCAGGTTCATTTCCTGTAACATCATATAAGTAGGCCTATTATATGCATTAAGGAAAGACAGTGCAAAGTCGAGAATAATATTTCCATACGGAAAACCTAAAATCATACATTACGGTTCGAAACATATTATTCTCAGCGAACTACAGTACTATTCAGTTGCATGGTCGATATCAGTAAAGTAGGCCTGTATAAAAATGTACAGTAGTATTGTTTATTGTGTGATGCAGTACTAAACTAAACTCCGTGGCGCTACATCCCTGAAGGGACTTGGCCTACCACCCGACCGCTGCATCATCTCCCGTAGGCAGATGGCAGGATTGGGGGGCATGTGGTCAGCATGCCGACACCCACGGCCGTTAGTGGTGGTTTTCTGGACCGGAGCCGCTACTTCTCTATCAAGTAGCTCCTCAATTTAGAATCACGAGGCTGAGTGCACCCCTACCAGACCTCCCTACCTCAGAAAAATCCGAGGAGGTACCGGGAATCGAACCCGGGCCGACGGATCTGTAGTCAGCGACGCTAACCACAAGACCACGCCGGCGGACCGTGATGCAGTACAGCAAACATAATTATAAAGTTGATACAACATTTTATAGTAGTTTTTTCTTATAAAATAATAAAATTAGTGTTTTTCGTTGCCTGGAGCTAAGAATTTTTCCTTACGTTCTGACAAGTGTAAAGTATACGCCTATAGGCTATTTGATTGAAAACAATGTAACATTATTAATTAATTACCGTACTATTTTTCTTATCAGTTTAGTTTATGTAGTTTACATAGACAGGGGTATTTGTGTGAATTTCAAATATATTACTTGCATTTACATCCACTCACTAAGAAAAATAATGAATGTGTATCAAATATTGTAACGGTGGTGAAATTAATTTCGACCGCGTAATAATTTTATTAGAATAAAATGAAACTGAATAAAATGTACCGAAATGTAGTAAAGAGCATGCGGAACTAAGTTATTAGTAAATATAATGGAATTTGGACTGAAAGTCGTATAAATAAAATATCAGGAAACAAAGATATTATTTTAAATGTTCTTAATTTGCGTACAGAATTGAACTGTTCGAACAACATTGAAATTGGCAGAACACTCACCAAGGTGAGAATCTGAGACCAGCCTCTTTTAATTCCCTCTTCCAGACACAATGACATTTCCCATCTGTTTAATATCAGGATAGTGTGCGAAACCGGTCTCCCTCTCCCTGTTTGCTACTGTGGACAGAACGATAGACGAGTAGTCTATTTGAATACTGCCCCATTATTCATCCGAGGGCCCAACCCTATCACTTTAAACTAGTTCTTCTGCAAAAGGCTCCAATCAGTTTATCATGGACCTTGGCCTTTGACTCATAGGTTACGTCGCTCTGCTTCCACAAGCGTGCTATATTTTAAGAGAAAGTAAACAATTCTATAAACATGGAAGTACAAAAACACTTTCTTATCATCAAATGTAATTAGTATCACAGTGCATAGCTTTTGTTTTACAATGTTATTATTTTAAAAGCCACTAAACGTATTAATTACTAGATTTCCACAATAAAAATGTAAATTGTAATAAATATGTAATGTAAGTGTTTATTACAGTAATTAACTTTTTACAAATTCCAATGCAAACAATCCCATGAGTCCGCATGGACTCACCAAATGTATATGCCTGGTCTTGCGCATAGCATTTTCATTTAAAAAAAATAAAAATCGTTTAAACGCTATCATATCAAAACTCCTGTTTTAGGCCGTCCCCAGGGCTGACTGGTTTAACCGCTCTCCTTCCACCGCTGGGACCCAGTATCGAAACTCGGTGGATCAATATGGAATTTGTGGTGAACAAAATGGGATCGGAACAAGTTTTCTCGGGGTACTCTTGTTTCCCTTCCATATATAATTCTAGAAAGATAGGGAAAGAGCGAGTAAGTCAAAATACCAAAGTTTTAGGAGACAAATAACGATTTATTTTCACAGCATTTTTACAATATTTATTTCAGTTCACCCAGATATTTTTACATAGTATCAGATACTGTGTAAAAATACCTGATGGACTGAACTAAACAGTGTAACAATGCTGTGGAAATAAATAGTTTTTTTTTGTAATTTTGACTTATTCGCTTTTTCCCTATCACTCTAGAATTATCATGATGCTCCATTCATCACAATATGACCATTTGATTGTAATAAATAATTATTAAACATATGTTTTATATTAACGACCCTCTTTGATCCGTACTTACTGCAGACGAAAGTTTCAGGTACTCTATAGCCTACTTTCTTTACTTCTTGGGCACCGCATTACATCTGCCACGTGGTATTTAGATTTGTCATTATTATTATTATTCCTTCCTTGGTATAGTCCAGTTATTCATTGCATGGCCAGGCGGCTTCAAAGGAATAAACAATGAAGTCGGTGTTTCTTTTTGTTAATTGATCTGACTAAATCGGTCTTGGGCTTCCGCTTTCCAAAACAAAAGCAACGTTGCAATATTCTCTCATTGTTATCATTGACCTCAGTTCTTCCTTCGCTTCATTCAATTCACACGTGTTATTGTTTACTGTAAATTGATCTTGCAACCGCGCATTTCACTCCACGCGGAGTTGACGAGATAGCTGTCAAAATCGTCACAGGACATTCTTAGATGTTGATTGGCTGGGGCAACTTGCTGATTGGTGCGGTAAAAATAAAGAACATGGGTTGAGTTGTCGGTGAACTTTTCCTCCTAACGAAAGGAAGCCGCCTGGCCATCCAATGAATAACTGGACTATAGCAGCAAACAGCTACAGTTCCACCGAGTGTATAGTGCAGTTACTCATTGGATGGCCAGTCGGCTTCAAAGGTTTCGGTGTTTCTTTATGTTAATTGATCTGACTAAATCGGTCTTGGCTTCCGCTAACCAAAACAAAAGCAACGTTGCAATATTCTCTCATTGTTATCACTGACCTCAGTTCTTCCTTCGCTTTATTCAATTCACACGTGTTATTGTTTACTGTAACTTGATCTTGCAACAACGCATTCACTCCACGCGGAGTAGACGAGTAGCTGTCAAAATCGCCACAGGACATTCTTAGATTTTGATTGGCTGGGGTAACTAGCTGATTGGTGCGGTAAAACAAAGAACATGGGTTGAGCTGTCGGCAAACTTTTCCTCCTAACGAAAGGAAGCCGCCTGGGTATGCAATGAGTAACTGGACTATACTATATTTTAATATAATATTTTAGACACAGCCATGAGATGATTTTATTTGCGTTAAAAATAAATAGTTTTCCTGTCAAAAACACCAAGCACGTAGGCATAATGACAATGACGATTTATGTAATATGCATCAATGTTTAAAAAGTTCCCCTACCTACCCGTTCCCATATTCCTGGATTTTACATCTGAGTAGAAATGATTGATGTGGTGACTAAAACATATGCTATTGGAGGAAAGCTGATTTATGGAAGGCACTATGTAGCAAAACTAATCCGTTATTTGCGAAAGTCGTAAAACACATGAGTTGTATCGTAAGTCATAACAATTTTTTATGACAAAAGCAAGTACCTGTATATAGTATAAATGTTCCATTGAATCAGTCTTTCTAAATTCCTTATTAGTAAGCTGTACTAGTTTTAAGAAATGATATCCGTGTTTGTTATTTATTAACATGTTTAAAAATTTATTTCTAGCTGAAACTTTATTTTTAACTGATACTGTATTTACATGAGTGTTTTTACAGTAATTTTTAGAGGTTTACATTTACCTAGTTCGATAAATTATTCTGATGGTGTTCTGTTGTCCTTTCCCAAGTCTTCTAACGAGTTCTATTTTAACATTACATTTTTTCTAACGAGATCTACAAGGGTCCAATGAAAAATGAAAGCTATTGCGCTTGCATTGAGTTTAACGGAGACCGCCCAGAGCTCTAGGATGATTAAAATAATGCAATTTTTCTTAAATTTCTCCTAACCGGTACTCAAAATTTAGATTTTTAAATAGATTTTATACTGTTCATTATGTGAGAATATACTACTGCTACTGTCGTATAAATTCGTCGCCTCAGAAAATGTATAAAAACAGAGATAAAATCAATAGAGTAATTATTTAAATTAAAATATGATGATTTTTATTATATTGGTATGATAGTCATTCATGAATACCAGCTATTCTACTGAAATCTTCCTCACTGAACTCCAAGTTTTATCAAAGGCTTGAGAATTCATACCTGACTGAGGTCATGTTAATTTCGGAATGAAAACCCTGTAGTGTATCTTCCTTTGGTTAGCCGTTGATCCTATGTCTTGGATTTACATCACATTAAAAAAAAATATCCTCAAAGAGGGTCACTTGACAAAATTGTCGACAGTTTTGCACCCAACGTGTTACTTTCTTTTCTTAGGCTGTGGTGTAACCTCTAGATTTTACATACCTTGAGGAAATGAAGGAAAGTAAAGATCGACCTGGTTAAACAGGTTTCGTTAGAGGCATACAGGAAACAGCGTATTATACCAGGTATACATATTATACATCCTCCGTAAAATCATCGCTAGATCTGTTACTTTCAAATTACTGCCAAATCGTTCAATCTGAATTTTCTACCGTTCCTTCTTTAATGCCGTCAGGTAATCGTAAAATAATAATAAAAAATACTATAGCTTGTGTAATTTTTTCGATAATTTAAGTACATATATGCCCGATTAAGATGGTGGCGACACCGCGGTGTAGTATTTTATTATCCTATTAAATGCTATAAATAAAACGTTTATTGTAAAGCCCACGAAATTATTAGTAATAATTTACAATTGTTTAGCAGCCAAGCTAAAATGATGGCAAAGCTTGAGCATCGATTTTCCGATACTTCGCCTTGGACTATCCATTAAAAACTCACTAAATGTCCCAAGTTATGGTGTTCAGTTAATCATTCCGCTCGCTTTTAAAGCCTGTCTTAGAAAACTAACAATCTAACGTTTCAAGGCACAGCGACAAATAAAGGAAATCATGAACTGATCGATTTTCATCTTACGTACATAATACTAAGTGTAATACGAAATGTAATATGATCATGTTTACCATATTTTAGGATTATTAGTTAAACCTAATTCAGTGCCGGTATCTATTATTTATTACAAGTATATTTCTATTATTGTACTATTATTTTAATACAACTAGTACTGCTACTTTCTCTACCCGTAACATTGTCACTAACCCCTAAAAGAAAAAAATAATTTTTGCATTCGACGCTAAAATATCATTTTAAGTTCCACCAGAAATATACCTATAGGTTTCCTGAGTCCAAAAACAGCATTTACAGAATAATGTATTGATATTCGAATTAGGCATCTTCGGAGTGTGACAGAATATTGTAATTTAATTTTGTACACCGGCGTACTCTTTCGAATTTCAGTTACTCCCTATTAGGCCTATATAAATACTAATGTAACTAACTTGACCTAATCGGTACCGGTAAATCCCTTGTCTTTCCCTATTTACACTATGGAGTCTACTATAATTTTAACCCACTTGGGAATCTTAAGTTTAGAACTTGCTCATAAATTGACAATTATTTCTAAATCTAAATTTAACTCCCGTATTTTAAATAAAACTCTGTTTTAGTCACAGCTACTGCTTCCATGTTTCCATGTTTGAGCCAAGTGTTTAACCCATTTTAGTTTCATTAATAAAAAGACGTATTTTTTTAGTTTCGAGAAAATAAAGAATACCAGTTTGTACTAAGTGCAACGCATCGACTATTATGCACTTTCCTGTTTTCTTTACAATGTGCCTTTTTATGATGTGAAATATAGCCTCTTGCTCAGGGTGCCATATCCTTACAGGAGTTGGACATGCAGCCCATGCAGTTAAGGCATCATGTAGACCTATGTGTGTTCATGTTAAATTTGAAGAGTCTTATATATTTCGTGGTCGCCAGGTACTATTGCCTAATTTTATCTAAATAATAATAATAATAATAATAATAATAATAATAATAATGTGATGGTATAATTACGGATGTATAATTACGAAGGTTTTCTGTTAACTTCCGGGAGATTTACAGAGATGGATGATGGCGGGTGAATCCTACGTCCCCGCACTACAAATTAATTATCATTCAATATTTACCATAACCTCAGCTGAAAACGTTTAACAAGATAATTTTGGCGCAGCTGGTTTCTAACCCTATTCTGCGGCTTGCTATTGGCTGTGCCACGGGGTGGCGATAAGGTTATAAGTTCATTAACAGTTGTAATAGTGGTTGACTATATTTAGTAAAAAGCACCATCACCTTAATGAAAAGCAAAGAGGAGAAAAAATAAAACAAAGTAATGTACATGTCCACACTAATTACCCTACTGTATGTCTAATTCTCTAAACCAACAGATGACAAAAACTGGTATCCCTATTGATCACTGACTACCAATCTAATACCACCAATATAGGGAGAATTCTCTTGACAGCAAGCACTAATTGTTATTGGCTGTTTGGTGTTATACTCTTATATTCAGTTACTCTACTTTGCGGTCATTTCAGTAACTTGTCGATACGGGTAAATTACAGTTTATTATATTTTACCCTCTGTTGTATAAATACTGTTTGTATTTTAATTGAATTTTTTATATCTAGCGTTCATTTAACCCCTCCCGTAATATCACTTGTCGCTTTCAGTTCTTGAATTGTTTTGCACCACAGCATATTCTTCCCAGTTTTATTTTGTGTTTTTTAGAGTAAATGTTATTAACATGTTTAGTTAGGCCTTTTTTATAAACAGTTCTTATAAACCTTCCTATGTTACGTAACTTCTCTCTATTTGCGAGAATAATATTTCTTAGTTGAACATTGGAGAGTACTAGTTCAAAGTTTTGCGAAAAATTTGGTAATGTATATTTCGAACTCACAGTTTTATGTACGGTAGTTTAGGTAGGCCTACCAGTTTTCATATGACATTGTGTATGTCACGTTAAATATGAATCTCTTCAGAATCAGCTTCATGTTTTCTCAAATGTAAGAGAATAATATTTCTTAGTTGAACATTGGAGAGTACTAATTCAAAGTTTTGCGAAAAATTAGGTAATGTACTGTATATTTCGAACTCACAGGTTTATGTACGGTAGTTTAGGTACCAGTTTTCACCTCTAATACCGAAATATGACATTGTGTATGTCACGTTAAATATGAATCTCTTCAGAATCAGCTTCATGTTTTCTCAAATGTAAGCGGTAATATCTACAGATCAGACAAATAAAGGAATTTTACCTTCATGGACATAGTACACTCAATACTCAGGTGACGAATTTTATTGCAGTAAACTAGACCTTTAAGAAACCGTATTTCTAAATTTTACTAGACTGATACCCTTCGGTTGTTTAGGATTTTTAGGAGGCATGCAGACAAAATGTCGAAAGTAACTTTTTTAAGGAAACCATTCATACCTGTATAAAACTTATTTGTTTGTCTCGAAAAAAATCATGTTGGCTCTGAAGGACTATATAATGATAACAGTAAGAACTGAAAATAAACTCAATACGTATGTTCAAATACATTGTAGGGCGTCTTTGTTATCCGTGGTTCATAATAATGCAGCTAACTTCCCAAAATAAGATTAGTATCGAAATATCTCAGAAACACGATGAACAAGAATTTTCTTATAGGCCTAAAAAAAAAGAAGCATACTATAAAACTCAGACATCCCTGCCTCTCGTGTAGTAAGTAATATGCCTTAACAATATGAAAGAAGATTTCGATCAATATAACTCTCGCTTCTCTTCTTTATTAGAATCTAAACTCTACTGTTGGTGTATGAAACTAATTTGTAGAAAAATAGCATAATTAAAGCTGTTCGATATGGGGAGTGCCATTTTGAAGTAACTGAGATATACTAGTAGTTACGCAACATTGTACTCATACGACCTTGGTTCTGTTTCGTTAAGGCAGGTCTTGCATAATTTTTCCCATAGCCAGTTATCATAAGGAAATAAATTATCACAGTTTGAGGGAAGTAATCTTCTCTTCTCCAGTCTCTTTTTATTGATTACTTAGCATTTTTAGACCTATGTTATGTAGATCTGTAGTTTTTCTGTCGTTATGACTTAACCCTTTTAGCTTTAAAGCAGCTTTGAAATTGTAAGTTAACCATCAATACATAAATTATGGAAGACCTGTAGGCTACATTTTTACAAACATTCTCGTTTTAGAATGGCAGAGACAGTTGAAGTTCTTGAGAAGACTTTTTGTGTCGTTCAGCGCACAGAAAAGGTAAATTAATGTACTATTTTTTTAACTGGAAATTGAGTGCTCAAGATGTCCACAATTAGTGAGTCTCTTAAGTGGCTAAGAATAGAAAAGTATAAAATCATATCTGAATCAAAATTAAATCATACGATGAAGATTCCACCACTATTGTTTGCAATGGCTGTTCTCCAGATTTTATGTATTTTATAAAAAAATATCACAAACTTTTTTTTTATGAATTTCGCTTATCTACGAATGCTGAGTTCTCTAGTCTAGGCTTAAATTGTTAAATCTGAACACTTCATATGTGACAGGAAAAGTAAATGTCTTGTCTATAATGTATTTCTGTATTACTGCTGCTACTACAAGATCCACCACAATGTAATAGGCCTATAGTAGCACAACTTGCCTTATTACTTTTGAAAAACAAACATGTCGCAGAAGAAAAGTTAGATAAATGGATATTATTGCAACATTGGAAGAGCTATAACTGACTAAAGAGCGCGAATTTAGAGAATCGTGATGCCTAATTTACTCTTATTATAGAAATCCGAACCAGTGAGAAATTTATGTTATTCGTGAAAATTAAAACGAAAAGAATGAATATGATTGATTCATGATTCTGACACTTTTGCACGAGTAACATAATTTTTATTACATTATAGACGCAATTTCAGGGGCTTTGAGCGCTATTGTAATTTAATTCCCTTATTCTCTGCTACATGAAAAATTCATTTAAAAACTGTGACAAAAGCGATTTAAATGCAGAATGCAGCGTGCGCAGTTCATGATACTCTCACTAATTCACTTAGAGCCTTTCATTTCGTTCGTACATTTCACATAAAACTTTAGAACCCGTATAACATACTGTATATCCTTTAAAGATAATGTATAATTATTATTCTCAAGTTTTATTAATTGTGATGGGTTTTTCATCTTAATATATTCGAAAATAAATTTACGGATAACAACTTCTGTGAACCTGTTAAAAGGAATTTTGTTCCTTTTGGTACTGGAATTATAATTTAATATTATATGTTAAATGCAACTAATCCTTATCATTGATATATTGTAGTAGCAGTAATAGTAGTAGTAAATAACCATAATAATCTTGAAAAATATTTCTCGTTGGCACTAGAAGAGACAACGCCACCTAACCAAGTTCTTCCATCACCCCGATTTGCTTTAGAGGGGATGCCTAAAAGTATGAGATAACATGTTGAGAACATGATGGACTTTTAATTGTCGTTACAGTCCACTAATACCTTGCTCTCCTCAGCTTAGCTCCTAACTTCAGCCCATCAAGCCTGGTTGGCAATAGCCACTAACTTTTCTCGCTGTCTCCAAAGACACAGATCAGAACGACGCATCTCCATTTCTCTATCCAATTATAAGGTATGTGTACTAGCGAGGAACTGGCACACACTATCTGATTAGTCGTCGTTTTCTATTGTCTTCCGCGAGGTGCTCGATAAGAATGAGAGGGTTCCATAAAAATTATTCGACACTCGTCTGAGTGAAATACTCAGAAAACCAGGTTCTCATTTTAGCTCCGAATATATGTTTGCCTGTACGAAGAGGAAACATGCAGTGATTTCCATTTGCTCACTATAAATTATAAATTCCTCTTATTTATTAAATATGTAATGAGTTTATTGTCACAATTCTTTACTTGTGAACTAACTCCACAGTTTCATCAGACTCTTCATATACATGCAATTATTTTAGATACGGTAGTTGTAAGAACGTAAAAGCTTGCTTTGCATATTTATGGGAATATTCAAGTGAAAAATGGAGAAATATAGCAATTTCCACTTTCAGTTAGAAATAAATTTCCATGTAATCAAAGGGCAAGTTAGTTTAGAAAGTGGATTTGTTAACAAATGAAGGTATGTGTGGTTTCAATTTTTATAGATTTTTTCGAAATATTATCAAGGATTCAATATAAAAAAAAATTCTGGAAATATTGACCAAATTTCGTGAAAACTACTCTACAGCAAACGTAGTCATCGTAAAGGAAAGATTGCTTATAAATGTTGCCACTTTGCATTAAAATATCTAATTTAAAAAAAATAACCATTGAATAGCTCTGCTTTGTACCATATAGGACCTACTCTATGAAATAAGTAAACCATCACACATAGGCCTATAAATAATTATATATACCACATTTATATATTTTTTCAATAAAATCGGTTTAATATGATAAAGTACGATATATATTGGTCCCTTAAGGGCAAAGTTCAAAGGAATATTTGATTTAAAATTCAATGTAAGAATGTAACATTTTGAGAAGACTAATAATAATAACTACTATAATTTCGGAAACTTCGTATCACAATCTTACCTGATCAATTTAACTTTCCATTATGGAGCGAAGTATTGTTTTGAAAGGTGAGCTTTATGCCTTGTTTGCAAATTCTCATTTCAAAGTGAAGGTCAGACATTAGTAAGCTATCTTACAAGTTATTACTTACGTAGCCTTCGTCCACAGCTGGCACGTGTGCAATCCTATTGGTGCAAATTAATCTAAATCTTCCGCTCACCGCTGTAAATGAAAATAAAGGAATCACAGTAATCTTCTAATTTAAAAAGACCGTAAAGACTACTTTGAAAGGAGTAATCGAAAGTAAAGAAAGGAGTATATTTTTCATAAATCGCGTGTCATAATTACGTAAAAGATTCCTGCTACTGCAATGTATTTGCAATTTATGCATTAATCTGTAATAGGTTTGGTCTTAAGTTTGAAATAGTATCTTCTTTTTAACAGAATGCACTATGAAGACTTCAATGACTGATTCTTACCTAAATATGTTCGGTGATAGCTTTTGCCCAATCTTTAATGATCATAAGAGCTGACTGATAAACATTTTACGTGTTTCTAAAATGTTTACTGACTTCATGAAATTCTATTAATCCTGAGCTTCTTTACCTTCTAAACTAATTTTAAAAACAATGAAAATATTAAGAGTTAACATTTTTATCGTCTTCTCCAGTATTTAAATTACATTACACTACATAAATTTTACATCGGAAAATAAAGCTTAATCTATCTTGGTGTAAACGATGTAAGTTATTACTTACTTTGCACTTCCCATACAAAAATGATAACACTTTTAACATAAAAAGTCTACTTCAACTTAGACGTTGATATTGTACTTTAAATTAAACTCTTCCAAGGATGGCTACCTTATATTCGACTAGTATATACTGCAATAGTGTTCCCTATGCAGGCCAGGAAGCTGTGACTCCTAGATTTCTAGATATCTGCCACATGATGTCCTTACACACCGGCCATATCTACCCCTAGAATTGCTCCTGGTACTCATATCTCATGGAGGCTGAGTCGACTTCACCAAAACTATAGTGCTATCAGAAGGATTAGGCCTGTTTAAAAGAAAATTCCAGTACCTCATCAGGGATCGAATCTACATCTTCCAGTATATACAGCAGAACATATAAAAACAGAATACCAATATATCTCTTCTTTTAACTCAGTGGTAATTTTAATAATAATAATTGTAATAGTAATAATAATAATAATAATAATAACAACAAGAACAACAAGGAGGTGTAAGAGGCAGTATTATAGAAAGACTTCTTCATTCTCAATGGTCTACAGTTCCACGAGATATATAATTATGGTGAGCCTACTATTGTTGGAAATCTTTCCTGGTGACTTTTACATTGCTATTATACAATATTGTATCTGCAAATCCTATTGCGCTGGGAAGTGGTTAATAAAAGCATGCATTCCATAAAACAATATCTTTTGCTTCATTAACATGATTTTTAAAAGAAATTTACATTCAAGTTCTGTTTCCAAAAGAAAGGAGGTGAATGGTCATTTTCCCCTCCCCTCCGCCCTCATATTGAGTTTGGAGATTGGAACAATTCCCACAGCGCCGACTGCAAACTGACCACACCATACTTAACCTAGGCCAAACATACAGTAAACTCTCTGCGTCATGAGCTGGGTCTTCCTGTGTTATTAAAGGAAGTTATTTCAGCATTAGTATTACCGTTTTTGTTCCGCTTAATAAACCCAGGTTTAAAATAATCCACTCGCACTCTTACTTCCCGATACTTTTACTTTCTCGCGTATAGCCTATGCAGATCGTGACAAAAAATATCGAAATCGAAATAACACCGGGAAAACATATTTCACGATGCCCAGAAACCGAAAAAAAAAGTGTTTTTGGATTGACGTTTGTCTGTGGACAAGCACAGCGGATAAACGGTTCGTTGTATTTAAATCATGTTTTGAATTAAGGGCTTTTTGGAATTTTATCGAACCGCTCAGAATTTGGAGTTTATATCTGAAATATTAAGGAGACTCTGCATTTAAACTTTCTTTTAAATTTATTTTTTTTTAAAATGACTTTAACGGTTTTAATGAAAATATAAAATTCAATACTTTTATGTATGACTAATAAAATGGCTCTTTCCTTGAATATGGCTTAGGGGGGTACTTCACTTGTATACACTTTCAATGTTGTTAGGTTATATCCATTACAGTAGGCGATACATTAATACCTAACACAGTCAAGTTATGGAGAAATTAAATGAACATTTTTTGTAAAAACATTTCTTGATACAATTAATAAGTATCAAGATAAAAACAAAATAAATATGACTTAAATGCGAATGCCAGAACAAACATTAATTAAATGATGAATGATATTCTTTTGTTGCCCATAGTAACAAGAAAACTAATCTACTTCTTGTTGTGAAATGCAGTCTGTATACCTCAGTCGTAATGAACACACAAAACCAAATCAGAGCGAGGTGGTATAGGCTAATAGGCAAGCGGTCCTGGGTTCAAATCGAACCTTGTGGCCGGCCAATTGACTTTGGTATTTCCTGATTTCCTCATTCGCAAATGCAAACGCCGAATTTGTAGGGCTTTGTTACTTTCCATAATTATCGCCGCTATGTCACCGGATATTATAATAATAATAATAATAATAATAATATAATTATTTGCAACATATCCAAATTATCTTCCACAACAAAAATGAACATTATCAGATGTCTAAAGGAAATTTCTGTTTCTTAAAATAAATCGCAAATTTAAATAAAGGAAATCCCGCAAGGACATCATTCTAGAACACAAACATTGAGAATCTTGCTGACGCCGTACAAACTTTACGATGTTTTATGAATGGAAAAAAATGTGAAGGCCACCGGAGGTGATATTCCATCATCTAAGCAAATTGTGAAACATGGTGGATATTCTGAAAATTACTTACATCAGCTCAGAGCTTTGGAGGACAATAAAATTGAAGGTACCCGTATTTACAGAGTTCTCAACACCACTATGTGCTACTCTACAATCAACAATAATCTAAAATTACCAGATGTTCTTAGCTAAATTTGGTATAACAGATATTGTTAATAATAATAATAATAATAATGAAAAATATTATTCTATCAATATATTAACAGTTCTACATTTCATGGCGAAAATGTTCATGAACAATGCCTCATTTATCATCACAGCGTATAAATTACTAATAACGAAGGCCCGGATTTTGATGACATGTCATATTTTGACTGGTACATCCTGGACGTTGCCCACTAGTGCAGATATTCTTATCAGGATTCCTTGATTATAAACTGGTAATTTTTAGGGTCTTTATTGCTAATCTTTCCTCTTTATTTTTAGGTAATTTTTAAAATTTATTGCAATTATTTGGTTATTTTTTACCTTTTTACGGTCTTTTTCCCTCCATATAAAGTCATTATCTTATCATTTTGTATTGTTTCTTGCATAGGTAGAGTGTTTGTGAATTTACTTACATTCAATGCTATTGGTACTCTAAATAAGCATAAATAAATAAAGTTATAATTTTAATTTGTACACAGAAAGACGGTATTTGCTGTTTGCATTTAACGTATGCAATTAACTAATTACAAGCGTAAAATTGGGTCAACAACATAAATGTAGATTAGGCACAAATCTGATGAATAAACTAGTATCTTCATCAAATTTGTGGGTCCTTTTTCCCCCCTTTTTGAGTAATTTTTTTGTATTGTAAGGTCCATTTTATAGCTCATTTTAAAAGTATTTTTAGGTCATCAGAATCCGAGCCCTGGTAATGACCAATATTATAACCTTGCTGTAACTTATTTTTCTCCTACTTGTATTTTCATGCCTTATGCTTAAAGTGTAACTTTAAGACGTATGCACAGAACATTGGTCATTATCCTAACTTTTCTACTTTTTTATAATATCTACTTCATATTTGTGTTATTGTAAGTACATGATGTATTGCTAGTATAGTCATGAACATTGTAATTGGGTGTATACCTGTAATGTTCATTTTTGATTAAATAAATAAATAAACTCTAATTTACAGCTCGATACACACATTAACTATCTTATCAACTGACTACAAAACTTCACGCAATCCCAAGGCTCATATACGAAATTATAATTATTAATATTACGATAAAACCGCTATTGCAGCCGGATCCCCATTTATTGGATCCCTGGGGAACTTATACTGTACATCTATAGCTTCTAACAGAAACCCTGGTCCATATTTACTGTTAAATAATTGCTTAAGCCAGGTACACAGACTGTATCAATTATTGGGCTCCTGCATTAGTCTAAGCTCTTCATGTCGGAGTTGGAAACATTGAATTCTAGTTGTTTCATTAGCATTACGAGATATATGCACGAGATTATTTTATTTCACCATGTAGGCAATTTATGTAGAGTGGCGAGCATTTATGTTACTGATGGTGGCGTTATCTTTTAAAAGACTTGAACAATATATTCACATTCATAGGCCTATATTAAAATCTGTAAAAATTTCCACAATAATCCTAATGCATTTAATTGCATTTAATCCTAATAATCCTAATAATTTATTTATTGTCATTAATAATTGGGAGAATGTTTGATGGGTTATGTTGAACCATTGTCCACTATGGTTTAACTTTATTTCGAAATTTTCTTCTTTAAAATAACTTTTAGTCAATTCAGAGAAGCAGAAGCTATTCAATAAACAGTTTCGTTTTGCAGAGTATTTCTTGTTAAATCACAGAAAGCTGTCAAAACTATTTGTCATTTAAAGCCATAACTTTACAGTTGTGAATAGGACTGCCTTAAGAAAGAAGATAAAGAAAACATAACGTTTCCATGCTCATGACCTCGTTGACGCTCGGCATATGTGATTAACTAGATTGTCCATGGTACCCCAAATTCATTTCGAAGAACAGTCATTATATATAATTCACATTATAATTCTGTATTTACCAGCTAAGGAAGTAGAACTATTAAGAAAAAATGGCAAATTGAGTGATTAATTACGTTGTTCACACAGCTAGTATTTTAGAACTAGCAATTTTATAATTAAGATAATCACTTATTTTAATGAAAGAGAAACAGACGGAAGGTATAATTTGCCTAAACGTATCCTTCTATGCAAACAACACTGTTGCTTTAGTCACGAAATATCTACAGAATATAATTAGTTCAAATGACATTAAGAGCTACTACAGAATTTTAAAAAATCTTACTTGAAACACCTGAAATGTAACCTCGATTGAAATCCAATTCTCAGTTTTCTCTCACGTTAAACGTGTGATTTATTTAGTTTAATTAATGCAGACAAACAAAATAACGTTTTACCAGATGCATTTAAATATCTTTTGAGTTGCAGAAAATATTTTATCACGTGATTAGAAGTTCTCGTAATAATTTATACACTAACCAAAGTAGTGTACTAACCAAAGTACTAATCAAAGTACTAACCAAAGTTTTTAAGAAGTTAAGCAGACGTCATACAGTATTTCAGGTTCCTGTAACTTCTAAAAAATATTGCATTGCTTTTGAATTGAGCAGAGCTAAACGAACTAGCAACATTTCATTATTAGCATTTCTAAATAAAAGTGAGTTATCTTTGGAATAACATTTGTATAATACAGTTGAATAATATTTATTCAATACAGCTTAGAAGTTCATCGCCATGACCTTGATCAAAATACTCTAACAAAGGACTGACTTGTAAGTGTATTTTCCGACTTTTCTTATACAACTAACAACTTGGAACATAATAATCATAATTATTTTTATTCACCATAAGAATTTGTACAAAATTATGGCTTCGTCACTTAAATCTAAAAACCTTATTGTCAGGGACCGGATTTTTAGCTTTTAGAAAACACTGTTTAGGTCTTTCAAGAAGAAAAATAGTCTAAGTTTTTTTGGTCCAAAACATAGTTAGTTATAATAAGGAATTTAATGAACTTTTAATATTTTATATAGAATACAGCCTACACAAATTTAACTAAAATATAGAGTTACTTTTTCTGAAACTTGTTTTAAGACAGTAATATAGAATTAAAGAAAGAAAGCCTTAACAATCAATTAAAACAGTGAGGTGGGGTTCTTTGTGCTGTCGCAAATGAGATTTCTGCTCGCATTTCACCTGTACAATAAAATCATCCACAAACTTGGAGACGTTAAGTGCAAGAGGCCAGAAAGGTTAATGCTGAATCTATAGATAGTAGCCTTTTCGGGATTAAAACCCATTGCTTCTGATTGGGTGATAAAAATACTTTATGGTTGACTGTGGATAATATGAAACTGATTATTACAGATAATGTTACTTTTATCCCTCTCTTGGCCTCGTTCGTCCCAGACGAGTTGCACGATATTAATAAGTTGGTTTTATTTTCAACACGACAAAAGGATTTTTGTCTCTCCGCAAAATGTCAAATTTCAAGTAAAAATAAGGCCAATCAATTGGACCAAAACACCTATTAAGATTAAATGAAGTATTTTAGGGTTTTATACCCCATTTAGGTGTATTTAGGGACCACAGAATTAATGTGACAAATAAACATATTAATCTGTCGTTGCAGGGAACAATCGAATAAGGTGTCATGTTAGATGTCAGTCAAGCAATTGCATAGGAGCGTTCATTCGCAAATTATAACGTAAATACAGCTACGGATCTCACGGGCCTCTAGCGACCAACGGAAGGTTGAGAGATGTTCTGTTCATATGGACTGTACTTGAATTGTTGATTTTCTTTTGATTGAATTTTATTTAGTGTTGTTTCTTTTTATGTCCAGGTGAAGCACATGCACTGTCCATCGTATAAACTGAATGATACTCATTTACATAACATAGTTACATAAGCTATGGGTTTACACAAATTCTCCAATTTAATTTATGCGACCGATTCACTTGATATTCAGGAAGACTTACTTTTAAAAACAGTAAATTCCTGAATAACTGAATGAGTAAGTTGTAATGGGAACCTAAAGCGAAATACCTTACATTTAAGAGGGCATGAACAAATTATAAGTCAGGAGGTCGCGGGTTTAAATCCTTGACCAGTCAATCTGAGTGGGATTCCGTAGACGCATATCGGATTGGAAATTAATTGCCCTTGACTTAAATAGATACGGAAAGAAAATAGTCTAAATAACCTGATAAGCCAATAAACAACAAACACACAATCTTGTGATAATAGTCACTTATGGCTGTACTTTATTAGTATTACTGCTACACATCCAAAAATGTTCAGCAAAGCCAAAACAGCATAGGTAAAAACATGTACCGGTACTGAAAATACGGTTTTAGATTTCATTTTATTAACCCACACGGAATCAGAATCGAATTGAAAAATCTGCAACGTACTTTTAGTACACGGCTCCTTCCTCTTTTATGTCCCTACCTGGGTACTATGTAATAGGCAAGAGGTACCTAAGCAAAGCCGTTTGCCCCATAATTCTATAATTTTGTCTCAGTTCATTACACGATTTATTAAACCTTTCCCGGACTGAAAATACAAGAACTAACACAGTGTTTAGCCATAACAATTATACCCTACAGGATACATTACCATTTAAGGGTTAATATTATATTACTAATAATACTAGATTATTACTAATAATAGTAGCTAAGCATTATTATGACGAAGCTTAGAAGTATATTATGTAGGCTACATTAGCGGTACCGATACAGTTAATGTTTTTTTAAGTTTCATATTATTATTACTACTAATATTAATATATTACCAATAATACTAGATAACCATTATAATTAGGCTTGCCAGATTTCTGAAATGTTCAACTGGGACACAGGAATGCCCCCCAGCGTCGCGGGTATTCAAGGGTACACACCCTTGGCGGGTTTTTAGAGTATTTTAGAGGGTAGTTTATTCTCAATGCCATGAATAAATGGTTATTGATTAGGAACCTAAACCAGGGGTAGTAATAAATGACATAAGCATATAAATTTAAACATTTTATTTCTATTACTTAAGTAAGAAGAAAAACTTTGAATAAGGAATAAAAATTTGAACAATATTTACATGTACTTTTCATTGGCTAGGACTTTTTTTAGACTATTTTGGTCATCTAGAAAATCAAATTTAATTTTTACCGGGACGTGAAGTAAACCGGCCGGGACACCGGAATTTTGTCTGAAAAACGGGACTGTCTGGCAAGCCCAATTATAATGACCCAACTTAAAAATCATGTATGTGGCCTACAATAATAGGCGTTTTATGTCTAGATACATACTGAGCTTGTTACGTTTATGTTATTGTTTCAGCGCCCGTAATTATTTATCATGTACAGTACTGCTTACTTAATTATATGAAATATGTATGATTACTCCATTTACCTGACATGGACAATAATGCGCAGTGAATGCGCGTACGATTGAAATAAGCGGCAGATCTAATTGGCAAGACGCTGCGCCCACTCTCCCTGTAGCATGCTTAGCGAGTGCGTGCAGCGAGTGATGTAATTTGACATCCCTACCACAGGGCTGGTTGCACGAGGTCGGTGATCGCTATAAAAACTCTTCGTACTCCACGTGGCGGCGACAGCAAGGGTTTCTCCTTCCTCGGTTGTTGCCATTGAGCGGCATAGCACCCGTACATGTCGCCTCACTGGCAAGCAAGCGGCCAAGACAACGCTCAAGGAGGGAGAGGGGAGAAGCAAGCTCAAATTCAGACTTCTCAATAAATTACTAGCTCAATAAACAGTGTTGCCGATTTCATTAATTATTTCTTTGTTTGCCTATGCCCCTGCAAACTGCAACTGCATGCATAGTCGACCAACAAATTATTGTATAGTTTAATGTGCTCCCTCTTTTTCCCTCTAAACAAACGGAAATTATTACAATTTTTATCGGACATAATTCATATAATACATTAAAATAATTTTAACAAATGAACGATAGGCTTGTGTCAGTAAATATGTAAAAATTAATAATTATTCTTATATAAGTAGTTTATTTTGTACGGTATTCAGAAATATATATTCCACCAACTTCTTAAAAAACACACACGCACAAAACATCTACCGATACAAGCAGGGCCGTGGAAAGAAAGCAAGGGCCCCAGGGACAAATTTTCCCGGGCCCCCATCAAATATTAAATTCACTACCCAACTCGCCCTTTATATGTATTAGATTATGTAATCATATTACATAATTAGTAAGTGCCATAATGGTACCGGTACTTTATGAGATGGTCTGATAGACAGTACTGTCTGACTGTCTGTCTGTCTGTAAGAGCGATAACTCAAATACGCTTTATCGGATTTTCATAATACCATTTATGACGCCCATGGGACGAAGCCTATTGATTTTGGATCAAATCGGTTAACTGATACCGGGGACAAAACGGAAAAAAACATTAAATTGTTCTAATTAGGAACAATTTTATCTGTATGTAGCAGTTTAATCTTTTGACAATTATGATTTTAAATGCCGAACATTAGTGAGTGCAAAATGATTTCTGCTTCTACTTTTAAAAAATAGCAATTTTTCTTCAAGAATAATCCGTTTCAGATTAACTGATTATTTCCGTGTCACCGTTATACGAAAGGACAATGTAGATAAGATAAAGACATAAAACATAACTTAAGCTGTTTATTGACTTAGGCCTATAACCAATTTTATTTTGGAGTAAATTTAAAAAGTAAAAAATTAAACCTGGCCAGCCGGGCCCCCGGCCCCGGGGCTGCAGCCCCGGCTGCCCCTCCCTCTCGTCGGGTCTGGATACAAGTTGCGCAGTTTGATTTGTTTCATTAGCTATATGAAATATTACATTTTTAAAAATCGTTTACTCACAGCTTACATCAGTAATCTGTCAATATATTAAATGCAGTATGATCAGTGGCGTAGGAAGGGGGGTGCGGGGGGTGCGGGCCGCCCCGGGTGCCATCACTCGGGGGGTGACAAAATAAAACTGTGTCTTTGTAAGTAAAAAATCGCTCAAGGGAATTTAAAGAAAATAATACTATTTAAAAAATTTAATAAGCTTAACAACTTTCTACAAGTCAACATGCGTGTTGAAACTTCTTTTATTTTTAAATGCAGTCAACAAAGGTAATAAAACGCGGCTGAATTGATACGAACAATAATATTATGGTTAGGGGGAGGGGTGTTTATTTCTGCCGATGCTTGTCTCTGCAGTTTTATTAATTTAAATTAGACTTCAACAAACGGTGATATTTTATATCACTCAAGCCGCAACCAATAATTCTACCCGCTGCGGCAGTCATGATTTTGACGAAAATAAACTTCCAATGTGAGTTGATTCCGAAGTCTCCTTCAATCTAGATTTTGAACTGGGATGTGCGCATATTTAAGAATAAATTATTGATAATACAGTTCCGTAAAATAGTTTAATTACTTGTTTGTGAAATTTATTAGGATCAACCTTAAAAAAAAAATTATGTATAATTCACATAATTTCCTCTGCCCAAATAAAAGTTAGCCTCCCCTTAAAAATAAGAGAAAGTTGTCGCCAATCTTCGTGTCACATCCCCAAAAGGTACCGGTACCTAACCCAAACACAAAATATTGTTTTCGTACGATTTTCCGTTGCAAGGGGCCGTATTGCAAAGAGCCCGTATTCAGAGTGGGTGGCTTATAACTACCCTTCAGAGGATTATTTCGAAAAAGTTTTTGCTCTATAAGCAACCCACGTGCAAAATTTAAAGAAAATCGTTAGAGCCGTTTTCGACAAAACTTTCTTTATGTAAAAATAAGGAAAACTCGTCTCCAATCTTCGGTTCACATCTTGAAAAGTATCTGACATAAATACAATTTTTTTTCCTTTTATCAAAATACATTTTTCCAAAATTCGAGATTTCGCTTGGAAAACAAAATATAAAAAAATCACTCCAAAAATAAAAGTTTGCACAATTTCGGGAGTGTATTTTGGCCTTGACGTTCGCTTTATTAACGGTAACACCTACGCTCATGAAAACAATTTATATCTGTCTGTCTATAACGTACTTTAGATTAATAATAATAATAATAGCATTTACTGTCGTTTAACAGTAAAATGTAATAATAATGATAATAATAGCATTTACTGTCGTTTAACAGTAAAATGTACAATGTAGGCCTACTGCATAATATGCTTGATATGTACAGAGGCGTAACGAGGAGGAGGGTTTGGGGTTTTGAACCCCCCCCCCCCCATTGATTAAAAAAAATAAAATTGTACAATTTATTTCATTATTGTGATATAACTTATCACCTTTTTTAAAAATATGCTTATAAATTATTTAATATGAGTTTAAAGCGTGGGAAGCTTAAAACTCGTTATTGTGCATCTTAATTTTTAAAAATTTCCGAGGGAGGACCCTCTACCCCTGGGACCCCCCAGATGGTCGGCCTGGTTATGCCTATGGATATGTATGTCTTTCCTTCTAACAAAATTGGCTGAATTAGAGAAACTGGGACTTGAACTCAGGACCTTTGGCTATTCACGCCAATGCTCTACCAACTGAGCTAAGCCGGAGTAATGTCCAACAGAGACAATAATCTGTGGCTCATGAATACTTAAATATATCCGTGGCTGAATTAGGTTAACTATGTCTTATATGCACCATTGGTAGCACTGGTCACAATATGGTAGCTCGAATCGATTCATAGATGGTTGATTCATAGTAGGCTATACCATGATTTCGGAGCTTAGTTTTGTTTCTATATAACAAAGCAATTATTACTAATTTTGCATAATCCGTTGAGTTTACGAGTTACATCAGGTAAATTAGTTGCAGCTGCATCTATCGATAAACTCTTAAACTCCCTTGGGATTACCTTAGACTATTCAAAAAATAACACTTGGAACTGTTCCATCTTTTAATAATTTAAATGGGGGGGGGGTGACAAGAAATTTTCCGCACCGGGTACCACCTAAGCTTGCTACGCCACTGAGTATGATGCAATACTTTAATATTTGGTGTATTCAAAATGATTGATTAGGATTATATAATCCTAGGATTATATAAAAATATGTCTGGATAAAAATATACTTCTCAATACCTGATTTTCTGTAATCTCTCGTAGAAGTAGTAGGCCTAGTAGTAGTAGTAATAATAATAATAATAATAATAATAATAATAATAATAAATGCACGAAAGTAATAGCGAACTGTGAATATAGGCCTGGAAGATATTTTAATTTAGGAATATAATTTTATAGCCTACAAGCATTAGAAGTTCATTTTCCCTTTCCTCAAAGTAGTAGTAAATCCTATTAATACCCTATTAAAGCAAAGGGCCTTAATGCAAACTCGCCATCGACTTCTGTTCCTCCAGCAGCTTAATCTCATTTCAACACTTCCCAACCATCTCTGCCTCAGCTCGAACTTCGTTACACAAGTCATCCTGGGTCTTCTTCTGCGTGTATCCTTGAGGATTTCATTCCCCTCTGGTCTACATTTGATATGGTCCGTGGCCGCCAAATTCCCTAAATATTTCTCAGACATCTGATTACAAACACTTGCAATTTCTTTTCAATAATTTTTGTGGCTTTCCATGTTTCACATCTATACAATAAGATGGATAAATTTTGTATTAAATAATCTGAGTTTTAGTTTTAAGGAAGTTTGTTTCGATCGCCAAGTAAGTATTTCCTCAAAATTAAGTCCTATATTTTTAACTATCAGCTCAACAATTCGCATGAAGCTCGTTCAATGACAATACTTGTGTATACTGTAGTCGCCATACACTTTTTCTACTCCAGGTTTCATTCCAAGGCAGAATTCTAAAAGTCGATCCTCCAGTTACATTCTTCTTAGAAAAAAAAAAGGCATAAAATCACACTTTCTTCCAATATAGCCAAGACACATTTGTGTTTAACTCCTGGTGCATAGATACATTATTATTATTAATTGTAATGTCAAATTCGAAATTGGTAAAATGATGAACCAAATAGCCGCTTGGAAACCCGAAGGTAGCTTTGTTTTATAAGAACGTCATGATTACTGTGATGAGTGATGGCGATGAGTAATTCCCGCTTTTGTGTCCCACTTTGGTTTGAAAGCTGGCAACGTACTGACACCGTAGCTCTTCGCACACCGTGAAATCTACTGATTGACTTAAGGTAGTTTAGTTTAAGCAACTTTCTCTTCCTATGGAGTGTGTTGAGTATGTTACTGTTTAGCGAAATGCATACGGCATCAATAATTCAGTGCCATACTAATGGGGAGAGGAAGGAGGAGCGAAGAATGCAGGGCTCGATTCGTTGTATAAATAAGTTATAAGTATAAGTAAAATTGAAAAAAAATTGTAATAAAAACCAGGAGCAAACATTTTCATTTTCATCTTGAGGAATTGAATTTCTTATGAAAACAATGATTTCCTAACTCCTAGTTATTAGAGCTAACGGTTTATCAGTTTCTATTTACAGTATGTTATAGCAAACCCAGTTTTACTAAATATAGTTCGTCCATTAAATTGTAAGTATATTTTGCCGCTTAAGCATAGAGAATCCGTATGACTAATTCTGAAGTAAATTGTATTTTCTAAATTTGACCCTGTTTAAAACTAAATTAAAGCAACAGACATAATTTAACTTAACAGGATTTACTTTCTTATTAATCTTGAGCCGGATATCAATTCCGGAGTAGGGTGTACCCGAGTGTAACAGAATATCTATATAAAGCAGGGGCCCCGGATTCGATTTTAAGTATAGGGAAATGTTTTCTTTGAAGAATGTAATCTAGATTTTACTAAAAGTATTTTTTAATCACCAAGACTGAATGATGTAACTGGTCCAATTTGAAGGTACCATGCTAGTAAATCTTAAGTAAAAATCCTGGGCACGGAGTCCTCCGGGAGGGACTTTAAGCTGGGGGGCCCATGTCGTAGATTTACGGCACGTAAAAGAACTCCAAGCCTAAATTGAGCCTCTGGACAAAATTTCTCGGCCCTTTCACGTCCAAGTAATACCTTATTTTCCTGAGGGGGGTTGAGAGGTGATGGGCTTACCACCTGCCCTTCTGCCCTCTCTCGGAAAATAAGCGTAACAAAATTCATATAGGTAACAGAAACCTCCACTCGGAGGCCCCTTCGCCCCTACATAGGGGCTGTAGGGTTCCAGACAGACAGATGCTAGTAAATCTTAGGGCAAGAAAATTGCATAGTATATGTTTTTATTTACTAATACTTGTGCTCGGATCTCGTGTAAGTAGTATCCATCTCCGTAGTCGGTTGATTGGATCCCAGCCAATAAAATGTGTAATTTTCAAACTGCCTAACTCTTCAAAATGCTTACAGTACCTTCATGTCTAACATAGTGTAGACATTTATGGGTGACTGTACTACTGGATTTTTTAAGTTGTTACGAAGACAGGATTTGTTTTGGTAACGATGCTTGCATTCGGAATACACTCCAAACACTTTGACTAGGTCAAATATAATATTTTTTGTCGCTTGATTGTACTGACTGATTCAAGTTTGTAAACTAAGAACAAAAGATGAGAACAAAATTCATCTTGTCTTTATACTCGTGATTCTGATGCCTATCGTAAATTAACTAATTTTGTTGTGTTTTATTTCGAATAAAATGTTTGTACAATATAGTACCTACCGCTATTTAAATTATGTTAAAATAAAAACAGTACATAGCCTATAATGAAACGTGTGTTACGGGAACCGTCCATTTAAAAAAGTTTCCAAATTCTTCCACAGATCCCCGAAGAAACTTAATCAGGTCACGTATAGTGTATTCAGTGTTCACATCATTTAACCAGAATTATATTTTCCATTTATTTACGCAATGTTTTGTTCCATCTCTAACAAATTAGAAGTAATAGTCATACCTATTGCAGTCCTATTCAACTTTCTTAAAACACATTTTTATCCAGTTAATCAAATTATGGGCTACTTTTAAGAATGAGAAGACCTTCAGAGAATCATAATAAATATTATAAGACGTGTGTCCAAGATTAATAAAACGATTATAATCAAGAATTAATAACCCTTAATTAAATTGATGGAATATCATACATGTGCGTGAAGCATGGTATCCTGCTATGGTTACATTTGAATAGGGCCGGGATGTCACTTGTGTAAACATCAGCATGGGAAGTGTAAATTACTAATTAGAAATTCGTTCCAAATTAATTACTTTTCCGTTCCATTTATGCGTTTTTCCGTTTCAATTAACTGTTTGTAATATGAACCCATCCCACGGCATTGGATACGGAGCGGTTAAGCGATCATCCGCTGACCCTACAATTATTACTGTAAAATTGTAATCCGTATTTGCGTACCTTTTAATTAAAAACACTTATTGCTTTGTATTGGAATAAAATAAAGAAATTTCAGTATGTGAGGCCTACGGATTCATCAGATTAAAAATCAATCACATTATATTATATTGTATGAAAACATAGTTAAGCCTATTTATGCCAATATAGTAATAATTCTGAAAAGGCATCAAGATAGATATAATGATTACTGTTGTCGATGAACTGACTGTACTTAACGCAGTGGATACATAGCCTCATATTTATGAAATCAGATCACTTACATATTAATTACTAATTTATTGTTCCAAATTATTGTTCCAAATTACACGAAAAATACATTAAAAAGTTGATACACCACCCGAAGAAGCAGAGCTTGTGTTCGGGGGTGGTTCAGTTCAATTTTTTGAAAAACTTATACTAAATAATTACTTAAAACAATACATAATTTGGAGAAGTATGACAAAATATTATGTATAAAATTAGGATAGAATGTAGCCTATTTAAAAAAAAATATTATTATGATACGTCCACAACGATAAAAGTGAAGAAGGCGGATCATCGCGGCAACAATAACTAAAACAGATTCCCGTATCCATTACATAAGTTTGTATCATAATATATGATTTACGAATATTCGTTTGGTTATTGTCAACTCACTTGAAACTTTGTGTTACATCTGTAATAAAAAAGTAAACATTTCAAAGTTGCTCAAAAATAGCAGGCAATTAACGTCAGTAAGAGTGTACAGTGTTTATCTCATTACAAGAAATCACCTCAAGGTTTTCTTCTATTATTACTTTATAACTGGCTAACCCACTCTATAAAGGCAAATATGAATATACAGTATATTCTGAAAGTTGAGAGCGAAGATATTGCAAAAGGCGTCATTCATGTATACTTTGGTCTTTTGTTGTAAGTAGACGCGCAGTTTAATATTCAACAAAACTTTTATGTAGCAGGTTATTCAACACCAAGAATATCAAGTCTGCATCTTTGGGAAAACAAAAAAACTCTTTTGTAACACCATCACCTTACATTTTCGCAGCCCTGTCAAAGGCATATGTGAATTCGTTTGGCTGTTAAAACCTTACAAGAAGCCTGCTTTTTGTATTATACATGTTTCCCACCCTTGATTGTTCACAAGTACAGTAAGGGATGTGCACTTATTCAAGTGGCGCAGTTAAGAACGAGTTTTGTGTGAGCAGTGCATGAGCTCCTCCCTGCAAAAAATTCAGGGTGGGGCAAAATGGGGTGGCTTGGGGGTGGTTGCGTCTGATAATCCGAACATAATTAATCGCCAGTCAATTATGTGTGGAGAAAGAGAAGATTTGCATAAGCTTGGAGTTTGCACCGCGAGAACAAGTTGGCAACTTTAAGAGGAGTTTCTGGTGCTAAACAAAACTCTGTTCACGCAAGAGCCTGCTGCTTTATGTCATTTAGATTCTGTTTGCTACATTTGTTTGCTTATTCATACTTACTTTGCATGAATATGAACAGTGCTTTAAATATTCATATTCTTGGCCTACATTTATTTGGAAAGCTTATCACCCACTTGCAATTCCTGCATTCATACCTTCATTGTAGCTTTTCGAATGTCTTATTTTAAAATTGTAACACTTCATTTTAATCATTACTACGAAAAGTGACTGCTGAACATTAATTGCGATAACATTTATTTCCTGAAATATTTAAAAACTACCTTGAAATTCCGGGCTTGTAGATTAAATGCCAATTTATGTGAAAAAGAGGAAACTGCTAATTCGCGTTCGTTTGCCCGGGGTAATTGTTTAATCCGACTGTTTTACCTTCAATCAAGTTTACGTTATTACTTCACCCACGGTTTCTTTACTTCGCCCACGTTTTTGTTCTTACTTCACCCACGTTTTTGTCCTTAATTTTATTAACTTGCTTCTCTACACCACTTCTTCTTGTCTCTTTCTTTCAAAGTCCTTCTCGAATTTTTCATCATGATTGATATATTTCAACGATGCTCTTCTTACCCAGTTTGTTAAAGCAACAGAGCAAGGCCGCCTTCAATTAATTTCACAACTGAAGACGGTCTACATGGAAAAACCAGCTCAAATATAATAGATTACACCAGTGATTATCCATATCCAGTATGTTATGTATAATTATTTCCGTTGATTGGTTATCTATCTTAATCATCATGTACGGTGCATTATTATTTATTGGTATATTCTTACACTTGGTATCAACAGTAAAGTAACATGTGACTTTATTTGTACATACATCTTCACTTATAATTGTTTGCCCACTTGCAGATGAGCCAGAAACTTGAAATTTGGCATACTTATAGCTTATAGGTTGTAGCCGACGGAAATGTCCCAAAAAGTTCCGAGTTTTTATTTTTCACATACAATAGACATAAGAGTGCAAAATATGGTGTTTCTAGCTGCCCCATAAGTATGGAAGAAACTGGCTGGATAGCCGTGACGTCATTTGCATCTTCGACAGTCTAATCATCCACTTATTAATATTGATGTCATTAATTTCAAGATGAGATAGAAACTTGATATTAGGCAAACAGGCAAAGTTCAATTTTTTTATTTTTTCCCGTCCAAAGTAAACTTCGAAATGTTTTGACTGCGTATTTGTACGGCATCAGATATTTTGAAAAAATAAAGGAACAGGCGTACTGTTGACGTGAGGAATTTGTTGTAAAATTCGTTCTTTTAATATTCTAGTTATCCCACTTATTCCTTCACATATGCTTATCAAACTTTCTCAAGAAACCGTTGTCTAAAACTCAATAGTTTCTGAAATATGGCCTAGTAACTCCATCTGACACTTCGTTATATCAGTATACCTGATTTTATTTAGTCGTAGAACTTGTGGAACAATACATTTCATTACCACATGTTGCCCATGCCTTTCTATTTATTTCAAGCTTGTGTATGTTACGAATGGTTTTGTTTTCATATATAATCGTGGTCATAGGTTAACATGTTACAGCCTTTACCTGTAATAAATAAAGTTAGACTGTTATTCTACACCTGAACACCTTTCAATTGGATTAATCAGGAAACTATCCATCTAGCCATAACAAATTAACGTCCGGCATCCATACAAAGTTTTAATATGTTTGTTCGCAAAGCAAATCCGTGACTGCTTGAGAATTTGTTGTACTGCGCATGTCCAGTCTGTAACTTATCCGTGATTTGCACTTTGCGAACGGTTAGAATTTGGAATCGATAGTTTCTGCGTTTAATCGATATGATATTTCCCTTTAACATGTTATACATGCAATATACTACATCACCGATAAATTATATTTTTGGAAACTTTTAATTATCTTCCATTATTCATACTTATAAGCAGCCTATGCTTATAAATCAGGCGCAAGGTTATTAGAGGGAGGAGTCAGGCGCGTGAAAATAGGTTACTGCGCATGTCTCTGAAAACAATTCATGGTAGAGCCTGCAAACTTTTCTTATAGTACAGAAACTGTCCGTGAGAACACATCGAACAGAAGATTGACAATAATAATCACGAATTCTAGCTTTGCAAAAGCGTGTGAGAAAGAGCGTATGCGCGAACGATGTGTTCCTGGTTTCTGACTGCTTTGCGATCAAACCTAATACTACACAAACACTATGGGGAATGACATCTGTAATAACTAATTCAGTGTTATAAACAACCTGAGTATGTTTGTGATAAGAGTTCCGATTGCTGTCTTAATCCCCGGTGGCGATAGTGAATCCATTCTTTTGCGCATATCTACCCGCACGTGGAGGTGTTTTTATACCTTCTTCAGCAGACTTCTCAATTTAATTTAACTGTCAGTCTTTACGAGCTGCTGTTTATAGCTGCACATTGACATAACTCTGATACAAATAACTCCGTAACTGGAATCAGTGCATAGCTTAAAAATCTAAAGCAATTAGATTTTGTAATAAGTAAACACTGTATAACTTAACAATTATGATCAATCAGAGTGTTATCATGATACTATGTGCCATATTTTTCTATAGAAACGCAGAATGAGCCATAAGTTTAGTTTAGATTAGTTTAGTTTTAATGAGCATATTGGAGGAAAATGTACATTAGCAAGGCGAAGAAAGAATTGAATTTATTTCTCAACCCTCAGTTCTCCAGACAACAACTCTCTAATTCCTGGCATCTCCAATAGCTCTTCTGTTTTTCATTGATAGACGGCACACAAGTTCTCAATGTTAATATTCTTATCGATGCCAACAGCAGCTCCCGTTCTTTTGTGGGCCTTTAAGCTATGAAATTATTCCGTTAGCCCATAAAGGAAATCTGTCTGGAAAAGTTAATACTGCTTAATTCAGTTTAAAATAAAATCAGGTAAACTGATATAACAAAGTGCCAGTATGTTTTGTTTAATCAGTTATGATTGCAGTTATGATATGCAGAATACAAAAAAAAAGTCAAATTGGTCGGTTTCGGGATTTGAGCCATGGAACTCCAGAATGTGACGCCAAGACGTTACCATCTCAGCCACCTGGGTCAGTTATGGGATAAGCGCATTTAAAGCAATAGTGTTGTCATAGCTAACTGTATTTTAATTGCCAAAGCCTTAGAAATCACAGTAAAACAAAAGGTTATGTTGTCAAGATAACTGATTTTCATTTTTTTAAATAAATTCTTTCGAATACATATATTACCATAAAATAGGCACTAAATTGAGCATTACTCCGAAACAGGTCAACCGATTTCATATCAATAGACGTCTTCCCATGGACATTATAAATGTGTATAGGCTACCAAGTTTCATAAAAATCCGGTAAAGCGTATTTGAGTTACCGCGTCTTTAAAATAGACACTAAATTGGGTTTTACTACGGTACCGGTCTACCGATTTGGTCCAATATCAGTAGACGTCTTCCCATGTACATTATAAATGGGTATACAAAGTTTCAAGAAAATCCAATAAAGCATATCTGAGTTATCGCGACTTCTTATATATTAACATAAAAAGCACTAAATTGGGCATTATTCTGGTACTGGCCAACCGATTTGGTCGAATATCAATAGACGTCTTTCCATGGATAATATAAATGCGTGTACGAAGTTTCATAAAAATCCGAAAAAGCGTATTCGAATTATTGCGCCTTTAAAATATACACTAAATTGGGTTTTACTCCGGTACCGGTCAACAGATTAGGTTCAAATTCAATAGGGCACTTTTCATGGGCGTCATAAATGGGTATACCAAGTTTCGTGGCAATCGGATACAGCGTATTTGAGCTATGGCGCCTTTCTGATATAATCTATTAAAATAGGCACTAAATTGGGCATTACTCCGGTACCGGTGAACCGATTTGGTTCAATATCAATAGGGTTCTTCCCATGGACATTATAAATGTGTTTTCCAAGTTTCATGAAAATCCAAAATAGCATATTTGAGTTATGGTGCGTACAGACACACGGACAGACAGACGGACAGACATTTTTCGTCCACCACACAATCTCATAAAGTACCATACTGGCACTTAATAATTTACACCCATTTTAAATGCAATTCGAGATCACTGGAATCGAACAAAGGGTCAAACGAAACCTTTAACGTTTTCAGGTTTTTGGGTTTCTACAACAACATTTTAAAATATAATCTAGAGTATATTGCAACCAAGATTACTTCGAGGGTCCAACTATTGAGTCGCATAAGACAAGCTGTATCTGGAAATATTTTATTATATTTATATTACGCCTATATTAAATTTATTCTCTTGTATGGTATAATTTTCTGGGGCAACTTACTACCTTTAAACCTTATTTTCATACCGCAAAAGCGTGCGCTTCGTTGCATACTGGCAAATCTCAGACAACAGGTTCTAGATCGCTTTTTAAATATTATAAAATACTTACTTTACTTGGTTTTTATATTTGGAGCTGCTGTGTTTACGTTTATAAGCATAACCAAAAGTCAATTATCAATGGTAACAAAAACAGCTGTGGCACTAGGGGCAGTGTGGAGGTATTTGTATTACACAGAAAAAGAACTTGACCTAGCAAAAGTGTGGTTTGTATGTTAATTATGATCTACAATAAATTGCCAGCTAACCTTGGGACTGGCACTTGTGCCATATTTTGTAACACAGTTAATGAACTCTTGATGAAAAAATTGTTATTACTTATTACTCTGTAAATGAATATTTGAGTGCTAACTTGTAACTTTTAATATCTCAGTGACTATATTTTGAGGTGCCTCCACTTTATGTGTTTTTCATTTACCCTTTGTTCGTTAACTAATAATTATTATTTTTCTCCTAGCATTGGTTAAGTTACTCAATAAAAGACATAACCAACGAAACTGCTGATCCGCTAATGATTTCTGCCGGTTGTCTAGTGTTTGTCCAATTTCCCCCTCTATTGTAGTTCTGAACTTCAACACTTCTGAACGAAAAACGTTTTCATATTATGCTGTTTGAACAATTTGTTATAACTTATGAAATAAACATTATTTTGAATTGGGTTTATTATTTGAAAATTAGGACCGATATGAAACTGTTGGCATTTCTTGATGCCGTTTCTGTATCTGAATTGCAGATTACACCCCCCACAGTAGAGAAACATGAATCTGACATTTTTTATTATACTTTTGGCGATATCCATTTCTACACAAAGAAAGAGAAATCACTATATATTGTCTAACAGCGTTTTTACCACTTTTAGCTCCTCCTTCCATAATTTTTCATTCATGAATATTGTACATGGGTCGTCTTTTTAAAGGAAACAACTCTGCAGTAGGACAAATGTATAGAACAACAAAGTCTAATTTGAGATGTATGTCATGTACAGTTAAATTTGCAATTTCTTGTAGTTAGGGAACAAGGCCAGAACGGTGAAGTTCAAACTGGAGCCGTGTAGTGGAACGACCACTTGCTCTCCTAGTCACATTAATAATGCAGATACGAGAATTTGCGATCATCTCGGACACAGAGTTGCGGTGCAACTCCCTGTGAAGGGAATAGTAGCTTACCTGCACCATCTCCCCTGAGATTCAGTTTTTCGGTGTATTAATGTAAATATCGTACTTAATTCATCCCTAAGAAATTTCAAGTTTTATTTAAGAAAGATGGTTTTATTTTACCTTTTTAATTATTTTCCACTATACTTGATTTATTTATTAACTCTGCTTCAGTTTCTTTGCGTTATTTCAGGTCTTATTTATTTTGAGATATTTTATAAACGTAGTATTTAATTGGGCAAGTAGTTAATTTCTTACCAAATGGAATCAGGAATTAAGATAGCTTGATTTAGGCTGTCAAATCCACCAGCCAGTTTTATTTTCTTCAGAAGACAAATAAAACATGTTTTCTTGCAGCAATTTAAGATAGCCTACCTTGTAAGGAAAAGTCCCTGCGCAAAATTCACCGTTGTTTTACTGCAAGTATGTTCCTTCCTTCCTTTAGATCCTAGTAGACGGATTTATAATCGCATTGCACATCGAGAGTGAATGAAGCAGCTGCAATTAAAGTTGTTCAGCTATAAGTCCATTCACAGTAAAACTTGATTAGTGTTCTAAACAGTTTATTGCGTTTTTTTTAAACCTACAAAATAACTTACACTAGGTGCAGTTTATTAAACTTAACTTTTAAATTAAGGAAAACGATAATTTGTTTTTGCCAATATTTCTTTGGTTTAATTTGGTTGGATGGAGGTATACCTCTAGCAAATAAGGAGGGCGGGTGGAAGCCAGGTAAATCCCCTAACACTCACGCTCCCTCCACGCTTCAGCCGCCCTCCTTATTTGCTAGAGGTATAAATGTCGCAGCGATCCGATGGACCTCACGGGATGTAGCATGACTTTTGTTAGAGTGGGCTGTGTACAAAGTCAAGTTTTTTTTACCCAAAAAATGAGGTAACGTATATTTCGAACTCATGGTTTTGTTAACAGTTCGTAAAAAATAATCTCGTTTTTCGCAAAAAGTGGATTTAATACATTCCAGTATCGCAGCTGACGATATATTAGACAAACGGACGAACGGACACGGATGGATTGATTAGTGGACGGATGGATAGAGATGGAGAGAGAGCGAAAAAATAAAGAGGGAAAGAAAGAGATGGGGGACTTGCAAGGCCTGATAGGTGTGTAAGCAAGCAAGCAAGAAGAAATGTATATGGTAAGGATAAAAAATAAAAACGTGTTTAGGTATATTTATAAGACAATTACGTAATAATAATAATAATAATAATAATAATAATAATAATAATAATAATAATAATCTCCAAATCTTTATGAACCCTATTTTGCCAGAAAGACATGTTAGGGTTATAGCTTACACTGCAATATATAGGCTACAGTTAAATATAGAATAGTGATAATATATTAATAACAGTGGCCAATGACAATTATAAATAATAGTAATAATTTTAAAGAATTATTAATTTGACATACTGTATATGACAGTGTTACGAAATCGATTTACTCTTTTAAGCTATGAGTTTACAGATATGCGTTACGTGAGTTTTCCATGGAATTTTTACATTGCCAACAATTTTGCGTTAGAGCTATCATTCTGTAAATAATTGGAGAATACCAGCATTCCGTTAGGGAATTTATTTTCTCGTTGGCAGAAAAAAGTATACATTTTATTATATATACAAAAAAGAAAAGTCACAGGAGGGCTGTTAAATAGTGACATCCATTGATGATTCTCGTTTTATTTTGCCTGCAATTCTTAATAGGGCAGCTTTCTTGTTTTACATCCTAGAATTCTCATGTCAAGTTGCCTCATCTCGTATGAAAACAACATTCTGTACAAAATGTAACTTTTCAAATATTAAATGGATGCCGACTCTCAGAGCTCAATATACTTGAGACATTTATTTATTTTAGCTAGAATGATGTGTATTTTCCTGACATGTACAACATTTCTTAGGTAAATACCCAGCTAAGAGTTAAAAGAGCCTTGGTTTCTGCAAATTATACTCTAGACAGTTCATTTTCTCAGAGCCATCATTGATTAGGGCGTACCTGAGCAACTGAGGGGAAACGTTTTAGTACCCCACCCATGTTGTGACGTATGAAACCTGCTCTTCATGTTCAGTGTCGAAACTGCTTTATTCTGACGTCAAGGGCGACTGTAGTGGGAGACATTACCCCACCGCACAGTGGCACAATGTGAACCAGTTGCGCACCCGTGGATTAGGGGTTGGCCTATGGAAGGACTGGGTAAAAGATAGTCATTTTACTGGAAGATTATATATTTTTTCGGGTATGAGGTTCTTTAAGATGCCGCAGAGTAGCTCATAACGGATTTACTTCCTTTCCAAAAAAATACAAGTCATTATCAACAATGAACACGCGAATTTTGGACATAATAATAAAGATCAGCAAAGCTATTCAAAAGTTGTTACTTTACATAGAAACAGTCACAATTTTAGAAGACACTGTTTTGGAATTGCAATAAATTTGGTTAACTTTAAATTCAATGAAGTTGTCTTCTTAGATAGAGATGAGTTTACTTTGTACTGCAGTGTATCGTATGTCTTGTCGGCTGTAATTGATTTGTATACCCTGAGGGTATTACCCTCGTATTATAAGTTTAAGCATTAGTGTAAATTGTATGTAGTAGATACACGTAACTCACCCAGGGGTTTTAATGTTTACAATAAATCATGAGATTAAGGTTAATGTGCTGAATACAAACGACAACAAATGTGAAAAGTAGTAAAAAAGTGTACATTATACAAGAGAATGACAGAACACAAGCTTACATCTGGGATCTCTTGGTTAAGGTATTATCTATCAAGTTAATCTGCTTAGTGAGGATGTTAACATAGGAGTTTCAACATAAGGAGTGTATGCCATCTATTTCCATTAAATAAATGGTAGTTACTAGCAAGCGAACTTACGGGATCTTTTACGTTCTATTATGTCCTGAAAAAATAATTGTTTTTGGTTTGGTAAATTCTTCTCCTTTTACTAACCTAAACTACACTCCGTGGTGCTGCATCCCTGGAGGGACCTAACATCCGACCGTTGCATCATCTACCATAGGCAGAAGGCAGGATTGGGGATATATGTTCAGCATGCCGACATTCACAGCCATTAATGATGGTTTTAATGACTGGAGTCACTACTAATTAATAGGGACCGGATTTTTAGGTTTTTAAAAACACTGTTTTAGGTTTTCCATTAGGTGAAATAGTTTTTTTAGGTTTTTGTCCAAAATATCGTTTTCGGGTAGAATAATTGGTTAATGAATTTCAGTGTGCTACATAGGATTCAATACATAATACTTGTAAAGTTTAACTTAACAAAATTGACTTAAATTTGTGTAAACTTGCTTTAGGACAATATTATACAATTGAAGAAAGAAAGCATAAACAATCAAAAGAAGCAGTGAAAATAAGATTGTCTCACATTTCCTGGTTACAGTATATCACTAAATATCTTTCAAGATTCTCAACTGTGAAGTTCTTCCTGTTATCTCTTAGAATACATTTGAAGGCAGAAAATGTACTTTCAACCTCACATAACGTCAGCAATGGTTGTTCGTACGAATATTTTAAAAGGAATACGCCGGTACTCGGGTACGTATACATCTGCGCTCCTCTTGCGTGCCGTGCGGCACGCGTGCCGCACGGCACGCAGATGTGTACGGCATTTTGAGGTGCACGCGAACCGCTCGCGTGCTGCTCGCCACGATCCGTCTCCTGTCGGTTTTTTCGACGAACACAAAGGATTTCTGATTTCATATTGGGACGTGTTTTTGGTAGTTGCGTGCTGCACGCGTGCATCTCGCTGAAATTATTTTCACAGCGCTCCGCTCCTCAAGCTTTACTGTACAATTGGCAAATGAAAAAATTATATGAGAGGTTGATGCGAGTCACTTACTCACCTTTTGCGGAATGATAGGTATACAGAAGTAGGAGCTGAGTCAGATGTTGTGTACGTTACTTTGCACTTTCTGAATTTCTTTAAAATACGCTGGAGAAAATCGATCTTTATGTTTGGCTTCTTCCTTAATGCAGGCCTACTCATAAACATTAGCAATAATCTCGCTACTTTGACTGTAGAGTTTCTCCTTTTAGTTTTGACAGTATAGGAGGCATTATCACGTTATTAAATAAATTGCATTCGTTTAAACAATTGCATGCACCCGTGTTGCATGCATTTTTTGCTGTGATTTGTCGTCTCCAAACAGAGTACAGGAAATTCGACTGTTTGTTTATTGTAACATGTTCTATTTTGCTGACGTGCCTAGCTAGCCCACTGGTCCCTCTCTGAAGGACATTAGTCAAGATTGAATGAGCTAGCTTGTTTGTGATATAATCATGGAGTGGTCCGAGGAGAAGATACTGCAGATGAAACATATTTACAAATCAAAACCTCTACTGTGGAACCCAAAACATAAGGATCACTACAAAAAAGTTTAAAGGAGGATGCATGGAGGGAAATAGGAATGGAAATAAATACGTCCTCAGAAGAGTGCAAGAAGAAGATGTAATCTACAGTTGCGGACGCAGAATTTTTTTTCGGGGGGGGGGGATTTGAATATGTAGAAAGAATACTTAAAAATTAATTAACTTACATATATAATTAGTTTATAAAACTGGCCACTTAGAGTGCATATTATAGCCTTTTTTCAAATTTGGGGGGGGGGATCTATCCCCCCAATCCCCCCCTCTGCGTCCGCCACTGGTTATCTATGCTTTCTTGTAACTGGCGAGAGAAAATTAAAGTTAACGCCAGCAAAGGTACAGGAAAAGTTAAGTTATAAAATATAAATAATAACACTGTTTACACACTTTTCAACTCTTGTTTAAAAATGGTTTTGTTTCGATATTTAAGCCGTAGACAAGTTTTGCAATTGAGGATTTTTTTTCAAAACTCGTTTTCTAAGCAAGACAACACACAAAATAATGCCTAATGATGAAAGCTAGTGGTTCGCAGTAGGTTCGTCGCTTTCCTATGGAACGCAAGAGGAGCGCTGTGAAAATAATTTCAACGAGCGGCACGCGTGCTGCACGCGTGCCGCACGGCGCGCAAGAGGAGCGCAGATGTATACGTACCCTAACACTTCCTCTCTTGATAATGTCATCCTAGACGACATTGGATTGAACGAAACGCTGGTGCTATTAATTTCAACTCTTTCAACAATTTCAAAAATTGTCTCTCCGCAAAATATCGATTTCTCAACTGACAAACAAAAAAGACAAAAAAGTAGCCTAAATTAGATATTTTAGGTTTTATATCCCGTTTAGGTACATTTAGGTTTTTATACCCCATTTAGGTATTTTTAGGTGCCACAGAATTAATGTGGGTGAATCCTATGGACATGATTCGAAAAAGCGTATGATCGCTTTTTGTTTTGGAAGCAAGGAAAAAATAGGGAAAAACCTAAGAACCCGGTCCCTACTAATTAATCAAGTAGCTCAGTTTGAATCACGAGGCTGACTACATTTTTCTTCAGACCTCCCTATCTCATAAAAATCATAGGAAGTACCGGGTATTGAACCAGGGCCTCCGAAACCGTAGCCAGCAATGCTGAGCAAAGATCATGCAAGTGGTCCCCTTGACTAAACAAATGATAGAATTCCCACTCGTACCAAACATTTTGAAGTCTAAATAAACATTACGGACCTAAACAGAGGTAAATTTGTCTTGCGTGGGCATTGGCCCCGGGTTTTCAGGTTGGTGCGCTTATGACAAGACCATTCGACTCCAAGATTCTCATTCTAACATTTCTCTAGATCCCTGCAGACCTCACTTTAGGCGCTAATCACCAAGACAGTAGCAAATATAATATCTTCAGTGAGACCGAATTACAAATCTGTCAATAACTATATGTTAATAATAATAATAATAATAATAATAATAATTAGTAGACATTTTTTTTAGTGATGATTAGGTTTCCGCCTAGAAAAAGTTCCTCCATAGAATATAATAAAATGTCTTCAATCAGACAAGTAAATTTGATAATTGTTATCCAAAAACTTCTTTTCCCGTTAAATAATATTTTGGGTAAAATCATAAACTTCAGTACTCTTATATGTAGTTTTTATACTGTGGAATGCAAGATAATTGCAGTTAAAGAACATTTACTATACGACTGAGGATACATTGTAGGAAGTTTTAAACGGAGCCAAATCGTACTCCTTTTGTTTTTGCCGAGGTCTTTGAATTGGTCTCTGAATAAACATAAATATAATTTGTAAAAGTATATTTTGACGATACCTAGAACCATATTCAAGTGACTTGCGAACTATATTACCAAATTTAAGTAAGGGATGTCATAAAAGTTTTATCAAAAATTGTAATTTTACGGAATGTAATTTCAACTTGTCTCTTGTTCAAAATTAACCGTTTGGTTAGAGTAATATAAATCTCTATTGTTAAAATGCATAGTACGGAAATTTAAAATTAGTAAACTCGTGTTCACGCTTCACCTTAATCCCCTTTTTAATTCAGTGTATTCGGACATATAGGCCTAGTGAGAGAATGATTTTATTTAAAATTGTAGAATTGAAAGTCCGCCGGCGTGGTCTTGTGGTTTGCGTATCTGGCTACAGATCCGTCGACCCGGGTTCGATCTCCGCTACCTCCTCTGGTTTTTCTGAGATAGGGAGGTCTGGAACGGAGTGCACTCAGCCTCGTGATTCAAATTGAGGAGCTACTTGATCGAGAAGTAGCGGCTCCGGTCATGGTAGGCCTTCATGGATGTAGCGCCAAGGAGTTTAGTTTTAGAATTGAAACACTTCATAATTATGGAAGCAAAATTCTTATTCAGTCTTCATATCAGAAAATAAATCTAGAATGCTTGTATCAATTTTATATAAGAGTTACTTCATTACACTTCGTGATTCAGACAACAATTATATAGCATTTACAACTTTACATATTTAAGTACAGAGATTTCTGTTTCAATTATTCGTTTGATGCTCTCAGTCGGCGGCAGTCTGTATACATTAAAGCAGAATAAGGTAAAGGTATACGTTTTATTACAGCTCTTCACAGAGAGGATATCATGCACTATGCATTTTATAGTGTTGTCGCAATTATAATAGGAGAGAGAAGATCAGCGACAATTTTATGAAACATGTTTGTTATCTTCATGTCGACTTTTACAAAGTTGCATTCTCCATGTCGGCTAATGGAAATTCTTTTTATTTTAAGCAATAACAGGTTACGGTTCATGAAATTTCAAGGTCAACGTTAAGCTGTGTTATACGTTTTCTAAGTAAGGACGAATAATAAATGTGGATGGAGAGCATAACAGTACTCAACTGCCAGGACATATTGTTTTACGATACTTTAAAATAGCACGTGCAGTTGCGATATCGAACAGTTGTAGGTCAAGGTTGCTGCGTTAAACGCGTTGCTGAAATCAGATTGCACCTCTCTCGCATACTACATCACTCTCATAACGATAATGATCGTATATTCTGTCCACCGTACTTTATTATTGAAACATATCCGGGATGGTTGTAACATGGAATGACTAAATATCACAGCCCCAGAATCAGATGCGCAGAGACATTTCTTCAAAATATATTAAAATATTATAAACCGAATGTACTTAATATGCTAATTCTTGTGATGTTTAAAATATTTAAAATAAGGCTCCATGGTACTACTAGGCCTGCCATTCGACCGCTGTGTCATCTACCATAGACAGGTGGTAGGATTAGGGGGCATGTGGTCAGGATGCTGACACCCACGGCCATTATTGATGGCTTGCTGAAGAGGAGCTGCTACTTCTTTATGAAGTAACTCATCAGTTTGTATCCCGAGGTTGAGTGCACCCCGTTCCAGACCTCCCTATCGCGGAAAAAAATTAGAGATACCGGGGATCGAACTCAGACCTCCGGAACCGTAGTCAGCAACATTAACCACAAGACCAGCAGGGGGTAGTTTAGAATATTTGCACATGATAATATCTGTGACTCATTTTCCTCATACTTACAGTAAATGTTTTCCTTCCTGACACTGGAGACACACGTGTCTGCACATTTCAGAATACATAAAACGCCTTCATGCTCTGAACATTTAAGTAATTGAAAGTGTATGCAAAATTAAGAATTAATGTGGAGGAAATAGAATTGTTCAAGTTTAGAATGAGTGCCTACATGTACATGGCCATTTAGGCTAAAGAACCTCGTTCAGGACCTTTAAATTGCTGAAGAGCATAAATAGTTATCGGAATAACATAACAGGACCTACAAATATAAGAAAGACCCAAAAAGGAATTTTTTAATTTGTTAAACATTTTTTACTTACTGGTATACATAGGTTTATCCTTTTAAAATAATATTCTCATGCCTTTTTTAAAAAATATCTCCTTAAATCTTAGCTGAACTTAAAACATAGGCTACATAGATTTTACTAATCAAATATCTCCTCAACCCTTAGCAGATTTACAAACAATATACATAGATTTTACTAATGAAGGGAAGAAGATATTTAAAGCAAAATGTAAAAATACCTACTATTTCTGCGAATTCTTCAAAACGTAGACATTTTATTTTCAAAAATCTGATTAAAAGTGGATTTAGCATTTAATAAGCAATATATTTTGTGTTTTATCCTGGTTTTATCCTGTTGGTACTGTTTAAAACACACACAAAGAATAACTACTGTCAACTCTGTTAATTTAGGCTTACTTCGCAATAAAAATGTTACTACTGTAAATTTTGAACTTGGTAAGTTACAAGCATTGAAGAATCATAAATTGACGGTCTTGGCACTTGTGTGTCAGGTGATAAGAAGCCATGCACACAACCTTCTTATAAGTAAATTTGGATCCATAAGCTAAACTAGTCTTTCATAATGAAATTCGGTATTATGGTATGATTCTCCTATCTAACTCCTAACAATTCGACCAGCTATCTGAGACAAATTCTGGATAGTGCGCGTTTGTTTTGCCTAAGTTCTCGTTACAGCGCAAATAATAGTCACCAAGGAAGTTCAACAACGGATGTAACGTAGGTAAAGCATACCTATAGGACGTGCATCCGAATGAGGCATATCTGTGTGGGAAATTTCCTTACTCATTTTCTTTATCGGAAGTGTATTCATAAACATGAAGTAAGAATGAGGAAAACTAGTTTATATCTATAGATATCTTCCTTTATGAAATATAGCAGGAAATTATTTACATTATGGTGATCATAAGGATTTAAACATTATGCACTTAGTGCACTTACACTTGCAATCTGGACGCGTATTTCGCAAAGCGTGATTTAATGTGACAAGAAAGAAGTTACAATGTTTCACATTGCCATTTTCAAAATAGAAGTAATAACACTACTGTTTAGTGCATATGTATTCTAATTCCTAGTTTCGGTATTTATCTCACTCTTTGTGAACTGGTTGCATTTAAATAATTTATACTCAGACAATGTTTTGTGGAAGCTTACTGAATATACAAAACCATATAACTTATATGCATATTTTCTCTTCGCTTAAAATCTCCTAGGAATGCATGAATATTTATCTCGACAAGGTAAATTCAACAAAATAACAGTGTCAAATGCACACCACCCTTGAAAAGAAGTCAAGAAGCAAATATTTATTACACTACTTTTAATAACACATGTTAAATGTTAATAATGAATCAACATTACGAGCTATGACTGAATTCAGTTTTTCCTCCATTGTGGCACATTCCGTCTCATCTACCTACCTTCCGACTTCGTTGGTAAACGGCAGGAAGGGGGCACTTGGCCTGGATGACTATTCCCACGGCCGTGCCAAAAACTGATCAACGACCACTTACAATGAGAACTTGAAATATTCTTGTCTTTGGAGAATGTATTGGTCATATACTAGGGGAACGGATTACACAAATCTTTACAGTTTTCATCTGCAAGAAACACTTTAAACCACGACATTTTTAAGCGAAATATTTTCCTTTATACTTCAATTAAGATGTTTAACATACCGGGTACACCCACGATAATTAATTAAAAAAGAAGAGCAAAATAATTAAATCATATTTATTAACACTTGCATTCGAAACATTCACAGGCCTAAACTAAACGATTAATAATAATAAACAGCTAGAATTCCGGTTTTGCAGTGCTTCCACGATTAGAAAGCGCAGCTTGGAATAAACGACCTCAGAATCGAGTTCCCTGGTCCAGAAAACCCCTGCATAGTTAGTTCCGTCCAAATCGATCAATATTTGACAAAAGACGGCAAAGCCACCTGCTTCGATAGCGAAAAAAATCACGATTTCTGCCAGTTTTTCATTCTTAACTCGCGAACGAAAGCGAAAATAAAAAATATTCTGCTTCGGGGTGCATTCGGCCACCCTTCAGTCCATCTACGTGAAAAATTTCAGATCTCTGCGTTCAGTATATTTGCTGGGCATCACGTACAGGCAGACAGACAGACAGGCAAGCACTTCCTTTTATTAATTAGATTGAGATATTAACATACCGGGTAACCGTAAAGATTTATTACATAGCAAAGAAACAATAAAACGTGGCCGAGAGCTCAATACAACATATACAGGGTTCTGTTAGTGAATCAGGGAATTACACTTTGTCACCTGACGAGAGATTTTATTCGTAGTACAGCATAGCGAATTATTCAATAGTTATAAAATAGGAATTCGTTGTAAATTAACCCATACTAGTTCTCGATTGCAGGGGCGTACATCAGGTGTGAGTGAGAATAATGCTATTACAGCTGAATGAGCGAGGAATTGAATTGGATCCACTAGGCAGCAACATGTTATTTAGATTTACAGTATACCGGCTGTCATGCGTTGCATCACCTTTATTTCGCAGCGCAGACAGCCTTTACTTGATGTCACTCAACCTGATGGTTGTGGTTTTGAATCCAGTTGCCACTACCTGTCCCAACAATACCATGCTTTTGGAATAAAAGTACATTTATGTCATGAATACATTCAACGAACAGTATGTTTTATTTCTCGTACTCTACGCATGTATGGTTGATATAAAAAATTAGGAAGTACAATATTTAACACGATGTGCTTGTACTAGAAGCAGAGATAAAGGTATATAATGATTAATCGGTATATTTCAGATTGAACTGAAAGTGAATATTTGTCATATATTAAAATTGACATAAGGGCGGGAATTATCTACAAAAGAAAACATTAGTTCAAGTGCAAATTAAACCAGGAAGATGTATAGTGAATGAAACGTAATAGCTAAGTAAGATCGGTAGTGATTAAATCGACTATAAAGAATTTTTTTAGTTACAGAAACTTTGTAATTTACCATTTATATTTGAAGGAAAAACACTGATGATTATGACGTGATGATGAACATGATAATAATACGAATAATAACTTAAAGGTTATGAACTTATTTGTCCTCAAGTTCATGCCTACGTTGGTTTATAATTTAAATTCATTTCAATATCCTTTTTATGGCATCTTTTGAAGGTCTCTTCTTCACAATTTTCTTTAAAACCAATAATAAAAATAATAAAAAATTCAAGATTGTCATAAATATATCCCTTCGCTACTGAAAACGGGATTGTTGAGATTAATCTGACTATTTTTTGCTCATGTTTCCAGTAAGAATCATAAACCATGAATCCATGAAACCAATCCAGTGTAAGAATATGTGGAATTTTATGGCATAGGTGCGATTGGTTTTTCATCTATTTTCATAAACTTACCATTGAAACATCTTCATGGCTGTAGCTTCTTTTGTCAGTAAAAATAACTAAACACGTGATTGGGTGTATAGAAGCTGCATATGAACAAAATAAGATATTAAAATAACGTATAATTAGGTGCGTAGTTATGAAGTATTTTAAATCTAGTATACTTATTATATGTATTATTATATAATTATGTATTGACGTATTTAAAATCTTATAATAATAAACACAATATTAATAACATATTTTTTTATCAATGAGCCAATGAAGTTAAGACATTGAAAAATCGCACGTCGCGCGACTATCGACGATGTTGTGACGATCGATATATTGATTGTTTCGCCACAAGCTTACTCGGTTACAATGACAAAACTAGCGTAATTTCGTTCATTTTCGTGGTTTTATATTATTCATTACATGCTTAACTTTGTAAGTATTCGCTAAATAGTCACAAATATGACTTGAGGTCCGGATCTCTCGTTATATTACCCATAAAATTTAACTTACATCTAAATTTGCAACAACAATTTGGTACCGTGTTGAAAAATCATTTCGTACTCTAAATTATCAAGGTACCAATGATCAGCATCCAAGTGACTGCTCGCTTAATTTTCAAGTCACATACTAAACTGTACTCCGTGACATTACATTCCAAGAAGGGACATGGCCTACCACCAGACGCGCTGCGGTTTTACCTCCGTTTCTCGATTTCATTGGTTCACGAAGGATTGGGGTCATATCTTATGACGCTTCCATAGCCATTATTGGTAATTTCCTCGATAGAATGAACTTAGTAATTAATAACTAATAATTATGATGATGAACTAATGATGATGCGGATGATGAAAATAATAACGATTCTTAATGGAGCAATAATGAATGACTTATTATATTAAAATAATTTCAAATTCAGAATATAACAAATCTAAATACTGATCAGAATATACTGGAACAAAACGATACTGCAAGCTTGTCAATATGCATATAATATGAGATCACTATGCTACGAATTTATTGGGGAGGGAGTTGATCTGCATAGTTAAGCTTCCGAGTTCCATGCATAGCTGCCTAGTGAGGATGACGTACCTGCTTGCTTAACATGATATCATTCTCGTTCAATTCCTGGGTATAAATATAAGCTGAATATTAGACTTATATATTAAATGCCGAATACAAAATTATTCCTATTTGGTTTCAATTGTTTTCGTTAAGGTTATTATTATTACGTATTTCATTCGTAAATATGTTATGCAGTGGGGAAATATGTTTTAATTGTTATTTAACGACGGTTGTATACTCCAATTAGGCCTAAAGCCGTCGAGTGTGTGCCGAAATTTTGTCCTGCTGGCGATTTTTTACATGCGTGAATTATGTACACATAGGCCTATGGATCTGTCGACTTTACGCACACATAAATGCTGCACCCTAAGAAAGAACAGACTCATTGCTGTAGTTAGAAGTAAGTAAGTAATTACTATTCAGTAATGTATCGTTCTAGATGGTTTCCTAGGCATTTGCAAATTCCACCCAGGGGTTTTAGCATTCCCGTTAGTCTATTAAACCTTAAAATAAATGGAACAGGAAACCTGGACAACCTAATTAAGGTGACAGAATACTCAGGACAGTTGAACCAATGAAGACTTCAATTTTATTTATTTTTGCCTTGAGTACAGAAACTTTTTAAATATTCTCAGACATCTTGCGGGATGTTTAATCTTCAACTCTCTGTGCAAGAAATTACTAGTTTAACTTAAGCGTGATGTATTTAAGTAAATTACAGTGACTATAATTAATAAATGTATAATGTATAGTTCTTTAGAGTCAACTGACAGTCCTGATTGTAAAAGAGAGAAAATAATACAGATTTAATTTAAACGACAAAATATAAAAAAAATTAAGAAAAAATGTGATAGGCCTACAAGCATTTTTAATGGAGTATAAAACGATTTAGTGCTGAGATTTTCTAAACAAACTTCGGAAAATACTTTGACAGTAGGAAATCGCCATTACATGTAGCCTATTTGTTTCAAATAGTTAGTGAAACAGTCAGAACTTATTTAAAATATGTATGCATTAATGATTTGGAGAAAAAAGGAATAAGAAGTATTAAATTATCTCGTATGATTACATCAATTCACTAATATAATTTCTTTATAGAAGCTTTTAATACATACAGACCCAGAAAAAAGTTGAAAGGATTTCCGATGGAAACAGAAAAAAATTAAGTAGACAATTTCTTGGTAACAGAAAACCACGCTTTTGTGAAGAGTGGGAGTTAAAGATAAAACTTCAGTTCCCATTTCCAGTATATGATATTCTTATGAAGAGCTTCAAGGAAATCTTGTTTGTTTATTCGACTTTCATAATTTGGTTTACGTCTTCATCCTTCCTCACTCCTTCCACCTTTCTCACTCGCTCTCTCTTCTCTCTCCCAAACTTATTTCCTTAAATCATACATGTTTACAAATTGCCTTCGTGCCACATGCACTCACATTTTTTTAAAATTAAGTTATATTTAAAACAAGTTTAATGTAGGCCTACTATGTTGGACAATACAATAAAATACCTGATTTTATTAAATATATTTTTTAAGAATACAGTACAGGGTTCCCACAAATGCATTTTCGGGTTTTGAACACTCGTCACTTACGTTTACACTTTTAATGCAAATTTATTTTTATTAACGCTTGGTCTTTCGGTGTAGTGACACAATGGTCAGGGCATCTTGCTTTGTAATGCAGTATTATTTCAAATCAGAAATGTCTTCTAACTGTGTCATTATCGACGGTGTTAACTGTCGAGTAAGAAAAAGCTTCCTTGAAATACTTTGTATTGCATCCCGGAAGACAACTAACTAAACTAAACTCCGTGGCGCTACATCGCTGGAGGGACTAGGCCTACCGTCCGACCGCTGCGTTTTCTACTTTAGGCAATTGGCAGGATTGGGGTCAGAATGCCGACACCCACGGTCGTTAATAATGGTTTCCGTGACCGGAGCCGCTACTTTTCAATCAAATAGCACCTCAGTTTGTATCACGATGCTGAGTGCACCCTGTTCCCAAAAAATCCGCGGAGGTACGGGGATCGAACCCGATCCTGCGGGTAGGGAAAGGGAAAATACACTAACGGTAATTTTACTTACAGTGAAATTAATTCTTCCTGGCAGCGGAGAAACGCGTTTCAGGGGAAGGGCATTCAGAGGTGATAGTTGAATTCACTTCTGCACGATGTGACTGCTCTGAAGCCTGACGTACGAATCTTATCAATACACCTTCAATATTTCGTTATAGACTAATCCATGCTACTGCCCATTCGTCTGAGCACTGCCACAAAGAAATAATTTCACTGTAAACTGTATCGAACAAGCATAAACAATTATTAACGAATAAAGACACACAATAGAGATGTAAAACAAGGAACTGTGATATGTGCAGCTATGGCTTAAAATTTACCTTTGATTTTTCGGATCGCTGCAGAGAATATTTACATTCTTCTTCAGCATTCACAGAAGAACGAAGTTCCTAATAAGCTGCTAGCAAGAACAATACCGCTCTGTGTGCAACTCTCTGCACAATAGGAATAGTTCTCCTCGTAGAATGCGTTTTAACCAACCAACAAATATTCATATAAGCCTTGTTTTCGAAGCGAGTTTATTAAATTCGTACTATTTTACATTACTTTTAGGGTTTTAAAGCATTCTATGGACAGTAAATGTCTTCTCAATCTGTATTTCTCTCTTGGACATAGTATTATTCTCTACAATATAATGATTTGGGGCAGGGCAACGAATATATATGGGCGATTCTTCAAATACGGTAAAATTTGGAGTGTGTAAAATCCAATTTTTTTACTTTGTTTAAAAAATCTAAAAAAAATCACAAAAATACTTCAGGGGTTACTTGATTATAATATGACACCAGCAGAGCTTAAATGTTTATATTTTTATTTATTTTACTTTCTTTATTTGTTTAAAGCCATGTGAATGACATCCGTGTACATGTGGATGGCAGAAGGCAACATTAATTACTAACTTTGGCCACAATCTGATTTTCTTTATGTGATTTCATATTTTTCTCAGCATACTTCAGTTGATTTTGCATCAAATTTGCAAATTTGTGTGCATACTCCGGAATTAATGTAATTTTAACGAGACTGTGTTTTTATGGTTTTGGGGGAGGGGGAAATCAAGCAGAAATTCATTTAATCAGTTTTAAGATCTTAAGTACAGGTCACAGACACCACAAACACAATAGTATCCTACATTTATCATCTACATGACTTGAGAGTCACCCACATACCCCTTCATGAGACATGTGGATGACACAAAAATCAGGCATGTGGATGACAAAAAAGGAGTTTTAGTGGTCTCAGCAAGCCATTTCTAAACCTCTGTAAGCTCAACTTCAGTCAAGTACTTTGAATTGTTAGGTTTATCATAGTGCATAATCAAAATTAATAAATATTCACTTTCTGCCTACTTTCTAGAAGCCATGTTAATGACGGGGAATAAAAACGCTTACCTTGAAAATGATGCAAAGTCCTTTGTTAATCCCAAACTGTTTGTAAGCAAGCAAAATTCAACCTTACAATTCAACCACAAGCTGCCCTGTTGGCTTTCTAACACTGTTGCCAGTTATAAAAATTTCTCATTTCTGCAGAAAAAAATTCATTCTTTTCAGCCATGTGGATGACCAAAAACCCTTGGGACATTCTTTATGTTCATTAGGTGGGGTGACAATTTTATTTCATTTTATTTTTTAGGGGTTAATATTCTTCACACATTCATACTCATTGACAGGAAAAAAGTTGAAAAGGAAATAACATTTTGTTTTGTGGAAAAATGCATTAGAATATACAAAACCGAGGTTTGGGACAGGGCATGTGGATGACATTTCATTGAATTAAGTTAGATTTTGGAATATCAGAATTTAAAGTTAGTGACATTTCAAATTGATAGTTGTAGTATGGAAGTAGTAGAAACAAAATATTATTTTAATTTGTTTAAAAGTTGAATTTGAAGGGAAATATCACTCCGGAACACAAATTTTCCCGTATTTGAAGAATCACCCATATATATTAGGATATTCGTTGCTTAAAAGAAAATTTTAAGGCTTATTTTTAATTTGAAATGAAGGAAGTCCTTAAGAACGGTTTTCAAAAGTAACAAGTTTTTAACTGTAACAGAAATTTTAATATACAAGGTTGCTTTATTTTATTTTAATAACCAAAGAGATGTTCATTTGTAAATTAGAATTGCATCAAAGTTGATGTACATATTTTTAAATTCCGTACTTTTAGATACACTAAATCACCAGTTTATATTGTCGGTAAGGTTATAAATAATTTACTAGCTAGTATTTTTAATGTGGAAAATTTCAGGTGTTTTAAATTTACGCTTAAACATTATTTGTATGAGAAAACATTTTATTCTTTTAAGGAATTTTTACAAATACAATTAATGCACTTATTACGCCTTGACAATGTCTTTCTATACGATGTACAGTTAAATATGCAATAAATGATATGAAATGATATAACTTATTATTAAAATGTCATTAATATTATCTTTTTATACTAAGTTAAGAGTCGAGTAAAACAAAAATGCGGTTCAATGTGATTTATTAGGTTTTTTATGACTGCAGTAACAAGGCGTGCAATGCTAAAAACAATGGCAAAATTATTTTATGGTGCTCATTACAGCAGTGAACTGCAATCAGTTAACTATTTGATCCTGGCTCTTGCCTTGGTATCTTTAGCAATGTATACTATTAAAGACCTTCTTACAGATAGCGGGCTTGTCCTTCAACTCTCCTGCACTGCACTGTATTAGTTTTATTTATCATGTGACTTCATTCACCGAATTATTTAATAAAATATATTTTACTTCTGCATGTGTTTTGATGATGCTTTCTATATAACAGTCGAGGCTTTCTCGGCACTGATTACTAATAATGGTTGCAGGGCTATTAAAAATAGCGAAATTTTCGGCCGCTATCGTGTTATGTTCCCTGAGGAAGGTCGCATCCGTATCTTAGGCTTAAAAGCTTTAGAATAGGACATCTGATTATGAATTAGTTATTTTATTCCTTTCGCGTTTACAACATGCATGATATGCAAGCAGTCAATTATAGAGTTACAGCTATCTAATCAGGAGAATGAATATATTAAAATTGGTGACAAAATACTTAATAGCTGCAATTTATTTTGAGTTGTCCAGTAAAAGAAAATAAATTGAAGCTCGTAAATAAAATATTTTAAATATTTTAGCTATAAGTTCATCATACTGAAGTATCTCATATTGGAAATAACATACTGTAAATGAAGTATTATTAAAATACTCCTTGTTTTATGTGAATATTTGTGAACCACTAGCATAAAACAGTGGCAATACGCGATAATAATACAGATGATACGCTTAGCTTAGAAGATAAGTCTACATGTAAAATATGTGCATACTGTAGAAAAAAGCAAAAATAGGCCTAAAATACCATCTTTTCTAGCTTAGAATAAATTAATTGCAGAAGAGATGAATAAGGATTTTAAGAGCTCCGTGTGGACTAGTTCTGAGATCGCTCTCAGAATGCATTGCAGCCTTGTGGCGTCGGGCTCACTGTAGCGGCAGAAGTGGGACATTTGAAACAGTGTCCAGCAGAAAACTTACTTAGCTCTCTCTCTCCAGAACACAGTCTAAATCTAATTAAGCTATTGGCGTAAGCTTGTTAAAACTGCATTAGGGCGTATCACACAATAATTGTGGCAAGATAATCGTAAGTACGGTATCTTGAAGTTAAGTCAGCAATATATATGCCTAGGCAGTACAACTTCAATACAAGTACGAAATTTAAGCAAAGAAAGTAATATGTACAAATGATCCTCCAAAGGCAAAAGCGAAACAGTTATGCGAAATAGGCGTAACGCCTATTGCAAGTACGTTTCATTTTCGTCTCTTTTTATTATGCAGATGTAACATAATATTTCATAATAATAACTAGGTAATAATATCTTCATACTCTAACAAACACGAGTACCAGGAGCAATCCTGGGGATGAAGGAAGCCGGTGCGTAAGGCCGACAACCTTATCACCTTCACATCCGAATGTCTAAAATCGGGGAGACTTCCTGGAACCTTTAGGGCCTTCATGGCCTGTATAGGGAACACTTTAAAATATCTTGATGTAGCACTTTAATTTTGACAAATGAATCGGTCATTTAAGAAAGGGCTCAATGACACTTTTTTCCAAAATGGATGTTATGAGGAAAATGGATTCACCAGGGGTAGATGCATGATTCTGTTAAAGAAAGACTCAATTCCACCTACTAAAGGTAGTTCTACAGCAGCTTGAATATACCATTCAGTTTAGAAATGCCTCAACTCCAGGAATGGAGTCCTTTCAATACTGAACTTTTCTGATACCTAGCAGTGAATGTAAGACTTATGGTCATTGTTCCTTGATTTTGGTTTAATCAAGAGATGTATCTATAAGCTAGATAGAATTCTTTCTATCAGGGAATATGTACAAATCATTGTCAACTCAGCAAAACAAGGAAAATTTACAGTTTTATTGGTATTGGCTGATGACTTTCTACAAGTCTCAACATAGTGGCAAAATTATTGCAAAAGACTGAAACCTAAGTTTTTTAATGAATGTCAGTATGATTCAATGAACCCAGTACAAATTTGTGCTTCAACATACATTAGGGATATATATCAGCCACACCTCAGATGTGAAATATCTGCAATATCAATTGTGAAACTTCCTGAAAAGTGTGCTTATGAAAATAATGTTCCCATTTACACCAAGCAACATTTGTCAAAACTAATGTGTTATAACGTATACCAGAAGAACATAAGCATTTCTATGTAGATATGTAGATTTTACACTTACTGAATGTTTTCATTGATGTAGGACTGTATTTAGTATTCAAGATATTAAGTTTTACATAGATCATATTTTAATGCTACATAAATCAATCATAATAGTTGATTTTATTTTAAAACTGTGTTTTTGCACAATTTCAATGTTAAGTGTGAGAGATATACTTTTGAAAGGGCTCAATTCCATTACCTTCAATTACTATAATACATCATGTAAGCACACTGTATTTCCATTTCACATGTAGAGATATTAAAAACACCTATTATAAGACATTGCATATGGAAGAATTTACTAACTGTCAATATTTCTGTAAATAAACAGTTTTTTCTTTCTCCTGAAAAATGATCTTTTCTGTCATTAAGCCCTTTCTTAAATGACCGATTCAAATGTATAATTGCAATCATGTATACAAAAAGTAGTATAGGCCTATGTATACTTACATAGGCTTATATTATAGGTCACACAAAATTGTGTATTTCAAATTATTGTCTTCAAGAAAGTAATGGCTGTTCTCATTTGAGCTTTATGATTTTGCAATTATGTCATTATTTACGACAAAATTTAAATAAAAAATGCACTTTCAACGTCCGATTTAAGACTTTCAGTTTAAATAGCTCCAGAGTAGCCTATACGAAGAACGATCCCTTTACATATAAACCCCTTAAGAAATAGAGAAAAGTTCATATTACCTTTCTATACTACAGTATATTAATTGAGCGTGTAACCTATGAATTTTATTTATATGTCTTTCTCCATCCCTCTCTTTTACTGTCATACACATACAGTATTAGGCCTAAAGGAACAGATATACACAAAGAATCACACCCGGAAACACACATACAAACACAAACTCTAGTAAAATATACAAATACTGCCAAGCTCACATGCACACATACACACACCTCTCATGAAGGCCTTCCATCTGCTCCCACGCAATTGAGGTAGCTTTCACTCGGTTTAAGGTGCAATGTTGAGTGATGTACACATTTTTGTTAAGGCAACTTCCAGAGAGGAAACTTGCAATAGAAAGGCGTGTTGCTGCAGCTCATTATATCCTTGACATTTAGCCGATCTTGTCACTTTATTGACTTCTATATCCGAGCAGTTTACTACGAGTTGGGTTAATAGCTTCCTCCATGATAAATCACAGTTTTTACAGGTCAAAAGCTTGGCTGCAGCAACGTGGCCAGTGTTGTTGCAATTGATGAGATAGGTCGTAAAAAAGCAGTAATTTAAATCTAGTGTTCTTGTTCAAGTTGAATAACTTCTTTTAATGGTGCCCTGAATGTCTTTTAAGCAGTAACACTACCACAATCCTTCTGCTAAGTTAACACACTTTTTTCTCTGACCTAAATATGTTTTACGGCTTTGCTTGTCTACTCGAGCAGGTAAGAAGTAGCACATGCATCTATACAAGTCAGGAATTTTACAGAGTCGCTCTATAATTAAGAATTTTTCCTTCATATGCAGTACTCGTATATTCTTATAAGGTAGACTTTTCTAAAAATAAGCCGAAGTGGATGAAATGCACAATTTCTATTCACCTTTTGTCATTAAACATGTATAATGTTTGCGGTAAGTTTTTGTCTTTAAATTTTACCAACTCATTTGTGTTTGGAAATTTGTATATACCGGTATATATATATACTCTATGAATATAAATAAGCACTATATATACAGAAATTTGCAAATAAAATACAAAAATGCAAATTTTAAAAGAAAATATTGCTTGAGAAATACATTTACTTAAAATGGAATGTGATGGTTTGAGTGCTTGTTTGATTTAGGTTTTCTCGCGTACTCTCATTTTATTTTCTCCAAAACAAACTTCTTTATGGCCTTGCCATTGCTCCTGAATGAAAAGAAATTAAGTGTTCCAAGCAGACGTTATGGAATTGGTAAAATTTGATAACGATATTGATATTTCTAACTAGACACCTAAATAAATTAACAATTTTATTCTTCATAGTGGAATTCCATCTCATAAGTTGAGAATTCTTTGTATTCTATGCTCAAATAATAACAAAGTTAGCTGATCATTTGCTGTAATTTGTTTATATATACAAGAAGGACGAGTCACTAACGATTGAATAATCCTCAACGGACGGATTTAGGCGGCCGTTCACGATCACTGCGACAGAGACGCTGAAGTAGGAAAGATCCAACAGTCTGGTAGTGGCCGGGAACGCCTAAGCACAATGTCTAGACTGTCCCGCAATGCATACAAGTAAAAGAAGTTGCCGAATGTTTTCACTAATCTTTTCGGCGATAAAATTGTTATGATTGTAAGAAGTTGGAACTTCCTGAAAATTAATATTGTGAAACGCAAAACCATACAATATTATTTCGTGAGACATTCTTCTTGTGCCATCCTTTGATGCGATAGATAGAAAAGGAAAAGGCTTGAATAAATATTCTGAAAACAATTGGGAAAGAAATTTAATTCACCTTTCCCTTTAAGTGTTTGCACATGTAACTGCCTCTTATAATTCTGAAAGTTGTCCATTTATATGTATAACACTGATTTCAATTCCAGCATTCCATTTTGCTTCAATTTCACTTCTCAGAAATCTATTGAATGAATTGTGGACATTTCTGGGCTTCTGTATAGCTTTACTTGTCAGACTTTCTTCAGGAAGGGGCACTTTTCTCAATAAGTTCATTGTTTTCGAAATACCGGTTTCTTACTAAATATAAATCCGTTAAAAAGATGGAGATTGAGAAGGGGCTTTGAGAGTGGAATATACTGAGAGGTGGGTTTATGTAAAAATTAAAAACCATTACAAACTGCACAGATATTTCTTTGAAAAAAAAAATTATTGCAAGTGTTTCTAAACTAGCAGGCTGAAAAATGCAATACTCTTAAAAGTTACTCATGTAGGTGACCAATGTTATGCATTATCTATGTACTATAGTAATTATCTTTTAATATTACATTGGAGTATCTCTCTGCTACAATTACACAATTTCGTCAGATTTTATCACATTTTTCGTATTATTATTATTATTATTATTTTATTATTATTCCCTACTTCTCTCGTTCAGGGAAGCGTTTCAATATTCCGAACTATAATAAACCAAGTCATCCTGAAGTTCAGAGTGTTAAAGGCACCGGTGGGAAATCTTTTCAAAGTACCGTAAGAAGATTCTCAAGAAAATACACCAGAAGTGTGATAATTAAAAAATATAATATATTATCGTCTACATAAGGTTACATTCCCTGTGTTTTTATTATGATTACCTATTATTTTCCGCTGACATTTCTTCCTTACTTAAGAAATTTCTTGGGATTTGAATGAATTGTCAACAAGTTTATTTAATTTACTCTGTATGAAATATGTGCATAATGAAAATCCTTCAAGCCGAGGTTTGAAAACTGGATGCCGCATTAAGATTCCGTTCTTTCCTACCTCGTAGATTTTCCTCCCATACTTTAAATTATTGTGGTGTTGTCTAATACCTGCATAGAATACTCTACACAATTATTAACTGGTTAATCCACTCAATATTTTCTTACCTGATACTTCCAAAACTGACACAGCGTTTATATCCCATGCCAAGGCAGACTGACCGAACAATATGTTCCCACCCAGAAGAACTCTATGAATATTTGTGTAGTTAAAATCATCACTCGTAAATTTCCGATACATGTTATAATTAAACTTCTGACACAATTGTCGAGGGATTGAAAAGCAGTTATGTGCTCAGAAGGAAATAAAAGAAACCCCTCTATATTTTTGTAAACAAGCTAAAAATATACTATTTACAACTACCGAGGTTTGCAGGCGTGGATTTAAGAAAAACATCACGTTATTAGCTTTATACCCAGATATTCGCAATAAGTTATTTATTTTTAACGTGTATCACACCTATAATTTTCTAGTAAGTGCCCCCATAACAGTTTTTTCTAGAGATTTCTGTACAGCTTGTTATAACGCTATACAGAAATCTCTGAAGAATTCGAAACAAATCACATTTCTAAGTTTTGTCGAAGGCTCTGATATATTAATATTTAGCTTTTTTGACTGAACTGAGATTACTACTTTTATTATTTACATCAGCATTAGTGACAAATGCTACTAAACATAACTGAATTTAATCTTAATCCGTATGCTTTTATATTATTTTTATAATTTCAAGTACTCCCTATGACTAAAGAGGTAAGCAAGTGCAGGTAAAACAACAGTCACTTCTAAGCTTGGGAATAATGAAGTCGCTGTCTGTTGAGAAAGGATTACCGGTGACATATGGATGGACGGGACTTGATTGCGTTGTTGCGTGAGAAACCCATTTCATGAGCCGCTCTCACTCTTTCATCAGGGTCGGAAGCGATATCGGAGAAACAGCACGCGAACTGACCTTTCCCAAGTCAAAGCTAGGGAAGCCCTTCCATTTCTGATCGCCCGCACGTGGAGTTCCTCGCGGTGGGGTGGGGAGACCGCTCGGCGCAGTTCGGACGTCTTCGTGTTGCCATGACATCACAATGCGCATGTGCAGTGGGGACGGAGCACCACTCCCCCAACATCGCTCCTAGTACGAAGACTACCTAGCCACGTGCTGTCAGTAGGGGAAGTAGAGAAGTAAATACCATAACTTGAACACAATACTCGGGACGGGTAGTGATGTGATCTTACTCATTCAGTCAGCAGATTGCCGGCAACATTGTCGGATGCATCTTCTTCATCATCGTACTTCAGAAACACTTTGTGCAATTTACTTTCCGGGATGGAGGATATCTGGGAAAAAACTCAGAAGGAATGGATAAAGAATTTATTACTGGCCTATAAACCCAATACGCTGCCTGGTAAGAATTTACTGCCATCGCTGTAATTTTTATATTTTCCATATCAACATAAAAATACTTGTAAATAATTTTTTACTAGTTTGCAAGTTTAATACAGGCACTGAGATTGATAAAGAATTCAAACTACAGTAACATATTATTTCACAAACTATTCTAGCATTATCCTGAATATTTTATTTAATTTACTGTTTTCTTAAGTTATGTTGAAATATTATCTCTCTATAATTTAATTTATTATCTTTAATTAATTTAGTTAATTTAGTTAATTTTATTATCTTTAAGCTGACAAAGCTGTACAAGACTATTTCGCATACAATGTTACGATTAATCCAAAATTTTGTCTTTAATTTACTTCTTTTTTAATATATTTTTTGCGGAACATTGCCTCTTTAAAAGTACGGGTAGTTAATTTGTTGTTTCTTTAATATATTTAAGTTGTCTGCGCTAGTTAGTAGTCTGAAATTTCAGCGTATCATAGAATTATATTGAGGAGTATCTTACGAGTTATAGTTTTCTTTTAAATAAAACTCTTATACCAGATCAGGATCGATTTGTGCTCACATGTGGAATAATTTCAAAGTAAACATTTCTGTATTACTGAATGATTTAAATATATTTCTGGACATTTAGGGAATGCTCTACATAAATGCTCATTTCTTATTAAAACCATTTTCGATTTTACGCCACGAAAATCGCCATAACTCATAATATAATATGTAAATAGAGATTTTAAGTTCTGTCTCTGTTTCATGCTTATAGATTCTTTCTGTTTGACGAAGTTCCATTTACTTGCATTTGTATAATTTAAACTAAATGAACAAATTAATTATTGTCACTTCGGAATAATTATTTTTATTTCTCGTTGTTTGCAATTCTAAACAATATACCGTACATTTTACTTGATATTATATTAAAAATATACACTCTACTAAACATTCCTGAGGAAGGCCACAGAGGGAAGATGGCCGAAAGCTCGAATCTGATAATGCTGACACGGCTGATAACCCGTGAAGCCATCCTGAGTAATCAGCGCCGTGAAAGCTTCAAATCTTATAAATTAAAAATAGTTGCTTACGAATTCATTACGTTATTTTTACCTAATAATTCGTTTTATATAATTTTAAAATAACGAAAATGAACATTTTGCACATAATACTTAATTTATTGTCATGTTTCAACTGGTAGATTTAAAAAAAATAATAATGTCATTTCTTTATTTGTGATTGCAGATAATATCTGGAATAGAGTCTCAGAAATGGTGGGTTACTTCAATACGGAAGAGGGCAGCGGAAGACAACACGGCCGTAGCGTCGAGTGTGCCGGAGGACCCATGCTTCCAGAGCAGATGCCGGAGGAACGGGAAGCTCCCGTCAAACGCTTAGTCTGCAGTCCGGATTTACCAGTCTTTTCCTTAACTCAGGCGTTCGAAGAAGCCGCAGCGGCTGCCGTGGTGGAATCGACGACAACAACGGCGTCAACCGCACCAGCTCCCGTGGTACCGACCACGGGTGACAAAGTGTACGAGTGCTCATTCTGCCATAAGACATTTCCTCAAAAGAACACTTATCAGAACCACCTGCGCTCGCATGGCAAAGAAGGCGAGGATCCTTACCAATGCAACATATGTGGGAAGACATTTGCGGTGCCGGCACGTCTTACCAGGCATTACCGCACGCATACGGGAGAGAAACCTTACCAGTGTGAATACTGTAGCAAGTCTTTCTCGGTGAAGGAGAACTTGAGTGTTCACCGGCGCATCCATACGAAGGAGCGGCCGTACAAATGTGACATTTGCGCGCGGGCGTTCGAACACAGCGGCAAACTTCATCGCCACATGCGGATCCACACGGGCGAACGCCCTCACAAGTGCGGGGTGTGCGCCAAGACCTTCATCCAAAGCGGCCAGCTCGTCATACACATGCGCACACACACGGGCGAAAAACCATATGTCTGTGCGGCGTGCGGTAAAGGCTTCACGTGCTCCAAACAACTAAAAGTGCACACCAGGACGCATACGGGTGAGAAACCCTACTCTTGCGATATTTGTGGCAAAGCGTTCGGCTACAATCATGTGCTCAAGTTGCACCAAGTGGCGCACTATGGCGAAAAAGTGTATAAGTGCACCATCTGTAGCCAGACCTTCACGTCCAAGAAAACAATGGAGGTGCATATCAAGAGCCACTCCGAGCCTACCAGCGCTGCCAGAAGTCCACAGCCTCCTTTGGTGCAATCTTCAGGGCGGCCACAGACCGGGGACTTGGGTGAGTCTTCATGTGCGTCCTCTAGCAGCGACAAGGAAAACAAGGGTGACAGTGACTGCGAACCTCCCCCTAGAGTCCCATCTCTCCCTAGTGAATACGATCCCTCCGATATCAGGTCCATCTCACCGTCCACTAACCTTCACTTCTCACCACCCCCACCCCACCATCGTCAACCAGAGCAAGAACACCATAACCAGCATCACCACCAACAACAACATCATCACCAACAGCACCAACATCAACAACAGTTACATCATCAGCATCAACAGCAGCAACAACAGCAGCAACAACAGCAACAACAACAGCAACAACAGCAACAACAACAGCAACAACAGCAGCACCAGCAGCAACAACAACAGCAAATGCAATCTCTACCTCCTCCTCAGTCACAGCCTCACCCCAACATCAGAGAGCTGTGTTACTCAATATATTGCTCAGGTAATTCACCTTATCAGCAGCGGTCTTCAGGTATTTCATCTGGGGTGAACCCTGTACTTCTTGCCGTGGCCGCCGCCGCCTCAGAGGGCAGAAGTTTATCGCCACTTCCAGGTTCAGATGACATGGATGATGATGACATGTATAGAAGGCGGCAGGATGACATTATGATGGAACCGGCGCTGCCAGTCACCGAACCATCAGTATACGTATGCCCAGAACCTCTGGCGTCTATGCAGAGGCGGACGTCACCATACCACTTCCAATTGCCGCCCCCTGAATATCTTGACGAACCTCAACTCGGCCTGCCCCTCACGCCTGCGTACAGTAGTTCTAGCTCCAGTTCCAGCTCCAGCAGCGCGGGAAGCAGTCGGCGCCGACAGCCAGAAGAGCCTGAGGATCAGGAGATCGTAGAAGACGCTGAAAGCGATCCTCTGCTGACACCTCCCTGCAGCAACCCCGTCAGTCCCGTCCCTTCTTCCTCCCCAGACCCCATAGACCTCGTTACAGTCAGCCGGGAAGCCCTTATTCTTCCACCCAGAAAACGCTCAAAAATGATACTCAAGTCCATGGAAACGGCAGAGCCGGAAGTAGTGTCCGTCCGGTCGAGGTCTGTCATCCACTATGCAAGGGCGTCATAATAGACTGCCTGCCATGAATTATGATCTCACAGGCTGACTCTTAGCTAGATTTTAAACCTCCCTAATGTCTGTGATAACAGTGGTATTTCCATTCCGAGATCCAGTGAAACTGTCGTAGGAAAAAACTTCCTTAAAGCAATAACGGGCAATGACCAAAATACATCTGTGTTCAGTATTCAAAAAGCCTGTCTGACAAAACGGAGTTGTAAGAATCACAATTTCTCTCGAGGTAAGATGCAGTATGTACTGAGAGAAACTATGTACCAGACATTGATTTCGGGTATTAAAATAGCAATTTCCTCCACATGCATGAACTGTAAATAAGTCTACTATAAAGTATCATGTATAATATACCTTAATGTTAACTATTGTACTGTCACCGATTTGGCAAGTTCCTTTACACGAGTGCGCCGGTTCAATACTTTGTACATAAAACAAACTCCCATATTGTAGTTAGCAAAGAAATATGAATGGTTTGTGCCATGTAAGCGATTGTCATTATTAGGTGTCGTAGCTTTATTAGACTGTCAAAGATATAGAGATTCTCAATTCCTTCTCTTGTGTTTGTTGAAGGCACCCAATAGGGTAGGCCAGTATGCAATAATACGATAAAAGGAAATTAAAAAAAGAATCCTTAAAAAGGAACGAACATTGGGTTTTTGGTCCGATGAACGAGTAGCCAAGTTAGTCTTTAGCATTTAACTAAAAATGTGTCAACAAGTCTATTTGTGTTCAGAGAGAGAGAGAGATATATATAAAATTTTATAACTCCTTATTTTTCTAGTCATTTTGTTTCTCAAAATTATTTAAGCTACAGGTAATTCTAAAAAATCGAATCAAAACCGATGTTCGTAACTGTAACAAAAAGTCTTAAAATATACCTCACGTAAAACATGCAAGTGTATAATATAGTGTATAAACCTGAATTTGTTTTTTTTAATTTGTTCTATATATAGATTTTGGTAGACTGTAAGTCAGTAAAATAATAAAGTTTTCCATTTGTTGAAATACCTTAAGTGTTAGTTCTGATCAATCATAATGAATTGTCATTTCGTATTTCAGCCTCTGGTAGACGAGATAAAAAAAAGAAGACTGAATAAGAGCCTTCATTCAAGTGTAAACCATTCCCAAACGTCAACAATATATATGTTCTTAACCAATGAACGAGAAAATACTATTTATGAAATTTAGCTAATGGTAAAGTCGAGTATTTGTTAGCTCAATATTATCTCGCTAAAAATTGCATGGAAATCTGCAACCTTTGGTCCATACATAATGTTCAAGTATAATGAAATCGCCTATCTCCTTAAACTAGGGTGTCCATATAACGTTTATATAATAATATTTCGTCCACAAAGTTTAGTGAACATTTAAAATTTACCAAAATGACTTCTTAAATTTCTTCTTCAAACTGATGTAGATAATTTATTCCGCAGAAGTAGATGCCTCATTATCACTGTAATTTTAACTTTGTATCAAGAAGTGTAATTAGTCTGTTACCCTATTAAAGTGTGTTTTGGCATTGTTGCAGCTTTCATTAATGTGGCGTAAAATTTACTGATCAATGGGAGTAGCAAAAAAGCGGGACATTTGAACTTCCCCAATAAAACTTTCGGGACAATGGGATATTTTGAGAAAAAAGGGACGTATGGACACCCTACTTTACACATCACTATAATGATTAAAACTGAAATTAGTGCCTGTAATAAGTTATATGAATAACAATGGTATGGAATCTCACAACAGTAATCTGTGTTATAATAACAATGGTATGGAATCTGTGTTATAAGTAGGGGGCGGATTTCTATGACATGTCATATTTTTCCCCTTTGCATTATTTCAGGTTTCCGACTAATTTAAACTCGATTCTAAGCATTCTGGTGAAAATAGAACGGCTTTAATTGTGCATATAACTGCATATTTAGGAAATTTTCAACTATTGTAGCATATTTAGTATGAATATGCATATTTAGGTCATATTTTCGGCATATTTGTGTGCATATTAAATAAATTTTGAAGTTTCATATCATATTTTGTAAATTTTGCATTATACTGATACTTTTTGAGAATTTACAGATATTTTAAATATTTAACATTATATTTTAATAATTTATTGTAATGAAACTTAACAAGCTATACATATTGTGCAAGTGGTAAAGTCATATTTTAAATTTTATAGGTCATATTTTGATGTTTTTTAAGGTCATAAATGCATGCATATATCCCATTTTTTAGGTCATAGAAATCCGCCCCCTAGTTATAAGAAAATGTTTTTTTCATCCCTTCAATTTAAAAATTACGAAATACTTTAAATTAAATTAAATATGAAAATAATTTAATTAATAATATCACAGGTAACTTGGAATGTCAATTAAATACTTCTGTTTAGATCTCGGAACTTTTTCGAAAAACTCGTAAATAAATTATATCACCTAAAAGAGGAAAAAAAAAATAACTCTTTGCAGGATCTATAAAACTTTTTTCTTTTATTTGAAAACACTGATTATCATCAATAACTCCATGTACCGAGTGCTATATACCATTGGATCAAATGATCAAGTGCATCCATATGGTATTTGAAATTTTATTTATTGCTGTTGCAAATTCAGAGAAAAGTATTTCTGTAAGAATAATAAAGTAAGTGTTTGAAAGTTTCAAGATTTTAAAGTATCCAAGATCAAGCGCGTCAAAATGAACCAATATATTTGTTACTGGTATGCAAAATAATATATATATATATATATATATATATATATATATATATATATATAAATGTCTATGTCGCAGCATAGCCGATTTTATCGTCCTGACACTTCTGTTGCACTGTCATTGAATAATTGGCAAATATGTTTTTTTCCTTGATATTGTATACAATAAGCAACTGCGCATTAACGAACTGATTATGGTTTACCAGAAGCTGCATGTTTTAAGTGCAGTAGTTTATTAAATATAACATTTCAATATTTAATATTATGAACAAAGAAGGGGGCGCTAGACTAAACATTGCTGGACATACTGCAATTATAAGTATATTTCTACTTCACTGTTATCAAAGTAATATTTAAGAGAAATATTCCATTCGCAGTAAACTTCATTCTAGCACTAGTATTTGAAATTGGGCACTTTAAATACCTTGACATCTAATGACTAGTAAGATTAGTTGGGGAGATTAAGCGGGCTGTTTGAGAAAGTGTTTACGTTTTCGCAATAAAAGGTACCTAATACAAGGCCTTACAGACTTCAAGACAATCCTTTGATCAGTTTTTCATCTAAATGAATTTTTCAGTGAAAGTTAAGACTGCTTTACAGAGATACTCTTATTTAAGTATTTAGGTGTTATATTCATGTGTTGTAATTTTATTATATTGCGACCTTCTTTACATATTGCATTACATACTGTGAGAAGACTGTGTAAGGATACAGTGCAATTTATATGTATCTTTGCTGTTATTTTCGGCCTTGAAGAAAGGAATAGACCAATTTCTTGTACGACAAATTTAGTTAAACATTTTCAGACTAGGTCTGATATTCTGACCTCTCTGCAGCTTATAAGTGTATAAAAACCAATGGTACAAAATAATACATTATAGATTATAGTTTGATGTATAAAATCGTATATTTGGAATACTGTACTAATATAGACACCGCACAAGATAGATATTCCAGCACTGTCTTTGAATGTCAATATATTGGCAAATTGGTAGTTTATAAATTATTTCTATCATATCTATTGAACCATTTCTGTAATCGTATTATTGCAGACTAATTTTTTGAGTGTTAGATGTATTTAAACGAGATGAGAATATTAACGAGGGTTGTTTATGTGTAAGTGTGGCAGTTAAAAGTTGGCAATGGAGATGGCATTATAAGACTAGCGCTGATTCGCTGAGGAGAGAATGAATAAGCCAATTACGTCTTCCATTGTCAATATTTTAGGAATGTATTAAAACAAACCAGGGCTTATTTTCTGACATCGAACATATGCAAAGGAGATTATAATGATCTGTTCTAGCTCAGGAAATATACAAACATTTCAGATCTGCAATTACTATGGTTTCCACATAAATTATATTTCACGAATGTAAGCTCTGGTCTCACAAACCACTGGTTAATGTATGTGCAAATAATAAAAAAGCTTATTATAATTGAAAATTGCATTTCATTTATGAAAAATAAGTATCCTAATCTCTCTTCTTGTAAACGACCTGCAAACCCTTTCGGATTCGAGACAAATTTATTAAAATCAAAATACTTTCCCCTGAATTTTTGTAATAACTTTGTATGGATTAATAAGAAAATTAACTTTTTTACATTCTCATAGAAAAAGGCAACTTTAGAGAAATGTCTGGAAACATTCTTTATGGTAGAATTTTGAAATAAAAATTTCAATCAATTCTCGAAAAAACACAGGTTTAGCCACGATCGAACTTAATATTGATTCTGCGAAGCACAAGAGATAAAAATGTTATGAACCCTTCCCTCCACAGTTGTCTATTACCATTCGGTGAAGGAATTTGAAACTAAATGAAATACTAGTAGATTCCCCAGACCAGCACCATTGTGAGAAATGGGATGGAGTATTTTAGCACGAATATAAGTTTCCAGATTATCAGACTGCACACAAACAATTTTCACTCAGGGTCCGAAAGGGTTGAGGACGAACTTACTTCCTATCCCAGCACAACTGACTTTCCTGTTGCAAGTTTGATGGGTTAACATCCCCCTAAATTACAAAGGCTTGAAGATAATGGTTGAAGCCTATGGTTTTCAGTTAAGTCGACTGCATTTATCTCCTATTTTAATGTTCCATGATATTGTGAAATAATTATAATACAATAAACATTCGAAGACCACAAAATGATGCGATTTTAAGTACTGTACGCTCGTTGAACAATGCACTCCATTCCAGGTAATGTATGTGAGAAGTCATTTCTTGTAGTACTTGATAAGTTCTGATAGTAATATTAAGAAAACAGTTTTTCTCCTGCCTCTTATTACAAATCTAGAGTCTGGCTATGAGCCTTTTCAGTTCCTTGGTCTTCAGATTGGAAATGAAACTGAAGTTATTCCGCTAGAGATTTTGAAAACAAACACCAAATTGACATACCCTTAACCGTTTTCCCCACTTATTTTATTCCTCAGTGGGTTTCACAATTACAAACTTTCAGAGGTAGCCTGCATGGATCAAGTGAAGATGATTGACTGACAGGCGGAGACACGCCATATAAGTGGAATTCTCAAAATAAAAGTGTAAGTATATTTAAAATTATACATGTAGTAAGTAGCTCATCCTCGAGCAATAGTCTCCCTGTACATAAATATTAGGCAATTTGACTTCTGACATTTTAGTTCTTCGTTTCAAATCCCGCTGGGTTAAATTATCCATTCGACTTTTTCATACCAAAATAAAACTTTTGGTTCAACTTCCGTTCTTTTTTCCTCACTATGTTGACGAAGGAAACGTCGCATACGCTATTTGAGAAAGCTCTAACAAAATATACGAGGGCGGATCGAAAAGTAATGCACAGTAATTTGTTTTACAAAAAGTTTAATACCTGTAGGTACAATTACAAACAAATGCACACATGAAGGGATATCTTTTGTCTATTTTTCTATAAAGTCGCTAAGTTCCTCAACACATTTCTCCCATCGTGATACCAGTTTCAAAATACCCTGTTCATAGAACTTTAAGTATAGCCGTCTGCGGACTGCTGTTTTCACTTCTGCATCTAACGCAAAGCGTTTACCGGTCAGGAATTTCTTCAGCGAGGAGTAGTGCGATTTTTGTGGGCTAAAGGGCATAACCCGAGCGAAATTCACAGTGACATGCGTGGCGTGTATGCGGACGACTGTATGGACCGTAGCAATGTCTCCAGGTGGTGTGCATTCTTCGAAAATGGCCGTGATAACCTTTGATTTGTTTGGTCCCATGAAGAAATTCCTGGTCGGTAAACGCTTTACGTCAGATGCAGAAGTGAAAACAGCAGTCCGTAGATGGCTACACTCCAACCGAACGGACTACTATGAACAGGGTATTTTGAAACTGGTATCACGATGGAAGAAATGTGTTGAGAAACTTGCGACTATGTAGAAAAATGTACAAAAGATGCCCCTTCATGTGTGCATTTGTTTGTAATTGTACCTAATAAACTTTTTGTTAAAAAAAATATTGTGCGTTATTTTTCGATCCACCCTCGTAATTCTGAGATAAATGTACAATGATAGTGTTTTTCATAAGAGAATAAAAAATAGAACATTTAAGAAATCAAGGGGGTTTGTGTTACTTTTTTGGCAGAATTATGGGATATTGTTGATATATTTTGCTATTTTTATCGATAGGCTTTAGAGCATAAAATGGTACGAAATAATTATGTAGTACTAAGGTGGCTAGTTTATTTATTACGTCCATACGAAGAAAATACTAAGTTGTTTGTAGAAAAAACAATAATTTATCAAATTTGTTTTATTTGCTTATGAGATCTTGGTGAAGGAGTAAAAACTTCTGAAAGCATATCGTCAAAAAAACATTTTTTTCACAGATCTTTGATAACAACTGACTGTTCACAGAAAAAATATCATTTTCTTTTAAAATTTTTCTGAGAACTCCTCAATTGTTCATAAGACAAGGTAAATAGTGAGTGCTGTATTCCAAGATGGATCGAAATCACTAAATAGCCTTAAAGAATCTACGAAAACCTTATTGAACATGATGTAAAACTGAATTTGGTTTTTGGTTTCTAGGATTTTTTGACAAACAAATATTTTGTGTCAGATATATAACAATAAACATTTTTGTAAAATACAAGACCCGAAAACTGCATGAAACTACGTACGCCTATCCAAACCAGGTGATAGTTGTCATCGCAGGAACTTATATTTCTAAGTTATTGTAAAGATAATTATAAATCTTTTCATTAGTACACGTTTATTAATATAAAACAGAAATAATTGCTTAAAACTGAAATAAAGTGTTATTATAAAAATGAAAATACAATTTTAGAGCTTTTCCGTAAATATAGGCCTAATAATAATATATCCCAGACTCTATGTGCAAAGACTCTAAAGCCATTTAATCAGTACAATTCGTTGGTATGGTGGGTTGCCTAAAGTTAAGGATTTGTACAGCAATTGTAACCGAGTGAAATTATGTCCTGCTAACCGTAACTGTCCCTATAGTTTCAAACCCCACAAGATGACATTAATAAAAAGGACATAGCTGTAACAAATATCTTTCTTGGGAATATGCGTAAACCAATCTTTATCGCCTCTTTGTTATATTCACAAAGTTTATTTTATTTTTTTTAATTTGAAGCGATAAGCTGTTTATATGACAAGATGATCTGGGCCCCATTCCTGAATATACTCTCCGTGGCTCTGCATCCCTGAAAGGACTAGGCCTACTAGGCATAGGCAGATGGCAGGATGGGGGCATGTGGTCAGCGTGCTGACACCCACGGCCGTTAACGATGGTTTCCGTTGCCGGAGCCTCTACTTCTCAATGAAATAGCTCCTCATATCATAAAGCTGAGTAAACCCCGTTCCAGGCCGTACCTCAGAAAACTCCGAGGACGTACCGGGGATCGAACCCGGGCCAGCGACGCTGAACACGCGACCACGCAGGCGGTATTTCCTGATATAAGTAAATTAACCGCCTCAAAAACCATTGTCAAATAACGGACAATTAATAAGTGGCTCCAAACGAGAACCTCCCATATCAGTGGGGTTTAAATTGTAGTGTAGGCTATTACAGATAGCCAAAGCAACTCAAAAGCATATTACGCATAAAAAGGCATAACAGGGCTTTAGACATATGATTGCTACCCAGAACATGGTGTTGGGGGTCTAAGGGTATGATAGAATAATTTTTAAAGCATAATATGCATAATTTATTAGATTCAATGCAAAAATTAAAAATATTTCCAGCAGCAATAAACATCTTGTATGTCAAGTTTTATAGTGGATTTGGTTTAATGGTCGTATGGTCAGTGCACAATCTGAATCAAAGCAGTTCACACTGAACACCAACATGCTAAAAATTGCTATAAATACAATTCGAAGGGTTCGTGAGTTTCCCACAGATTATTTTGTGTCTGAAAACGGATATGTTTATGTAAACCTACCTTATTTTCACAGAGTGCATTAATTTTTAAAAGAAGTCCACTGTGAAAAACCATGTGATAAGTTTCAAACATAGATCTCGGAAACAGTGATTGATATGGTTAACTTTTTGGGTCATAGTATTAAAACTACTTACCAATACTATACCCAAGTATGGCACCGCGTAGAAAATCAAAGGACAATTTGAAAGAAATGGTCCAAACATTCACCCAAAACTTGCAATTAATCAACCTCAAGAGTATGGTACAGAGACTTCTTTCATTATTTAGCATTGTTCTTTTATTGTAGTGTTTTCTTATAAAACTTAACGTTATTTTTGTAAGGCAAACTTACTTTTCTGTCATAAAAAATTCATTTAAAATGCCGAAGTCCATTCGTATGAAAGAAATACGTTTGAACAAAATAAAGCAAAATATAGCATAATCATCCGAAAGAAAAAACATAATATAATAAAAAAAATCAGGTAAACTGATGTAACAAAGTGCCAGTATGCTTTTGCTTAATGAGTAAAAAGTTAATTGGAATTATGATTTACGGAGAATAAGTTATTTTTGTTATAAATTTCCGAGTTAAGCTGCAGATCGATTCAATAAGCAGGACTTACGGAAGAACAAAGGTGTAACGTTTGATATTTAACCTTAATTCAAACTAGTATACACTGATATAAGACATCCTTAAAATTATTATGTCAATATTTCGCAAAATACACTGGCGAAGAACTCCACTTAATGTATATAGGCCTAATTATTTCAGAGTTTATATCTTCTGTATATAACAGTATTCAACTTGATGAACGAAATAAACACTGAATAGTTTGATAACTCAGCTTAAATGCGAAGGAATGTGTCATGGCTAACTATTCCAAAGCCGTATATGAAGTATGTAAATCGATATGTTGTCAGGATAACAGATCAGCATTTGTTAAATTCATAATAATATATCACCATAAAATAGGCACTAAATTGGGCATTACTCCGATACCGGTCAATCGATTTTATCCAATATCAATAGACGTCTTCCCATGGACATTATAAATGCGTATATAAAGTTTCATGAAAATCCGATAAAGCGTATTTGAGTTATCGCGCCTTTAAAATAGGCACTAAATTGGGGTTTACTCCGGTACCGGTCAGCCGATTAGGTCCAAATTCAATAGGTTACTTCTCATGGACACCATAAATGCGTATACCAAGTTTCATGAAAATCCGATAAAGCGTGTTTGAGTTAAGGCGCCTTTCTAATATAATCTATTAAAGTAAAGTAAAGTGTTCCCTATTACAGGCCATGGAGGCCCAGAGGGTTCCAGGAGGTTGAGGCTCCCAGATTTTTAGACATCGGCATATGAAGGTGGTAATGCTGTCAGCCTTACGCACCGGCCGCCTTTACCCCCAGGATTGCTGCTGGTACTCATTTCTGTTAGAGGCTGAGTCAACCCCAGGGCCATAGTGTCACCAAAAGGATTAGGCCAATTGAAAAACTCCAACGACCTCATCGGGGATCGAACCCACGACCTTCCGGTTTGTAGCGCAACACCTTAACCATTACGCTACGGCGTACCCCATAATCTATTAAAATAGGCACTAAATTGGGCATTACTCCGGTACCGGTGAACCGATTTGGTTCAGTATCAATAGGGTTCTTCCCATGAACGTTATAAATGCGTACAGCGAGTTTCATGAAAATCCGATGAAGCGTATTTGAGTTATGGCGCGTACAGACACATGGACAGACAGACAGACACATTTTTCCGTCCCCCACACAATCTCATAAAGTACCATACTGGCACTTAATAACGCTTAATGTGGGTTGCTCTTCTGAAAACTAACTTCTACAAGAGTTACTGTCAGAGCTAGTGCGTCATGATAACAGCAAGGAGTAGCGTAGACCTGCAATATAAGTATATGTAAATTTATATATTCCCTTTCTTCTTTAGTAGTTTACCCCTAAAACACTTATATGTTGCTATTCACACATTACAATCAGGGTAACACTACAGAGAAATAAATTAAAAGCCTAGAAAGGTACACATGATTCAATGAAAGAATCACAATAGTGTAAAATTGTTTAAACTACTGTGCATGTAATGTGTGAATTGCAACTCTCTGTTTTTATTCTATACGAGATAGAGATACGAGAGAGTATTTTAGGGGAATCCTACTAAAAGGAGAAAGGAAAAATTACACACACGCCCACAAATTTATACTGTATGCTACTCCTCGCTATTACCATGATGATACACTAGCTCTGACAATTAATAATGTTATAGAGTTTTGTTATCAGCATTAGTCTACAAGAAATATATATCATTGATATAGAAGCTCTCGTTTTCAGCCACTTATTCTTTAACCGTTATCTGATAGTGGGTTTTGAGGCGGTATAGTTACTTTCATATTTAAAAAAGGTTAAATTCGATCCATGTAGGCAACTAAACTTGAAAGGTAGTTCAAATTTCGGCAGATTAGTTCTAGGAAATCTTTTTGTTTTAAAAAAAGAGATGTGTAGAATTGGAATTAGCTCTTCTATTCAAACGTTTATCTAACCAGTGCTCAGTGGAAATCGCTAAAATATTTTTATTAATCTAAGACAAATACCATAAGCTCAAAGCTCCTCTATGGTGGCCTAGAAGAATAAAACACGCGTATTGTATTGTTTTATGGACCATAAACTCACACGGTAGTAAACATGGTCAGACCTCCAAGTCGTTATGTCGTAAACCAAAGGATGGCCACGTGTTACGTTAGCACTTTGACTCATTACTCTACATTCTACAACCATACTTGATACCTTCTCAGATCCAAAATTTATTTTGTAAGATTTACGAGCAAAACAATTTCCATGAAATAATACGTACATAGGCTATTTCTAAATCATTAGACAAATTATCATATAATCAACTTGGAGCTAATACTGCTTATTCTGCCAAATAGCAATAAAAAGAGTTACGGTCAATTATACTTTCTTGGCTTCCGCCCTCCTGATGTGATTTTCAGATGGGAACAAAAAGTGGATTCCATGTCTAATTCTTAGAAAGAAGACTGACTGAAAGCAATGGAAGCTTACTCTAAACCATGGCCGTTCGGAAGGGGGTAGGGCCGCTGCCTCCCCTGGAAATTTTGTTGACATATAGATCTCTAAACTAAATGACTAGGCCTATAAGCAACTAGATAAGTGTACGCAGGAATAATTACTTCCACTAAACTTGAAACCATTTCTAGTCAAATATTTTATTGCAACAAAGGTAAGGAAATGGAAGTATCGCAGTTTATATGAATAATACCTGTGAAATTGTATCGAGTAGAAAAAGTCATGCGGATGTACTAAAAAGATTTATTTTTATTTTTATCCATAGTCAGTGACAGTTTTCGAAAACAGGGTGCTTAGGAAAATATTTGAGCCCGAGAGAGATGAAAATGGGGACTGGAGAAAATTGAATAACGACGAACTTCATGACCTGTACTCTTCACCGGATATAGTAAGGGTAATTAAAAATGGTAATTAAGGGTGAAATGGGCTGGACACGTTGCGCGCATGGGGGAGGAAAGACGTATCTAGAAAGTATTGACTGGGAGACCCGAAGGGAAAAGACCACGTGGAAGACCTAGACGTAGGTGGGAGGAAAATATGAGAATAGATTTAAGGGAAGTAGGATTTGCAAGGGATGATTCGATGGAGTTAGCACAGAATAGGTCTGAATGGCGGGCTCAGGTAAGCGCGGAAATGGACCTTCGGGTTCCATAATAAGTTATATAATATTCCTTTAGTTTGCTGAGGAATTGTCTATTACCATTGAGTAGTAAGTAAGTAAGCATCCATAGTAAAAGGTACAGTAAATCAAGGTTGTGTATCATAGACTAGTACTACTGTAGTAGTAGCAGCAGTAATAAATAATAATAATGATAATAATAGCAATAATATAAAAAATAACGATAATAATAACAATAATAAAAATAATAAAGTGGTTGTAGTATTAGTAGTAGCATAGTGATGGTGGTGGCAGTTATTTGAACATTTGCCCCCCCCCCCTTGACAAATTTCTACGGGCTCCCATTTGTGAACTCTGAACAACGATAGGTTTCTTTTTGCTTCATTTAACAGAAATTATTAGAGGTAATTCAGTGGTCGTCATCCAGTTTCTATGCTCCTTTATCACGTGATCAGCTTAAAATAGTGTAACTCTACACAAAAACTTAATCAATGAAGGCTGGGTGATTAATCGTACAATAGTCTGTATGGGCTTGTGGAAAGCAAAAACTTGTCTATGAGTCAAATTCGATACCTTAGAAAATAGACAATACCTCAGAAACATGTATCAATATATTAAAATTATTAATCCTCCTGGAAGCTTGAGCCCCTTCTAACACTTAGGTCTTCCCACGTTGCTGAGTGTACCGGGATGTAAGTTGGGTTACTGGGTATGTATACTCACACAAATTGAGTAGGGGATCTGAGCGGATTTCGATGTTTAGCCCGGGTATCTGGTCATTTTCAGATCTCGGCTGAGCTAAGAGGTATAGCCGGCCGGATGAGGAATTCTTAAATGGGTAAGTATCTAGGGTAACTGCTTACTTCCACCATTAGTTTATCCATTTTTATTACTAGACGATTAATCAGATCTGAAGTAGTGAATATAAAGGTTTTGGGTGGTGAGATCCGTTAAACTATTAATTTGAAATGTATCCATGACATAATCTTATTCCAATCGAGGTTTACTTTCAGCAGCTAATTTCTTCTTCAATTTATCGTCCAATGAAAAGCTGTCATAACGAAAAATGTGAAGTGTTAATATTTGGAATAGCATAGCAAAGCCGTGTTTCGTCTAGGTTTATAATAATGATGTTGCCGCATGTTACACAATTCTCGCTCGGACTTATACATAAACACTCCTTGTAACTGATAAAACGCTTCAATGGCTAACAACTCACTGTAACATCGATGGACATTTAATCGATATTGCATTACATGGAATACTCACATTTCTGTCGCTTACATCGGTAGCAGAGTAGCAATAAAGAAAACTCTCACGTCTCAGTCGTAATGGGATAGGGTTGGGGGTAACCTAGAAATAGCCTATGATACTGACTACGTTCTATTTTGCATGGGATTATTGATGACGAGTTGTCCAAATCACATCATCTTCTTATATCCTTTGCCCGATTACCCATAAATTCCCATACGAAGAAACAAGTCCAGATTAGCTAAAGACAAGATTTATACTTCCCCATGCGGTCATTCCGTAAGTAATTCTCAGGAAGTCTGAGATTTCCGAAAAACAAAATTACTGACATAGCGAGACAAGTTAAAGAACGAGATGCGCAGTAGCACAAACTGAAGAAAGTAGGCACAGTTTACCCCTCATTTCCTCACTAGCTATCTTACCATACTGAAAGCATACCAAGTGTTTCTCAGTCTGTGTGCAACTTTGTGTTTCTAAGAAAATGGACATCGATTCCTCCATTGCTACAATGGCTTCGAAATCAAATTTTATAGATGGAAAGATGAGTTTACTGTTATAAATTTAAATTACATTCCAGCGAACTGTTCGTGTATTGCTAGAATAATGAAAACATTACTTTTATATGTTGCTGACCGGTTGCACGCTCGCCGCTTGGGACCAATGAAAATGTACGATGTCTCACACTCGGCATATTCGAATGTCATTCTGTAGGTAGGAGCAGAAAGGAGGAGAGAAACTAGAGCTAAAGGCATGGTCGATGCGCATGCTCGTTATTTAACTTGTCGCAGTATAATTTGAGATTAAGAAGCAGTGAATGGAGGCAAAATGCACTAATGCAAATAGCATTCATATATTATAGTCAGTCAACTTTATACATTAAAAGCAGGCATGTCGTAATTTGTTTTAAATCTCTCACTTATAAAGCTATAGTTCTCTTTCTGCAATACATAGATGACAGTAGCAGGATGAATGTCTCAGCATTTTTTAGAAACCGAATATTTCACAATTGGTGGCGAAATTATTTTAAAAATAAATTGCTACCTCTGGGCTTCAGTATTAATTGCAACTAACAGGTTGAAGAAGATACTTTTAAAAATTATGAAGTCACTGCTTTTAATGTATATATTTTACTGTTAATTGTATATGAATACTGTGTGCAATGGATTCAGACAAAAATAGTTAAGGGTGTAAGGTGAAACAGTACAGTCAGCTGCAAAAAAGATGAGCAGATTTTTTTCGTAAGAAAAATTAAAATTCTATGGAGCGGTTCACAAGTGTACACGACTTGCAGTCATCGCCTATAAAATTCGTACATTGATGGAACGTTTCCGCCTTCTGTACCGAACATTGTGCGTTCGCTTCCCGTTTTCATAAATAAACAATTTTAAAAGCTAGTTTGAACTCACTGAGAAAACCTGAAATAAATTCACAAATTTTATACCTATTTTTAAACCAACAACAAATGTCATGACTAGGGTTAGGATTTTTAGGTGCGCACCTTTTCTCGTAGGGTAAATTAAAGCTCTTCGGAAAGATACCACAGTGTGAGATTTTATCTATAGTCGAGAATGGAGACATTTTTGTAGCACCTTTTTTCCCTTTTTTGGTACCTTTTACCCCTTTTTTCTCAACAGTGCCCATAATCCCCTTTCTTCCCCTTTTTCATATACTGTAGCTTATCAATATTCTTCTAGAGTGCATTTTATCATTATAAAGCGTTATGAATTACTTGTGAGTTTCATTCCATTTTACTTCCAGTAAAAGCGGGACTGAAAGCACACCTGCAACAACAGAAAATGATATGTGTGTGCGTGCAAACCCTCTTTCTCTCACTATGCCGAAACAAATAGCTCCCTACAATGGAAATGCATATTTCATTCCATCAACAATAATATTGTGTGTGTGCGCAAATCCTCTTTCACTTTGCCGAAACAAATAGCTTGCTACAATGGAAATGCGTATTTCATTCCACCAAATTATAATTTATTATAAAAAAAATATTGTGTATACGCAAATCCTCTTTCTCTCACTTCCATCTTCTTGACTTCACCAGTCAGTAGTCTGTTGATCGTGAGTGCAAATCTGTGATTAAATGAGTGTATTTTTGCCATGCCTAAGGTGTCCAGAGCCCGGTTATTTTCTTTGTCTCAGGAATTCAAACAAGATTCCGTAGAAACAGATGGAACTGTAATACGGTGTAGCATTTGCGATTCAGGAATTTTGTTAGATGAAAAACACCAGCGAGACCGCATCAAACAACACATTTCCACTTCTAAGCATCAAAAGAACAAGACACTTCAAGCAAATAAATCGCGACAACCTTTATTACGGAATGCGATTGAACAGTGTTCATCGAAAACTCAAAATTTGAAGAAATTCAACATTGATTTATGTGCTGCTCTTACACAAGCGGGAATTCCACTCAATAAGGTAAACCATCCGACTTTCAAAGGATTCCTTGAAAAATACACAAAGATGTCAGTGCCTGATGAGAGTACTATAAGAAGAAACTACATGGAGCCTGTTTACCAAGAAACCATAAAAACCATCAAGGAGAAAGTGACTGATTGTGATGTGGGAATCATATTGGATGAAATTACAGACTCAATGGAACGATATGTTTTGAACATTTTAGTTTTCCCCTATCAGGGGAGAACGTTAAGCCCATGTTGTTTAAAATGTACGAACTGGAGAAAGCCAACGCCAGTACAGTAATGCAATCAATCATGGACTTCTGTCAAAACCTGTGGCCAAGTGGTATCGCATTTGAAAAACTTCTTCTGGTGGTTACAGACCAGGATCCATACATGGTGTCAGCAATTAACCAATTGAAACCTTTGTTCCCTAAGTTAAAGCATGTGACATGCCTAGTCCATGCCCTTCACAGGGTTTGTGAATCCATAAGGAATGAATACGACATTGCAAATGAATACATCTCTGCCCTGAAGAAGATTCTACAGAAAGCTCCGAGTCGTGTTGTTGCCTTCAAGGCCTCCCCCTTCCAAAATTCCCGGTCATTACTCGCTGGGGATCATGGATTCAGTGTGAAAATTTTGACAAGTTTAAGGATTTTGTGCTTTCATTGGATCCAGCAGACGCAGGTGCGATTTCCAAGGCCCAACAACTTCTGCTACCGGAAAAAATACAGAATTTGGAGACAGAACTATTTTGTGTCCATGGTTACAAGTACTTGACTGCAGCTATCAAACAATTGGAAGAACAAGGTCTCGAAAAGGAAAAAAATGGGATATTTTCACTTCAGTGAGGGACCAGTTAGAGGGCTTTGCTAAAGACAAACATGAGTCTAGTCTTCAGAAAAATCCGGATGTTGAGGAATTTGCCACATGTGTAGAGATGCCATTCCGAGTGAATACAAAGTTTGCCCCACTGGTTTCTGTGGATGTCGAAAGAAGCTTTAGCATGTACAAAGACATTCTATGTCCTAATAGAAACAGGCTTATTTTTAAAAATGTAGAGATGCTCAATGTCTTGAAGTACAACAGCTTCCTGTATTTTACTGTTTCTGGTGATGATTTGATGTGTTTTTTCACAACTCAATAACTGTTAATAGAAGATAGATTTTTTTGAATTACTTGAGTAAAATAGCACCTTTTTGTCCCCTTTTTTACCTTATTTTAGCACCTTTTCCCTTCCTTTTTTCATATAAAATTTGCACCTAAAAATCCTAACCCTGGTCATGACCAACACGAAACAAAAGGCCTGTTGTTGGGATTAGTATCTTTTTGTGTGCTAGATGTATGACCAGAAACTTGTAATTAAAATAATTAAGGAACGTTTGATATTCGAATATAGAGCCAGTGTTGTTACTTCGCTTCCAAATGCAAGTTTAATATGTGATGATATAATTCAATATTGGCTCCAATAGATTTTATGTTGTTCAACTATATTCTTATTTCAGTCTTCAGATAATCTAGTGTATCAAGAATTGATTCTACGATAGATTAAAAAACAAATATCAGACTCTTAAACAAAATGTAATAAGTTTGAATGGTTTAGCTACAGTGTATGCAGGCGATGACGAGACGAAAACGAGCAGTATTATGTGTTAGATGGCCCATCCCTTTTGCAGCCGGCTGTACATATCTTAGTATCACAAGGGTCTTCAGCATCGCCAAGTTGATGTCCTCTGCTGTAGGATTCAACGTACCCGCTTAGCTAATAAAACTCTCGTATAGTTTCTCCAGAAAAATGAATTTGATTAGTAAAGCGAAGCCTGAGAAAATTTCTTGGAAATTCACAATCTAAGTTACAAGGACTTTGACCCATGGAACCTCACCCGTTCCGGAGATATTGTGTTACTGATGAAACTCAGTCCTCTCAAGGTTGTGCACTGTTAACAGATACCCACCACACAACGTAAATGTGCCACTTAATTCTGCATGACCTACCTTAATACGCATTGCTCAATACTATCTTTAACAATCGAGTTACATAATACATGTTATGAGGCCATAGCAATCTCTTTGGTTTAAAATCAGACATGATATAACACATGACCTATCTTAACGTTTACTAGAGCATATCAAGTTTTCACACGAATTCCGTCTCATAAAATGATTTGTATCTGTTACAAATTTGTAAAAGTGTAAAACACTATACTCTCGGTGGAAATTAAACTGGAAGGGGTGTATGTAATCTGCGCCACGGTTGACACCGAATTTGAAATAGAATAAAAATGAGATATGTCAACTGCGCCACACAGATATGTAAACTGCGCCACCCTCAGTATGGGCGAATGAACATTCCACAGAATGCAAAGAAACGACTAATGCAGTAGAACATTTCACGCAAAATATAAATCTATGTTTTACCACGCTTCTCCTAACATCTTCCTTGTGTTACATGCACTTCTCCAGTTCCAAACAAGTGCCTACATAAAACTGAGAAGTTGAACAAAGTGCTCATGAAAAAAAATTAAAGTAGTGTTTTTAACGATTTTATAAGTGACGAAGCGTTCATGCAAAAGAAATTAGGGTATTGTTTTTAACATTTTTTAAAATGAAAAAGCTACTAAGCCTAACATTTTTAACCACACCTATGCTATTTCTGTCTGAAGAAGTGGGAAGAAAAAATGTTAGTGCGTTAGTATGACGGTGACGCCATTTAAATGTCGGTAGCGCAGTTTACATATGTCGGTGACGCAGTTTACATCGTGTAGGTTGGGGGAAAAGGTAGAAGTGGCGCAGATTACCATTTCCCACTGGAAGTTGGTTTGAGCATTTTTGAGAAATATCTTGACACTGCTCTTATTATTTATACATTTATATCCACCATTATAACTAATCTTGAGAGCAAATATGGCACTCTCGAACGATCACTGAAATACAGAACTGACATTTTTTGGAGCAGCGGTCGATTTCGCTTTGACCTAGTGCCCATCAAGTGAATTCTTGATAACTCTCAGCATTCAACGTAATCTCCACCAGCCGTTACACGTTTTCCATGTTTTCTTATGACGCTTTCCCTATTTATGTTAACATTCGGAAAGTATTTTTTAGTTTCTGCTTCTAGGAGATATTTTAATGCCTGATCGTGTTCAATTAACTTTCAGATATGGAAGGATTTCGTGATGACTAATAACCGACTATAGTTTGAGAGAAGTTGCTTAAAAATCTTAAAATTAAAGCTGTGAAAAAATCGAACCAGTACCAGAACCAGGGTCAGCTGTCAACCCTGAAGAGTTCATACCAGCTACAACATTCCAATGCATTCCAGTTCTTTTTATTACTTTAATTCATTGAACTGAACTGCCCTTTGTTGTGAATTTTAAAATATGGAAAATTAACAGTTATACTAGTTCCCTGTGTTACAATAACTGTTTCATGAAATGTTTATTGTTTTTATATCAATGCATTAAAAAGCATTTCTTAAACTCTATTTTGTAGCATTGTTTAAAATTCATTTCTGTATATAATGAAATTCTGAAAATAAAGTAGTGGCTACGATGAATGCATTCGCTGATTTCGTGAGGCCTGCCCTAAGAAGATATCCACGGGAGTGCAATGAGGTGTCCACCTTATATAATCCAGCGATTTGAAAGGGAATTTCCAAAATCTACACAGAACATATCCGAAAAGGCCCACAGTTGAACGTTTGGTGCAACATAACGAAGGGCAGAATATAGATTGTTTTTCTTCGGAGTAGATTCATTGTTTATTTTTATTATTGTACAAGCTTTTAAGGGTACGCCGTAGCGTAGTGGTTGAAGCGCTGCGATACAAACCAGAAGGTCGCGGGTTTGATCCCCGATGAAGTCAGAGTTTTTCAACTGGCCTAATCCTTCTGGTGGCACTATGGCCCTGGGGTCGATTCAGCCTCCAACAGAAATGAGTAACAGGAGCAATCCTGGGGGTAAAGGCGGCCGGTGCGTAAGGCTGACAACCTTACCGCTTTCATGTGCCGAATGTCTAAAATCTGGGAGCCTCAACATCCTGGAACCCTCTGGGCCTCCATGGCCTGTATAGGGAACATTTTACTTTACTTACAAGCTTTTAGAGATACGACTTTCCAGATTATGCGCCAAATGTAAGAATTGTATGTAAACAATATAATAACTATCAACGGAAACATTTCCTAGTTTTAATCGAAGATTTCCCTTTATTTCTATAACCTGCGATTCTTACAAAAAGAACATCATTGTTTTAAAATAGACAAACTATTGCTACTTATTGGTCGACACAGCACAATGTTCTTGGACACATCCAACATCCGTATTGCAACAGTACAAATCAGTGAAAAATACAAATAATACAATAATGCAAATAATCTGTTGCATTTTTGGAACTCTGGCAACGTGAAACAGTTTAATAGTAATGGGCAGGCTTCGAATGTTCACACAAGGAACGAATAGATTCACAAAGCATGTCCTATAGGAAGAAGTGGGGGGAGTGTATCACGCGATGACAACAAGAGTGCGTTCAGGTATAATCAGGTAGAGATAAAAAGTAAGCACGTTCCATATTACTTTTATAACGAAGGCATGATCAAATAAATTATCTCCGATTTATATCTACACATAAATGGTGACCAGTGATGTATATTAATGTAAATAAATTGCCCTTTTATCATCTTCGTGCAGACCGCAGTAGATGCACTCGAGGCGTACGCTGCTTATGCTGTGGAGTGACTGTCCATACACAGTTAAGTCACATTGAGTACAAGTCACACTAAACTTGAGTCTTCAATCCCAATATAAAAGTTCCGAATGGATTTTCGGGGGAGCCGGGTCATTTCATAGTAGTGCGACTTCCATTTTAATTATATTCTACTATCATCACGCGAGTTTTATGTATGCTCGATTGTAATGTATACAATGATTTTCCTTTCATTTCTTCATATTACTGTTTAATAGACTTCTAAGTTCACGCCTGAAGAAAAATCGGGTTGGATGACCAAGCGTGTGTTCGTGCTACCAAGATGGCGTCAACTAATTGAAAACTTTTGCTTCTGATAGAGTTTTACTATGCAGTGAAAACTTCGAGTTCTAACACCGTGTTTTATCAGTAGTGTTGGTTACCGGACTAAATCCGGTGCGAGAGGAGCAAAATGTGAGGTAGAATGTAAAATTAAATCTCTGGTAGTAGGAGGACCAGCCCGTAAGGATACAGGCACTCTGGGAGAGTAAGAAGGACTTATAGAACTCAGATCGTTGGATTCAGGGATCCTCGAATGCAACTGGAATAAAACCTATTCATGTAACAATACAATGTAACTCTTTATTCACACGATGTAGGTTAAATAATGCAATGAAATAAACTGATTGAAATACTAAATGAAATATAAGCTGAAATCTGATTGCGACACTTGCAATAAACAAAGTACTGAGCTTTGGCGGGAAAGCTAGACACATGGCGAATAAATGTTCTGTATTTATTGCCAGTAATAATTATTATATCAAAACACTCGGAATTCTGTCCCGAATTACTGAAACACTGTAGAATAAGTATTCTTGATATTAATAACACTGTATAGCCGATGTACTGTGAACGCTTGGGTTGCACAATGCACTCGAACTAATATACGAGCTTTTAGAAGAATCTAAGAAGCCGATAATGATGAATCTACTGTAACTAGTGTAGATTAAATACTCGCACACGATAATACTTGTATCTGGAAGTATTATGTATTTATTCGCGATTTAAGAGCAAACCACTGTGGCTATTGTCTTACAATTGGCGCGAATCTGGAAAGCGATCCAACATGAACTGTCTCATGTGGATTCGGGCTGCTAACTAACTTTGCAAGACGCTGTAATGTAGGCACGATGCGTCATAAGCTAACACCTGCTGAGGCGGGAGACCAGAGAAAAGGCGGAAATAACTTATATCACTCCGCTGCAATAACTGACTCAGCGGAAATAGATTTAGCGGAGACTTTGAATAGAACGACTAACTAGACACGTAGAAAAATGCTAGTAAAACCTGTAGCTCGCGCGAACATACTCCGCCGCCTTGAAGTATCACTTCAAATAAAGAACATAATTGGAGTGCAAGCTATAATGACTAAAATACACTTTTGCATGTAACACTGGAAAGCACTGACTCTACACTACTAGACTGGCAACACACGTAAGGCTGTGAAGGTCTATGCGAATGATGACTGGACTCCAAGAAGATGATGTATCCATAAGTGAAGAAGCTTCGACTTGTACATAACAGCTGGAGCAGGAACAAATGTAGTGAAGAAAATCATGATGCTTGTTGAAACACAATTTGTAGAACTGCTAAGCTGTAGAACTTATTGGAGAAATGCATGATGATTTCTGTATATCATTCAGGGCACAGCTGATGATATTAGGCTAGTATCACTGGATTTGACATCCTGGAGAAAGACCGTTTTTAAACATTGACTGTAATGTGTTGGCTGATTGTAAGATGTCTTAATAAAACTATCTTTCTTTTACTTGATACTTGTGATATATACAGATGATGCATGTAAATAGCTTTTCACTAGCTTGACGAAGACACACACGAATAGGTGTTGTTGTGAGAATGTAAAGCTCTGTAGAATGGATCTACTTTGCACTTTGAGTTTCCACTGTCACTTGTTCTAAACCTTTCTTGCTTGTTGAAAGATTCATTGTGAAGGGATGTATTCAACTGTTCGTTCCTATTCTTGAAGGAAGCGTAGTTGTTGCGAACTGGTTTGACCGCTACAAAATGACAAAATGACGCAACGATATATTTAACTTTACAAAATAATATACTGGCAACAATGACCAAGATGCAAAATATAGGCAGACATTTTAAAAGTATATTTATTATAACAATAAAAATTAGATTAATTATTATAATTATTATTGTTATTTTGCCATATTTAACTTGAAAAGCAATTTTAGACATTTTTAGTTTTTAACGTCTTATCTAACCATTTTTAGGTTTTATAAGAATGGACTATGTGACTGCCATGACTATGAAATGGATAATTATGTTTAAATATACAGTTAGCTAGTTTACATAGTTTTAACCTAACACAGTTTAAAAGCTAAGAATCCGGGCCCTATTTATCAGTGACATATTCCGTGTGAGAGAGGGACGTTACATCCTGGCATACGGCCGATATGATTCGTCCACCTTTTATTCTATATTGCATTAGTTATAAGGAGTAAGTCGAAGGCATAAATTGTGGACATTATACCTCCATAAGATATTTTCACATATATTTCACTAGTTACATGGCATTATTCTTGCTGGGGCCAATACAAAGAAGACATCAACCCGAGACGAGCTAAGAAAGAACCCTGAAATGAACAAAACTAGTATGTCTGTCTCACTCTTAGGTCATACAGTAATGTGCTAGAGTGAGACAGATGTACTGGATTTTGTTTAATTGAAGTTTATTTCTTAGAACGGTCAGACTTTAGACAAGATACAGGCCTAGTGTTATACACAAATGTAAATAAATTAATTTAATGTTTTAATACACTCACCGAAAGTGTGGTTGATTTCCTTGTAGGGGCGTCTTCTGTTTCACCGGCTGTTTCTGTTGAATATCCTCCTTCGCATTCATTTTCCGAATCTGCAAGTTAAGTGGAGAAAGCTGAATCAACGTCACAGTCAATATAAACTAAGCGTCTAACTCAACTACAAAACAGGCAGTTTGCCAGAAAATATTTACAGCACATAGTATTTATACTCTATTCCTGCAACGCGATTATCGGGTACTCTTATTTAACGCAGGTATGTACAAGGAGGGGGGAAAAAAAGCGGACCGACTAAAATATCTAAGTTGCCGATATGAGCCACTGCGCACGCCTAAGTTGCCGATATGAGCAGCATTCACAGGATAGCAGGGGATGTATTGAAACTTGTTCTAGTGTCGACTGTTGATTTAGCCCATTTCGAAACCCAGAATATGGTTTCTAATCGTATTGTTATATAACTGAATATATTAATTATTAATATTATTATAAAATACTAACACAAATTATATTACATTCAGCTACAAGAGTCGGTCCGCTTTTTCCCCCCTACCTGTACAACGTACCTGAATGTAGTTCCAGTATCCACCCAAGTTAACTGCGTCAGTCAGTAAAGTTATTAATGTTTTAGAATTATGTTTTGGGAAAGTGAATGGTTCACATTACTATTTACATATATATATATAAACTATATTAAGGGTAGAGGAAGTTGTGTGTTTAATATCTTATCCTTAAAGCCCCCTGCACACAGGGACAGTACTGGCAGCCAGTAGCACTAGCCAGTACTGGCCGCCAGTAATTATCCCTCTACTGTCCCAGTGTGCAGGGGTACTTCCCTTCAACGTCCAGTAGCTACTGGCGGCCACTAAACTTAAGGCAGGTTTAGCCCCCTGCACACAGGGACAGTACTGGCAGCCAGTAGCACTAGCCAGTACTGGCAGCCAGTAATTATCCCACAACGTGCAGCAGACTACTGGCGGCCACTAAACTCAAACCTGCTTGAGTTTGAGTTTAGTGGCCGCCAGTAGAGTCATTCGTGTCAGATCAACACACCCATTTAACCTCACCGTTCCAGATTTGGATGAAATTTTGCAGAGAGGTAATTTTCATGTATATTAAGAGAAATACAAACTTTTATTGAAATATTTCAATCCGTTTTAAAAATACAGCCATGTAAAGTACTAAAAAAATGACAAAAATCACATCAAAAACATATCTTTCAACTAATATAGCAACTCTTCTAATTAACCTATAAAGGTGGGAAAAGTGTCATCTTTTAGTATTTTTTACGAGCTTTCCAGTGACATGTAACACATAGTAGTTCTAATGAAATTTGTGTTTTTTTTCCAGAATTCAAAGTGAAAATTTTGATTTTGAATTTTTTAAAAGTACTTTTTAAAGATTTTCAAAAAATCCTAGGAATAGGTTATACCAATGTTAAATGATGTACCAAGTTTGAAATGGGATGGGAATGGGTTCATGGTTAAAAAATTAAAAAAGTATCACTTTACAAACAAATCAGGTCAAAAATAACTTATATATCCCAATGGAAAGCATAATAAAATAATTTCGACAAATAAATTGAATCAAGGGAAGTAACTCACATACTTGACATCTTGTTGTTCAATGAAAATTCTTGTCTAATGCCTTATTGGTTTGCAAAGTGTTAAGATAGCACATAAAACCTTTTGATCGGTGTCGTGGGATTTACTGTACGTAATCCATCTGTGAGAGGTATTCAATAATACATCAAGCTTTCATGATGGTGATGGTCCAGCTGAAAGGAGTGTTAATTTCATTTCACCACGTATTCATTTTTCTCCATCATATACAGCTGTAAGCTAGCCACCAGTTCTTGTCATACACGATGGGGATGTACATTGCCACAAGTGCTAATTGGTGTTTGGTGATCTTGTAACAGCTACTAGTGATTAATGTGTATCTTCGGAAAATATTTTTACAATTATTTTTTATGTACTATAGTCAACAATATTAAATTAACCTTTTAAAAATTTGCACAACTCCGACCAAAGCATTGCATTTTGGCAGGTTCAAGTGTTACACGCTGTCTGTCTACGTACAGTCCATCGAAATATAAACTGATGATTGAGGATGTCAGATTAGGAGTAATGAGAAATGGTGAATTAAAAACTTACAAACACTGCCTATAAAAAATTACTTGAAATTCGCCATCAATACACTGCTATAGGGATAAATGTACATCTTGTCCTGTTGATGTTGCAGTACGTACCATCCTTGAAAAACAATAAGAAAATCTAGCAGAAAAGATAACATTTAGATAATAGCTTTCAGTGGACTGTTGCAATTTAGAAACACTGCAGAAATCATTATAGATTTACTTTGCAATAAGTTGCCACTCTTAGTCCAACATGGCTTTATTACAAAAAAATACTGACGTCTTTCATAAATCACAAAGAAAAATGTCTACTGGAGTGGTGGACAAGCTACAATTCACCCTTTTGTGGTATATTACAACGAAGAAACACATCTTAATTTGAATTATGTTGTGGTTTCTGATTGCTTAGAACACTTTAGGTCTACAGTTGCTATTTACGCCTACGCCTTTCAAACAAAATTCATTTACATTTTTACTACAACATTCGGAATAGTTCCTAAAAAGATAATTTCTTTTCTGGTGGATGAGCTGCCCAATTTAAAAATAAAAAACATTTCATAAGCAAGACTTTGACATCGATGCTGAATAGCATTTTTCAGTCACAGCACATAGAAAAAGGCCTTGTGATGGACTTGCGGCTAGAAATAGCTTGCAACAACCCTAAGAAAACGAAATTTTAACTCCTCTCCACGTTTATGAATGGGCAGTTTAAAATATTTGTACTATTCACATCAATGCTGGAGGATTATGTGCCGTCAGAAACATTTCTAAAAGATCGTTCCAATCATGCAACTATCATTCAAGGAACTCAACAATATCATGCTTTCATAAAAAATAATTGTAAAAATATTTTCTGAAGATACACATTAAGCATTAGCAGCTGTTACAAGATCACCAGACAAATAGCAATTAGCACTTGTCAGAAGGTAGATTCCCGTTGTGTATGACAAGAACTGGTGGATAGCTGATGTGATGGAGAAAAATGAATGTGGTGAAATGAATTTAACACTCCTTTCAGCTGGACCATCACCATCATGAAAGCCTGATGTAGGTATTATTATTACCTCTCACAGATGTATTACGTACAGAAAATCCTGTGACACCGACCAGAAGGAGTTATGTGCTATCTTAACACTTTGCAAACCAATAAGGCATGAGACAAGAATTTCCATTGAACAACAAGATGTCAAGATTGTGTTATTTTCCTTATTTCAATTTATTTGTCGAAATTATTTTATTATGCTTTCCATTGGGGCATATAAGTTATTTTTGAAAAGTGATAATGTTTTAATTTTTTAACCATGAACCCATTTCCATCCCATTTTCAAACTTGGTACATCATTTAACATTGGTATAACATATTTCCTAGGATTTTTTGAAAATTTTTAAAAATTTACTTTAAAAAAAATTCAAAATCAAAATTTTCACTTTGAATTTTGAAAAACAAATTTCATTAGAACTATTATGTGTTACATATAATTGAAAAGCTTGTAAAAAATGCTAAAAAACGATACTTTCCCCATCTTTGTAGGTTAATTAGAAGAGTTGCTATATTAGTTGAAAGAGATGTTTTTGATGTGATTTTAGTTATTTTTTTAGTACTTTACATGGCTGTATTTTCAAAACGGATTGAAATATTTAAATAAAAGTTTGTATTTCTCTTAATATGCATGAAAATTACCTCTCTACAAAATGTCATCCAAATCTGGAATGGTGAGGTTAAATTTTAATTAAAAGTGTGTTGATTTCACACGGAATGACCCAGTAACGGGTCACGTGACCTAGTGGCAGCCATTATTGGACGTGTCTTAAAGGGTACTGGCCGCCAGTAGAGCACTGGAATGAAGTATCTGTTGAGGAAGTACTTTTGTGATTATTTGTTTGCGAAATGTTTTAAAAACCCAAGGTCAGTAAACCATATAGATTGCGCATTCCGGGATAGACCAATCACAGCACTTGAGTGCGTGACGTCACGCGTTTCCAAGTATGGCTATTCCCGGCTTTTACTCCGTCTAGAAATACACGGCATGATTAAACTCGAAACCTTTAATTAACCCTTGGTCGGATTCCAGTGAAGTGCAGAAATAATTTACACACAACAGCCCTACTGATGGTTAAAACAGAACCTAAGAAAAGCTGACACAAATGTTTTTATTTCATGTTATACTCATCACCAATTACACAAACTCATGGAGGGAGAAGCGAATTTGACTATGCGACAATTTTTAATTTTGTATCCCGAAAATTTGTAAGCGAGAAAGTTTTAGGGAAATATTTGAATTATACTAAAAATTAAGCATCGACTTCATATTTCAATAGTTGACGAGTAATTGAGTGGTAATTATTCCGGGCGCTTCAGCTGTGTGAATGATTTGGGATGATCGTGGAATGTCGAGGGTGAAGCAAGTTTGACTATGTGACATTTTTATTTTATTTTTGAGTCCAGAAAATATTCAAGTGTGTTTCTTTTAGTGAGCTATTTGAATTTTATTATAAATCCTTTATACTTTGAATGGATTGCGAGAGGTAATTATGCCAGACACTATCAGAACGTTACGGAGGTATTAGCAAGCCACTTTTCCATTATATGCCAGCAATAACGTAAAAATCTTTAAATATTTTATTCGTGGACTCAATAATAAAACTTTATTAACTTACTACTTGTACAGATAGTGAAAGATTGACCGCTGGGGAAAATGTACGAATCAAACTTTTTCCTGACTTCGTAAATCTGCACTATTTTTATTTAGATATTTGTTGGAATATTTATTTTATGTTTTGTTCATTTATGTCAAAACCTTCCCCATATAACCAGGGAAAAAGTTAATATTAATATAAGTATATCACTTTTAATACAATATTAATACAAATTATTAGCCTACAATATTCTACACAATGTAGTATTAATATTAGTACCACATTAATATTAATGTATAAAATATCCCTTAGCTGTTTTCTACCCTTATTATATAGCGTAATTACTATAAAAGTATACATTCTTTAACAAATTTTCCTCAAAGTATATTAACGTACACTTTAGAATGAGGAATATTTTCTAGGCAACAAAATATTAGATCAAATCACCCCTAGCTGTTTTTATCTGTTTTAATCTCTACTCATAACTACATTTTTTGACAAATTTTACGCGATCTTACAGACAAATCCTCTAAAAGCCAAAATAACTTTTTAGGCAGCTTGAATAACAGAATAATCCACATCTTAGCTGTTTTCTACCCATGTGTTGTGATTTCTGCAATATTATTCGAAAGATTTTACAACCGATTCTGTGTTCTACCCCTATTACACAATCTATTTACAAGTCTACAATTTTTATAAAAGTTTACCTACACTGACAATATTAATACAAGTTCAAAAAAAATTCTATATTTTATAATATAATATAAAGACTGTTTATATTAATCATAATCATACATAATTAAGCAATTGACCCTACTGTACTGCCTACTGGCTGCCACTAGAACATCCTCTGGCTGCCTCTACTGTCCCTGTGTGCAGGGGGCTTTATATTCTGTATAGTTTGCCAGTAATTTATTTAACGAGCTACCGGTTACTCTATTGACATAATATAGCTTAGCGCTCTCTTTAAGATCTTTGCTATTACTAGGTACAACGCTTGACGAAATTAGTTTTAGCATCCATGCCTCCCTGTTCTTTATGAAAATGTAGAAAATAATAATTAGTTGTTACACTTTTCATATTGTAACTAATTCCATTTTATGTGATTCTGAAGTCAAGTGTTTAATTTTAACAGTGGATCCTGCTTCGTTATCTAAGGGGAACAGTGTGAACCAATCCCGTGTTACGGCAGTCCACCGTTTACAAGTTTACATAGTGAAATGCGTGAACGTATTCATAATATAACGCAACATTGAAAAGGTTATTGTTTGGAATCCCAATTCCGAAGCCGAGACATTCAGATAATTCCCCTACTGAGGCCAGCACTCAGTGGGGTAGGTAAAGTGCAGGGTATTTCCGTCTACTCTATGCTGCCTAGCCCGGATAACCATGTTATGTGACATCGGTTGCGGGAGCCTACATTCTCAAACAAGTATATTGTTTCTGGACTTCCCTTGATCGACATTTATCCTGCAGTCGTAAACAAGCTGAGATTAGCTCTGTCAGTTTTCAGACTACCAGCCTTGAGACCTGGATTGAATTCTAGATCAAATCTTGGCTTGAAAAGACAAATGGAAAAGGTTAAAATAATTAGAATCTTTATAAACTCCACCACTGTGGCGTAGGGAATGCGTGCGTTCGCTCTCCTCATGCAGCGGGCCCGGGTTCGATTCAACGTAGGGACAAGTATCCTAGGCGGGGTTTTTCCTTACCTGTGAAACCCTTAATCCCTTCCTCGCCTTGTTCGGCATTAGTGTGTTTGCGATAGATGTGTCTACTGCCTTTTCGTGATGTCTCAGAGGTGGCTTCGGATTGAGCTTATCGCTCATACGGGGAAGCCCTCCGTGTCTTTGTCTCCGATCCATATAATTTTCCTTCATCTAACCGGTCCGTTCCTGTAAGTCCCGGGCGCCGTGGGCCGCATAAACGTCCCTTCAACGGGGGAGGTAAACTGAGAGATGAAAAGAATCCCCATAAAAACAAAAGCACGTTACATCATTCAACCATAATTTGTGGTGAAGAGAGGTAATTTAATCAATAAGCTCTATATGAGCGACTAAAATTGTGTTGTGCTAAATAATAAGCATATATTTCAAATCACACTTTCACTTTGCGATATGAATTCGGTGAATGAAGATTATCAACTGGTTGACGCTTTCAAAAATTCAGAGCCGAATTTATACATTGATATAAAAAAATCAACAAGTGACATTATCAAGGATCTATTCTGAAATTGATGAGGGAAAATTTCAGTGGAATAGCTGATTTCCATAGAAGACGGTCGTAAAACCCTTGTATTTTACGTAAAACAATACTCTAATAACCTTCTATTTCTGCTTTTACACAGAATTTCAGGTAAGAATTTATACGTCAATAGCAGTATAAAGGTTCATTAATGAACAGTTTAATAATATAAATTAAGTGAGTCCTGCAAATTCTACAGAGATACGTACGCCATAAGAATACAAGAAAACATTAATTTGTATTCTAATTTTATAAGAAACGATATACAAATCATATTTCTAAAACTACCCTGATTTTAAAAATCAAAAGAAAACAAAGCACTATTGGGATTTGTACTTGAGCGTCCAAATTACTAGTTTAGTGGTGTAACTACCCAGGAGAATGAGTTAAGAGAAAACTGTAATTTTCAGCGCGTATACAGCTTAAATCGTTCGATATTTTCTGGGATTTCTTGAAACTTCTGCGAGCTTTGGTTAACATTCTCCATTAAGATTTGTAAGAGGTCGAAAATGATGACTTTGCTAAGTGGCTACAATTTGAGGGTATACAATGAGGAGGCTGTTGTCAGGATTAAATACATTGAATGAATGCTTTGAATTTATTCTGTAATGAAAAAATGTATTATAATTCCAAAGGCAAAACAGTAATCTCTCTTATATATGTTTATATGATCGAGACAAAATATAATAATGGATTTTGATGGAAACACGACAGGCGGTATTCGCCATTCACTGACATACTATCCAAAGCAAATAGTCTAATGCAGCGGTTCCCAACCGGTGGGTCACGACCCACTAGTGGGTCGCGGAAGGGATACAGGTGGGTGGCGACTCGATCCTAAAACTATCAGAAACCATCGAATAAACCATCAGAAAATATTAGAAAAATCGAAACAAATCAAATTGTGTTTTGATTGTTTTCTTGGTTCTTGGTGTACTTTTATAATTGTAGTTTTTATCTTCACCTAGGAACACTTGTTAGTGAGTATGAAACCACTTGTTGCATACATTGCAAAATATATCTATTGTTAAATAAATAACTGTTTTGCTAAGAAGTGCTTATATTTTGTCAACCATTTTCAAATCAGAACACAAATTGTTTATCAATAATCAATCTGTATCTACAAAAAAGCATATATATATATATATAGGTATATATTTGCAATATTTGATGGTAAATTATATATACATAAGGAAGGGATACGATACAAATAAGGTTTTTTACTGCACCATGGACCGATGGACCGTTGAGGTATTCCGATAACGAAAGGTGGGTCGCCAGCTGAAAAAGGTTGGGAACCACTGGTCTAATGTATTAAATCGTCGAACACGAATTATCCATAAACTAAACATCCATATTCTAACGTGTCCAGACTAGATTAGTCCAATGAACATAAGGTGCAATGCGTATATTTTTCACCTAACATTTATATACAACAAACTTATGCTCCATTGAACATAAGATCCAATAGATTACTTGTACACTGTCCACATAACATTGATGTCCCACAAAATGTTTTATCGAATTAAGTAAAGGTTCTGGAATTGACGTCCAATGGGTACAGTGGCACGAGACAAAAAAGTTAATTAAATGGATTTTACTAACTTTTAATAGCATTTAATAGGCTTTGTTTTTATGGTTTTTATTTAACGACGGGTATGTACTGCAATTTAGGCCTATGACCATCGCCGGTGTGCCGGAATTTTGTCCCGCACACATAAGTGCCGTCGACCTCAGCCGAGAACGAACTCTCAACCCAGTACACAGAAAGCCAGCGCGATACTGACTGCGTCACCCATACTGAGGCATTTAATGACATTCTTTGGAAATGATGTGTTACCATTTTTATTCTGCAAGATAATTTTCACCAAAAAGTTGAGCTTGTGCTACATTGCACGCAAACTTTCGTTCGGAAGACAAATAAAACATAAAAATATGCGAGATGATACGAGAGATTACAATGAAGTGTATTGTAATATACTGTAATCTAATATAATGTAACGCGTTCCAGGAGGCCCCAAAAGACAGTAAGTAATAGATATGGAACAATTCAAAGTAACTTAGTAAAAATAACGAATTCTGAAAAGAATACAAATGCAATACAAAACGTAAATGAAAAACAAGAAAAACTACGGTATATAAATGCTTAGCAACTAATAATGGAGTAGTTATTTATGAAAGAACATAAGTCTTAAATACTAAATTTGTGAAAATTTAATGGTTTACTTATAGGCTGAAATATTTTAATGAATTCTGAAGTACCAATTCATCATAAATTTGATTTAGAAACGAACTTGACCAACCAGATATTTAGGCATATCATTTTGCTGATCTCTGAGAGAAAACATAGTGGAATCTGAAAACGTAGGCCCCTTCAAAAAGCAAATATTTAATTGTAAAGTTTATATAACATTATCCGGGCTTATAGGCTGCGGTCTTGTTGACATTGTTGTGTCAAACGTTTCGTACACAACTGGGGCGGTTATTCTCAGCGGCGGTGAAGTCTCGGGCGAAGTGTTCTGGTCGACGGCCGTTAACAGCTCGCTTCGCCCGAGACTTCGCCGCCTTAGTTGAGGACGAAACGTTTGGCACCACAATGTCAACTAGACCACGGCCTACAAGCCCAGATAATGTTTTTAATATTTACTCCGGCTGTGAAAGCCTACGATGTTAAGTTTCTGTTCTAAATACTCCTGTTTTTACAGGGGCAAGCAATTATTTCTCCGTGTCATTTCTTGTTTCCTTCATCTAAATACATTATTTTCTTATTATTTAATCTTTCTTGTTTTAATCTTCATGTCGTCTATCTTGTCTTTCTTAAACAACATCTCTCCATTTGGATACGCATTCTGGATGAGCAGCATTACTGTAGAGCCTCGTAAACAAAGATGCTTTTGAAATCCGCCAAAAAACGGTGAAGCAGTAATTATCCTTTTCCTTTCATGATCATACTGGAACTCCGTAAATTTTCTTACTGTAGTATGCTCTCTTGCCCCTAGGTGTCGCAGGCTCACTAGCTTCTAAGAAGTCTTTCTGCAGTATTTGGGCCACCAGTCTTTAAATTGAAAACAGTATTGAAGTTGCACCATATGAACTGTGAAATTTCAAGGATGTTGTTTTTATCATTTCACATATTTGTTTTGGTGTATAATAGAAATCCTTTTTCTTTAAGACTTTCTTTCCGTGACCGAAATCCTGATGATCACACCCTTAAAGGAAACCTATGGGAGATTTTACGAACAATTTCACCAATTAGAGCCAGGCAAAACCGTCACTAGCATTAATGTATAAGCTTATGTCTACAAGAGAGCGTAGTGTAGTTGATTCCCTTGAAAGTTTCTGCCACTCGTAACTCTCACGTAGACAGTAAGCTTTAGGCCTATTCTAGTTTTTCAGTAGGATGAAAACAGTTCAAAACCCTGAGTTCGTTGCATTCCAACGGTGTTGCTAGGAGGCGCATAATACTTGTACAGCATATATGTGAATTTATTACCACTTGATGTTACGAAAACTGCCAACATTTTACATGATGTTGTCAACTTTGTCGTGAACACGTTTTCCCACTCATATTCTCCATCCTCTTCCTTCACTCTTAAGACATACATACTTGAGAAAAGCTGTATTTGCTGTCGAAGGATTAAAAACTTACAAGTATTCATTATAATTCAAAACCATTATTCCATTAAGTAGGCAGAAAAATACGAAAAATGTTATTGAACATAATAAATTAATATCGATTTCGAACTATCGTGAAATATTTAAAATTTTATTTATACTTTTAAGTGATGAAAAAGTTGTTTTACTTTGTAAACCGTTGACATAAGTCTACTATAAGTACATAATACGAATAATATATCCATAAGTCTAAACTATAAGTACGCTAAATTTGATATCTTACCTTCAATAGCTGAGAAAATAAAATTTGCTTTAAATCTAATTGTGTTTCGACAAAATGATGTTCTGTAATCTCCGTACTTTTAGGTTACCTTTGCATGCCCTTGAAACACTGCATTTACATTTGAGATACTAATATTAATAACAATAATTTCTTACGTATTTACTGTTTTTCACTCAGTATTAAATGCTTTTCTTACACAAACACTGTTACACAATAAAGGGAGTAGGTTCACGAAAAACAGCTGAAGTGGTTCTAAATTGGCGGTAATTTGTTCCAGAATGTGAGATTTTTTGTTATTACCAATGCTTTACAACCAATTCACGCATTACTGAAACGGTTATCACGTATATTATGAATAACTTTCTTACGCCCCGAGTTTAATTTTAAGTGAACCTTACTTGGGAGATTAGGTTGGTATAGACGAATCCTTAAAAATATTTATTTTGAATTTATTTCTATTTAATGCCTAGCCTTGCTCCACCCACAATGCATTAAGGGTAAAATCCTACTGTAATGCTCGAATTTTAGTTTAAATATTAAATTCCTTCTTTGAAGGTTAGATTAACGCACGACCAAACACAAACGTGAAAATTTTCTTTTCTTTTTATTTACTGCCTAGATTTCACAATTTACGAGACTAGGAATTATTTATCTTTTGGTGGGAAATTCCTTACGATCTATAATATTTTCATACTCTGTTGTTCAATGGCTTTAAATGGTTTTATGTCGCAATTGTTTAGTTATGAAATATAACACATCGTCTAGGCGTTTTGGTGAGGTTTAAATTTCATTGTGTTCACAATACGTTCTGAAGGATCCAAGTTTCAAAAACTGTGTTTTTTGTGAGTATTAAAAGTCATTAAAATTTTAGAATCCATTATGGACCTTGCCCCGAAAAACAATGTATCTGACAAAAAGTTAGAAGCTGGCATTTTTATTTAAAAACAGTGTAGCCTATGTGTACCACTCTGAATGCCTCTGCCATCTAGTGTAAACTTCCTGCACACGTACTATGGTGGTATGCCTGAAAATATTCGATTTCGTTGAAAAACATTGTGATATGTGATATGAAAACTCTTTTTCTAATGTTTCTCAGAACTGTTAGAATGTCAGATACATTGTTTTTCGGGGCAAAGGTTTAATTTAGTTTTCCATAATTGTATAATGACAACATTTTTTCATTAACTGGTAAATATATGTTGCTACTTTTTGTAGGTAATAAATTGTTCATGTAGAGTAACAGGAAACGATTCGAGTCCGTCTATATCCTTCCATGCTGTTCTGAATAATGGAAATCATAGATAATTAAGGACGTCAACAATGAACATAGTGCGCACCTTGTCAGGAGACACTATTGTTGATAGAATACAGAGCCCTTAGCTTCTGTGGAATGTAAGAAGAATGGAGAAGGACAGATGACCATGAATATCCTTTTTTCACTATTATATCAATAGAAGAAAGAAAATATTAGCTCTAAGGAAAAATAAACATATGAGAAAGAAACTTGGAGAACGGCGACTTAGAAGCTCGCAGAATATTTACCACTTCTTCTTGAAGAACATTCAACATTGCAAACCTAAACATTTACCACCCTTTCTCCGACTTTTCAAATAAGTTCCATCATCACGTTCCGGCCCCATTAAAATAAAAGCCTGTGTAATTTAACGATTTTATGTTGTGCGGAACATAACGATGTTGTTATGTTAGAGTAGGCTGCGTTACATGCTATATTTCAAAGGCACAATGATTTTTATTATATTAATTTATCTTAGACAAATTACATTACGGTGTATTAGCTAGTAATATTATATTATGGTGCACTCAACAAACTGACGTATGAGTGATTTTTGGAACACGAGCTACGTCACACATTTCAGTGTATTATTTATAACTAGGGCCCGGATTTGAAGGTTTTAACCTGTTTTTCCACCAGCTTCCTAATTAGAACGTTTTAACGTAATTTTCCTTTTCATGTCCTTTGCTTCCGAATGTATGAATCTTATAGAACCTAAAAAAGGGCTAAATCGGACTGAAGGGTCTAAAAGGGGCTAAGGAGGAATTTTGCTGAAAAACTATTGGCTAAAAAGGACTTTTGCAGAAAAACACGATTTTTAAATAGATATTCCAATTAATGGAAAGAAAAATAAGTATGTGAATTTGTGCATTTTAAGAAAATACTTAGTAAAAATAAATTTATACAACACACTGAAATTAAACAATGTATATGTCGCTTTGTCGCTTGTCTTTATAACTCGAAAATGTGTCGCCGTCGTAGGGCAATACTTTGAAATCTGCAACTAATCCATTGTAGTTTCAACTTTAAAATAACAAGTTGTCAACCAACGACAGAGAAGTATATTAAAGGAATAAATTCGTGATACTCGAGTCTACTTATTTTTGTAGATCGGAAGTGAACTGAGTGGTTTATTGAATAATTAATAAAAAATAAATAAATAAAAAATGGAAGGTTGATATAAATAAATAACGATAGAGTAAATAACGGAGGAAAGAAAGAATAAATAATTAAAACAAAGAAAGACAAAAAGGAAGAAAGGGATAAGGATTATAAGAAAGAAAGAAAGAAAGAAGGAAAGAAAGAAAGAATGGAAGAGACAAGCAAAAACACAAATATTAAATAAAGAAAAACAAATATAAAAACAGGAATGGAAATCTCTCTCTCTATATAAGAGGCTTTGTCCTGTCTGACTGACTGACTTAACTAATGACTGACAGAGAATCAACGTAGAGCCTAAACTATAACAGGTAGAGACATGGAATTTTGACAGTACCTTCGTTTCATAATGTAAGTGTTCACTAAGAAAGGATTTTGAAAAATGTTGAATTTAAATGCCAAAAATAAAATGTTTTTGAGAATACTTAATCCCTTTTTCCACAGAATTATCAAATCCACTTCACAGTTCACACGACAACAGTATATTGCTGGCAATGGTCTTAGGTAGGTATGGAAATAAATGATAGGCTACGGGACTTTGACAAATTAGAGAAGCTATCAATATAATTCATTGCTGTAAATATTGAAGATGAAATCAACAAAATAATGCACAATGTGATGCAGTCACATAACTTTCTCTACTCTGGACATAGAGAATATCGTAAGAGTTATGGTAATATGTATATTATTATATCCCAGGTTTCTGAGGAGGGAAGTATGAAAGTGATATTCAATTACTTTTTAATTTCATCCCCGAAACGGTTGTATGGTAACATGAGAATGAGAAATAAAGTATTCCGCAAAGACAATACAATTTTATGTTACCTCTTATTTAGGCTTGCCAGATTACTGAAATGTTCAACCGGGACACAGGAATGCCCCCGAGCGTCGCGGGTGTTCAAGGGTACACACCCTTGGCGGGTTTTTAGAGTGTTTTACAGGGTAGTTTATTCTCAATGCTATGAATAAATGGTTACTGATTTGGAACCTAAACCAGGGGTAATAATAAATGACATAAGCATATAAATTTAAACATTTTATTCCTAACATGTTAATATTTAAAAGTTACTTGAGTAAGAAGAAACACTTTGAATAAGGAATAAAAATTTGAACAATATTTACATGTACTTTTCATTGGCTAGGACGTTTTCTAGAAAATCAAATTTAATTTTACCGGGACGCGAAGTAAACCGGCCGGGACACCGGGATTTTGTCTGAAAACCGGGACTGTCCCGGTCAAACCGGGACGTCTGGTAAGCGTCTTATTTGAACCCCTACCAGGCTTGGTGTGTAGAAGCGTTGGGATGCAAAATTCTACATCCTCTATGAGCTATAAAAAGCTATATCAAGCATTTTCTGAGGGAATAAGTTTGAGTGTGTTAAGTGGTTCTTCTTCATTTCAAATTTTTAACACGTATATAAGGACCTAGAATTTGAAAATCGAAAGTCCTTCATAAGTTAATTTCCAATTACAAAATACAAAACCCGGGCGACGCCGGGCCTTTTAAGCTAGTAATTAATAAATAAATCCACGGGGCAAATGGCATGCATATGATATGATAATTCAAGGGGAAGATAACGAATGAAGATTAAGATGGAGTTGTGAAGTGTACATAGAAGGCAGCGCTAAAAGAAATGTCAGTTACACCAGCAGACACCTACTTCACATACGCTTACTGAAGCTGCAATTAGAGAGGCTAGGGATACATTATAATGCATATTTAATTACTGGTGGTTAAAAGTGCTATATTACTGAGATAGTTTTATTATTTAATAGCGGAATAGATTTATTACATAATTAGCAGAGGACTTTGACATCAGTGTTATTAAAAAAAAAAGCTAGTGGTACAGGACCTGCTTCCTGGGTTATAAATAAACAAGAGATGGCCGGGACAAAGGCAAAATGCACTTCCGCCATTAGCGAAGCATACCCGAGTGGTTAGAAAAACTAACATGTTTCAACAAATTCTCATCTTCCCGCGTAATCCTATTATGGAGAGCTTTATGACATAAATATCTTGGAAGTCTGTTGCTACAGTTAGGAAGTCCCTATCCATGAGAGGTGGTTACAGTATCATGCAGTAATAATAGCAATAATTTGAAAATGGTTCTGCCAGCTACTATTCGAGGAATTCTTTATTGGCTCGTTGGTTTGCTTCTTTGCTAACGTTGCTAAGGTTACCTAGCAATATTCTCTTTACAATTGATTTGCAGCATAATTCCTTACATCAAATAGAAAAGACAATACTTTTGGTTTTGTCCCTCCTGTGACAAATCTTACTTAATTTTTTTTCATTTCTATTGATTTTTACATTTTATCGCTAATGGTTTTTCGGGCTTCCATCCAAGTGAGCAGGAGGATTGATCCGTGCTTTCGGCAAATTGCTAAGCTGCCATATTCTGGAAGAATCGTGCTGATTAGGTAAAAGGTCTTGTTTTATAGAAAAACGTAGAAAATCTGGATGGAGTGGGGGGGGGGGAACAGGAGAATCAGCATGTGTTCCAGAAAAAGGAAGAGCTCTATTGGTCGATTAAGAATGGAATAAATAGCAGTAATCTGACGTTACAACATTTTCAGACATTTTTGGGAATGAGAGAGCTCAAAAGTGGTTGACAGATGGTTAGCTGTAGCCCATCATCCTTATTGAATTCTCTGTCTTGAATCTGTATTTCTAAGGCCTCTGATCCAATAGTAGTACCTCTGCCTGTCGAGGAACTTGGTCTGATCAAATTGGGTCTTGTGGCCAGCGTCAACACAGTGGTGGACCACTGCAAACTTATTTGGATAATGCAGCCTGATGCATCTGCGATGCGTTTTTCCTCTCAATGCTACCCGTAAACATATCAGCATTCACTGAGAATTTTAGTAGTGCATAAACCAATGTATGGTTTTTGATGTTGGATTTTGGTAGAAGTCAATATTTTGTTGCAAAACGGGAGGAAAAATCTGTTGCAAGCTCTGCGATTGTTATGTTAAGTGGTTTCAGGTGTAGTTCCAACGGTCTTTGAGGGCCTATTTTATGTCCCTCTGGCTGCATCAATTTTGGCGGAAAGTGAGTTTGATGCGTTTTACTCCAAATAAAAGTCCGACTTCTATTTTATTATAGGTATTACAAGAAGTTCCTTTCAAATAGCCGAAATTTATTAAGGAAAGTTACGTTCTAAAGTACGAACTGCACTCCTTTGAAATACAATGCAAATAAATGAAGAAAGCTCATTCTGTATAAATAGGCTAATTGATAAATTATGTAATTTCTAAGAGTTATTTTTACTATAGCTCAGAATCAGCTGAAGAGGCAAAGTTTTTATGCAGGGTCTTAATGAATAACACCGAAATATTTTACCTGTGTAAAGAGGACACATACACAAGCAACATTCATTACGATATTTTTGCTCTATGGATTCAATTTTTCCTGTTACAGCATAAAATCTCCCAGGGCATGGCCGCCACTGAATTCTAAAAGTTGAAAAAAAAATCAAAACAAAGGAACTTCATTGTTTACACTGGAGTTATGAATAAAAAGAAACTAATGCAATGGTGGCCAGTAAATTTTGCAGATAATGATATAGTTGTTGATGAATGATTAAGAATCAGGTTTTTATCGATCACTAAAAAGGCATGAAGTCAATTGATTGAGAATTTGAAAATTGTAACCCTATTCCACTTCATTATTGACTTATGAGCACTAAATTGTAATAACTTTTATGCCATGTAGCATACACATTTTACGTCATAGAGCAAAAATCTCCTAACGAAAGTTGCTTGTCTTAGTTCCCTCTATACACAGGTAAAGTATTTCGGTATTATTAATTAACATCCTGTATAAGGTTGATTGTCGCTAATAAGGTCCTTTTTCTTATACAGGTGGCATTATAATATAAGAAATTCTTGAATTACATTTCATTTGAATATACAATCCACACTAATTTCTTAATTAAGATAAAAACGTACACCTTCTGTGATGAACTATTAAAGAAATGTATACGGTAGGCCCTATATGCAGATATATTTTGATGTTAGTAATGTTAAATGCTTATCGGCCTATTGTGAATCGCTTTCTATATTCCAATAGGAATTTGTGATACGTAGGCTACAACATAATTACAACTCTTATGATTGGATGGTTTCGAGTGAATTTTAACTTACTAGTCCAAACCGAATTCATTACATATGAGTGAAATAATCATATAAGCTTCAATTACTTCTACGGATTAACTTTATAATGATCTACGAGTAAATGTTAGAAAATAAATTTTCTTATATTTTTATTGCATTCTTACTTTTACCCCGACCTAGGTCCTACCTGATAGTTCCCAATTGCGTTCATATATTTCAGATGATTTCAAAGTAAAACCTTAAATATTTAGGCGCTATATTGCGGAAAAGTGCTACCATCCGACCGCTGCGCAATCTCCCTCTGTCCTTTGGCTTCATTAGTAGATAACTTAAAGAGGAAAATGTATTCATCAAGACAACATTCACGGCCAATATTGATAATTTTCATGACCAGAGTCTGTTCATTTTGCTTCTTAGCTTTTTGGTTGTCCTTAAGAAATTTATACACACTGTCTTGAAAGAAAAAGGTTAAGAGAAGTTAGAGGTCTTTATTTGATATTCGAGTTTAGATTAAATAATAATTAGTATCATACAGAAAAAAATCTAAAAACACTGTTTTGTATCAAATCCTCAAACGATGATGATCCTAATGAGCGGTTTGTTTACTTGTTTTTTTATTTTTATTACTGTTCATCGATGAATATCAGACAGACATGTAGCGTCCCTTGTTTAAAAAATCATTCTTTTCCACGTAGAAAGTCTCAAAATATGTATTCCCGATCAAAATTCTCAATCAATCTAAAGCGCCTAATTAATTTTTACTAATTTATATTGTGGGCCTGTAATGCTAATTGAAACTGAAGGGCCTAGTTCCGTAAGGGCGTATAGCACGAATCTTAATTTTGTTTATTCAGATGTTTTACATACACTGAAAAAAATTGAATCGGTTAATCTATGAACTATTTACAGGACATATGCTCCTTAAAAATGTTGTTAAAAATTATTTAAAAAATCATATTTCAAGAAATATGTACATTAAACAATTTTTTTCATTACTGGCACAGGGTATGTATCTAGAAACTGTAAATAGATCAAGTGCCTAGCATTAGTAGTTTTTTAGAAAGGTACGTTGTAGTTAACATTGTAAATATAGGCTATTCCTGACTGTATTTATTTTAAAAACCAATTCCAATTAGTCTTTGTGTTATTCCAAGTATATGAATGACGAATATAATAAGAGTAACACACAGTGGTATTTAACTACAGATTGCAATGGTATTCAACACCATGTCAAGTGCAGGTGCTAAACATTACGAAAGGCAAGCGTAAACTGTAGCACAAGTCACCTTCTCAGAACGAGTTAGCACAGCAAAAGGAAAAGTGAATAATTAATGCTAAACACGCTTCTGGAGAAACTATGAAGCGTTGTTATGAATGCTCTGTATAGTTACAAGTCTCAGTAAGAACTGCTGCTCTTGGCCAATAATGGAAGATCTCAACGTAGGCGAGGTCAGGGATCGCAACAAGAAGTGTGACACTCTGTGCGAAAAGCCTGATATTACTCTTCTTATGGTTATAAAGGTGCAGAGGAACGATGTCCAGATACTCTTTCGTATCACAAGTCTGTAAGAATATTTCGATTCGACAGAAAATATTAATTTATTTTCATCAAATGAAATGTTTAAGAGCTGCCAATAGTAATAATAATAATTGCTCAGCTGCTGTAGTTGCTGGCATGAATGCTCAATAACTGGTTTAGGCCAGGGTCCAATTATCACGGATTTTCGAACTACCTATGTTTTAGCCATACATGTTTAACGAATGAACAATTTTGAATTCAGATAAATAATGGGTCTTATTATGTACAAAATGTTAAGTTTTATTTTAAAATCCATTTTTAGATAAAATAATTAATATGAATATTTTACCTGCACAACGAAATGACTGTAGTTAGATGAATCTGACCTGTAAGTCTTCACGTATAAATTCTTAAATTTATAGAACGATCAGTAAAGGAAATATGTTTGAGTCAGCTGGTGGGAATATTAAGCCTCTTGTGATAAGTAGCCTAACTAAATACAATTTACTTAAAATAATCAATATTACGCAAGGTGAATTTTGTATCGAGCAATCCTAGTAAAAATAACAAACTAATTTCATTTTTAAATGATTTTATGTTGGGGGTTGGAATTTTACGTGCTTATTGCACTATACATTTCCTTATCTTTGTTAAAACTTTCATTATAATCACAGCTTTGGTGCAGCTGGCATGTAGAGTCAAAAAATCTGAGGTGACCGAGATTGATTTCAAAATAAAAAAAAAAAATTAATATAAGCTCGAAGTTAGATAGAAAGCACGAATCAAGCCTGCCTGCTACACATAGAGAATCATGGAACAGGCGTTTCTGACGCCATTTTTAAAGTAATGGACGTAATCCTCGAACTATCCTTTGTTACCTAGTCGTATTTATTATAGTGTATTTAGGTATAAAATTTATAATATTAGTGTAGTGTGGTGTAGGGCTCCAATCATATTTCGTGATAGTTCAGTGTAATTATAAAGTTTGTGATTATAAACGTTTATTTATAGGTACAGAAGATGCATTTTTTTTACTTTGAGTGCGTGTAGACTTTAATCGCTTGTTTTCTCAGTTTCAATTTTCATGTTAATTTGCCACATTCAAAATCTATCTCCTCCGACAGATATTAAAAAATGGATCTGAATTTTATATGTGAGATTCTATGATGCTTGCTTAACAGATTCAATGATTTAGATTTTTTGATATTATTTATATTTCTTGTTAAAAAATATTTTACATAAAAATATATCAATTTTTTTATCAACTTTTCATTTCTCTGGGTAAAATATTTTTTTTAAACAAAAAATATAAATAATATAAAAAATCCAAATCATTGAATCTGTTAAGCAAGCATCATAGAATCTCACATAAAAAAATTCAGATCCATTTTTTAATATCTGTCGGAGGAGATAGATTTCAATTTTGATTTTAAAAAATAATTAAATTAATTATATCTCAAAGACAAATTGAGATATCAACATTAAATTTGAAGCGTGAACATCTGTTTATGTTTAAATTAAGTGTACAAAATTTCAAGTTCCTAATGCAAATAGTTTAGAAAATCACTCTCAACACTTCGGTGTTCCCTTAAGTAACTCATATAAGTACATACCAGTCATAGTGAGGATATTATTGTTTTTAAAGATATTTCTGCATGAATGCCTTCTACTTAATTTAAATATAATTCGAAGGGCTCTTTTTTGTAATTTGAATATGTTTTCGCTTTCGCTTGAATTCCCCCCCCCCCCAAATTATTCCATAATTTAGATGTGAGTAGAAAATTCCGTAGTATATATTAATTAATAATTTAATTGATACTAGGTCTCTAATATTTCTTAACAGGTAGATGGTAGAGCTTAGTTTTTTACTTAAATGTATGCAATGATCTTTCCAGTTTAGATGAGTGTCAATATGGATACCGAGGAATTTGACTGAGCTTTCTAGCGTAATTTCTTTCGTACCTAGATTTAAAGTGGTTAGATGTTGGGTTTTACTATAGTGGGTGTTGAAATATATATTCTTTGTTTTACTCTCATTCATTGTTAAATTGTTACATTGAAACCAGTGGTTCATGCTTTTTTCAATTTCTAAATAGTTGTTTTTTAGTTCAGTCACATTTTGTCCTGTTATAATTACGTTACTATCATCAGCATATATGACAAATTTCCCTTTATTTGTACATGTTGGGAGGTCATTTATATATACCAAAAAGAGAAGGGGCCCAGGATGGATCCCTGGGGTACCCCATACTGCACTACTTTGCTTTCAGAAATGTATTCTTGAGATTTGCCGTGTTCGTCTGTGTAAGTTATTTGTACTTGTTGGGTTCTTACTGTTAGGTATGATTTCAAGAGGTCTAGGCAAATTCCTCTTACTCCATAGTTATCAAGTTTGCTTAAAAGAAGTGAATGAATGATTGTATCAAAGGCTTTAGTTAGATCGCAGCAGATACCCATTACTTTTTTTTTACTGTCTAATGCAGTTAAAACGGTGTTTGTGAAGTCGTTTACGGCTGTTACTGTAGACCTATATCGACAAGATCCATGGGCACTTTAATTCCCAGGACAAGGTGCTTTCACAAATTGTGCGCTTTAAGTAATTATAGAAGAATGTTTTCATAAACTCTTATATTCCTGCTTGAAATATAACACACACGAATATGTGATTTTTATAATTTCACAGATGCATCCAGTTAAGAGATCCAGCGGCATACTGTGGTAGGCGTTGAAAATACATTTCTTAGAATTGCTTTGATTTGCATATATTCCACATATGAAGTGCTTCCTCGTCAACATTATCGATGGAATTCGTGATAAACATCAGATATAAGAGATAAAGATCTGCTCTTCAAAGACTATAATATTGCGCTATAATATAATTGTGCGCTTATGTAGTGAACGACACCTATTACAAATAAGCCAGCTCGACAAGATTCCATAAAAATGAATACGAGCATAGTCACTGACCTGACTTTTAAAACTCATTACCAAGGTTACTTTTCACAAGTACCGGTATGACTTTACAGATACAACGTTGAGCTATGCAAAAAAGAACTCACTGAAGCCTAACGGAACAATAAAAGAAGTAGAATATTATTTCAAGGTTTAGAAAGTACTGTATATTATTATCTGTGGCAGACATAGAAATTACTTTTATTGCCCATGTTCTTCAAACTAGTGTAATATTGTCTTGAGTCCCGTTCAATTTATATTAAAATGAAGTTATTCAGATACGCTGAAGAGGTCTGAAACTGGTGTTAAACAGTCATTGCGTATTCATCCCTGCAACTAAGCAGCTAAGCAATAGCCATGTTCCGAAAAGAAACTAAAATGTCCCCACTGTGACTCCTTGAAATATAAGTATGATTTAATGTAATAGACAAGAGCTCTTTTTTAAACAAGATCATATTTAACGAAAGTTTTATGGATGCCAATACCACACTAGGAAAGTAGACTGACTGGAAGTTCTTTTAATCCAGTACTGTTTGCTACCAGTCTCTGACGAATCCACTCAAGGGAATCGTCCTAGTTCCGACTTCATTATTTTATAAGAAACTGAAAACTGTGTAAAATAAATACACATGGTAAAGTATTATACGATAGCTATGAAATTGAAGATTTTTTTTACCTGTAACATTTCAGCGCTAAATCTGATATATTAAAATTTCGTTTTTCGAAATATTTACAAGGTGATAAATTGAGATAGTCCAAGAAGCAAGATTCAATAGTTCCGTTTTTCTTACAGCTAAGGTTAGAAGCAATAGAAACTTGTATTCATAAAATAATATTGTAAAATTACAACTATTTAGTTGACCTACCTGTAAATACCATGGCCGAAGGAATATCATACTAACGTGGATGGTAAAAACGCAAAATTGCCTAATGCATAATAAAACATGTTAAGCCCAAAAGGGAAAAAGAACATTACAGGTCATTCGTTACTAAATAGTTTATTCAGGGTTCACAGAAATGTAGTGAATTAGGCAGCTTACTATTATATATTTCTGTAGACGATGTGAATGGTATAAATAGTGAATACTGGGTAGGCCCCCATATTGATTAGCACCCCAGGCCCCCTCGGGTACGCCACTGAATGAAACACAGTGTAACTCATTTGTCTGGGACATAATGTATCTTTATTAAGTACGGAAGAAATGTTTCCTGTTGCAAACGAACTCGTCTTGCTAAGCATAGTAATTTCTATCTTGGATTCCACTTAATGCAATAATCCACTGCTGATTACATTACCGATGTGAGTCAATTACACTTTTGAAGCATAAAAGTGAAATTGTCATTAACGATTTCGTGCATGCATTTCATCCGTAGCCGTATTTAATTTAAAACATTCTCACAGATTAAATGAAACTATCCCTCCCTTTCTCTCTCTTCCTCTCCTTTAGATAGTTATGTATATATATGTATATATTCGTATAGCCTATATATAAAATTAATATAAATATATGTGAAAATACATGTATACAAGCATATGTCGCGAGATTCTAGGTGTGTTTTAAGAATTTGTGATCGCGCTGCCGGATATATGAACTAATATTTCTATGGACTTTGACCGAAGATCTACCATTGTGGAAATAATAATTAGTACGGTAGTTTTTGAGAAATTTACTGTCACATAACCTGAAATGGTTATTATTAGTTGAAGAAGAGTTTTTTTTATTTATATTTTTTTTTTTATTGTGGTACACGGTGTTGTTAAACCGAAATGAAATTTCATCACAATAGGGCTGAGGGAAATTGAGGAAAAGTCATACGGCTTAATTTATTTTAAAAGTAGAAAATGTATGTGACCCCTTGCTTCCTTATTATTTTTATTATTTTGAAAACGCAATCGTAGATGTAGCTTTATTAATAGTTATTGCGTGATTATTGCCTTTTGGAAAATGTAATTATATATTTTTTTATTTAGGGATTTAAGATGAGGAGGAAAGTCATTTTAAATTACAGAAATTAACTTGTGTTAATGGCTATATTAAAATGAAAACAATACTTGTACAAATTCCTTCAGTAGATCCAATCCCTGATTCTAGTACCGTGCCTAATAGCTACTGAAAAAGACGATATTGAAAACTGTATTTCTTACTATCGGGACAGCATATGACTAATCTATTCTATGGTAGTGGCTTTTCATAAATTTCCCATTCATGTTATCATGGTGTAAACGTGAGCTTCCTGTACCAGTGCCAGTAATCTAACCTACCTGCGTCCTTTGTCTACTTACATAACATATGTGCGTCACTTATATCAAAGCTTCTAACTATGATATATTTGTTTTGCATACATTGAATAAATTCATGGTCTATTTACTAGCCGAATTTTTAAATACAATCTTACCTATGACTATTTCCTTTCTTTATACTGACTTAACGATTTAATTCCCAGCAGCTAAGTTATGATGTGACTTCATGTGTCTTTGCGTAAGTAATCGATGTACTGATCGCCACAAGAATTACTATAGCCCTATTCACACACTTATTTAACTTGTACTATAGTGGAAACTTTGGCCTCACATAATAATAGATGTCTTCGTCGCTACCATAGACCACTAAGAATTCTACAGGATTCTACACACCGGCATGTAGATATTACAGTGTGTTTGTGCCAAGTTTTGGAGATAAGCATCTAGCATCTAGGAAATAATAATAATTTTTTAGGTAGATTTCGAAGAAAAATCTACCTATTGCAATGGATACCACTTTATGATTTTCGAAAAATTCTTTCATATCTTTACGTTTCATGCTCCCCTAAGTACGAAACCACCGCCCGTGCAAAAAAAAAATTGTGATATTTATATTATATATATTTACACGCTAGCGGCCGTAATTTTGAAGATATTTGAACCAAATTTTAATATGTTATTTCTAGGCCCAATAGTTCGGACAAGTTCGTTAATGAGCAATGAGCCCAAGGGGGTGGTCGGGGGAGGGGGTTGAAATTTTAAAACATTTTTATCTCGGCCCCTATGAAGTATAGAGGGAAACTTTGTTTGAATAAATTAGATTACTCCCTATGGAGTTCACAGTGACACCAACGATTCGGGGGTTCGAGTGAGGGTGGGGGTGGGGGTGGGGATGAAAATTCGAAACTTTTGAAACTACGTCTTGTGGGGTATCGTTGAAAAGCTCTTGATGAGTACTCTACAAATCAATAAATAGTTTCTTGATAGCTCTCATATGACGCGAGATTTTAATGTTTGAAAATAATAACACTTAAAAGAATTATTATAATATCATAATTTTGTCTTGTTTAGCGGCTTTGCTAATTTTATTCATTGCTGATCTTGCGCACGGCCTCCCAGAATATTATATCCTATTCTTGTTGTCAAAACAAATGATTGTAGGCTCTTCCTCTTTACCGAATTCAGTTCTTATTACTGCAGGTTTACCATGCCAAGGCTAAAGAAGAAGAGTGCTATGCAGCGACAATAAATTAAACCAAAAGCACTTCGAAATCTACCTCCGCCTGTAGGCCTGCCTAAAGGGATTTTTTTTAAATTAAGGAATATTCCACAATACAATGGTTTTCCTTCATCCCACAACAATCCCTGTCCATAGCATCTTCTTCACTTAATCTTTTTCTCGCCATACTCCTTTTCACCCCATCCATCCAGCACTCTTTGGGCTTCCCTCTTCTTATTTTTCCTTCTACTTTCCAATCCAAAATTTTCTTAGGTATCCTACCCTCTGTCATTCTGAGTATATGTCCATACCATCTCAAGCGTCTTTCTTCTACAATTTCCAAAAATATTCTTTTCAACTTGCATTATTTCCCTTATTCTATTATTCCGAATTTTTTCTTTCCTGAATTTTCTTGCTGAACGCCTCCAAAAATCCATTTCTAATACAATTAATTTGTTTGCTTGTTGTCTACTTATGGTCAAGTTTCAGCGCCACATAATGTTGTTCTTTGGAATAATGACTGATATATTAATTTTTTAGTTCTATGTAAAATATTTTTAATCCATAAGATTGAATTTAGCATTCCTATAATTCTCTTCCCATCCGTTATTGTTCTTTGAATTTCTAAATTTGTTGTTGCATCCTTTTGTATAATAGACCCTAGATATTTAAAATATTCAACATGTGCAATTTCTTCTGTATTAAATATGAACTTTTCTTCCAAATTCATTGCCAAATATTCAGTTTTATTGAAATGTATTTCTAATCCCCATGTCCTGTACTCTTCTACCAACTTTCTGCTCATATATGACGCATCATCTGTATCATCAGTAATTATTACTTGATCATCCGCGAAAAGTAGATTATGCAGGTAGTAATCTGGATGAATTTGAATTCCCATATATCGACATTTCCTAGTCCAGTTTTGAAGAGCCATATCAATATATATTTTGAACAATGTCGGAGCAACATCCTTGTAAAAGTCCTTTTGACGTATAAAATTCTTCTGATAATTTGAAACTCATCTTTATTCGGCATTTATTTTGTGAGTATATTGATTTTATAATGTTGATCATTTTTTCACTTATACCTGTTTTCTTCAGAACGCCCCATAATAATATCCTTGGCACACTATCATAAGCTTTTAGCAAATCAATGAATATCACTCCCAAGGTTTTGACTTCTCACGATATTTTTCCATCATGAGTCTGAGAATAAATATATTATCTACACATGATCGTCCTGGAGTGAAACCACTCTGTTCTTCTTGTCCTCTGAATTCTTTCTCCAGCTGAATTCTTGGAAATGTTTTCATAAATGGATTTGTTACACATATTCCTCTATAATTAGTGCATTCCCTCTTGCCCCCTTTCTTATATATAGAACTTATAAATCCAAGGTTCATCTCTTCTGGTATTGACCCCCCTTCTAATATTTTCCTGCATAAAACTGTGATTATCTTGATCAGTTTCCTTCCCCCGTATTTTAACAGTCCCAAATTAATTCCTCCAGGACTGGTCGCTTTCCCGTTTTTTCCTTCCTTTAAACATTTTTCCACTTCATCCTTTGATAATTCCCATTCCAAATTTCCATGTCTAAATGTATGTTCTTCTTTAAATTCTCCTCTTTCCTAGTTAAGGAGGGATTTATAGTATTGTTCCCATTTTTTCATAGGCATCATTTGTATATGTGCCTTATGATTTGTGTTTGTTTTAAGGCTCCTCAGCATTGACCATGCTGCTACGGATCGTTTAAATCCTAACTGGCAATTTATGTCTGCACATCTTCTTTCCCAATACTCATATTTTGTCTTTCTTACTTCTTTCAGTACATTATGTTTTTGTTCATCATATAATTTCCTGTCCTCCTCTTTATTTGAACTTAACCAATTCTGGCATGCTTTCCTTTTAACCTCTACTTTTGCTAAAAGATCGTTTGTCATCCATTCATTTATTTTCCCTTTTTGTTTTTCCGTACCCAATACTTCATATGCAATCTTTAATAATAATAATAATAATAATAATAATAATAATAATAATAATAATAATAATAACTTTTTATCTCTCTTTATACAATAAAGCATGTTACATAATTATGAAACAGTCAACCTGAATAACAGGAATAAGCAACTTTAAAAGTAAAACAGTTCCTCTAGAGAAGAAGAATTATGAATTGTCCCCATAATGCTCGCAGCATTGCCACGTTGTATAGCTATACCTATACGCTGCCGAAGATAATCTGTGGCGCGAGGATCGTGCGTAATGCTCTTCAAGATGTTAATAATAATAATAATAATAATAATAATAATAATAATAATAATAATAATAATAATAATAATAATAATAATAATAATAATAATAATAATAATAATAATAATAATAATAATAATAATAATAATAATAATAGCAATGCCTACTGGTAATAACAATGCAGGCAAATTTAGGTGGAGTAAAGAATTTCGCCCCCGGCCCTAAAATAGACGGGACGGCACTGTAAATATGTTTGGTTTTGTTATGGGCCAAAATTAAACTTCGCTGGGGGCCCAACCTTTCTCCTTTACGCCGAGGGCCAGGTCGTGAAAAAACCCATTTTTTAATTTTCGAAAAGAGCACCAAAAAGTCAGCATCCAGAAAGTTTTGGTTCTAACGGGAGCTCTAAGAAGTGGTGCTTTCGACAGAAACTAAATCGTAAATATAAGCACTATGATCTTATAAGTCAGGTCATGATGGAGCATGAAGTTTTATTTTGGATAGGGCGACAAAAATCAGGGCATAGGGGTTTCTGATTAACATGTATTTGGTTCTAACACGAGTTTTAAGCGATGTTATTTTCGACAACCAATAATTCTTAAAATAAACACATGGCCTTATAAGCCAAGTCGTGATGGAATCCTAATTTTTATTTAGAAAATCAACTTCATACAGCCCACTTTCTCAAATTTGTAGTGGAGAGGTTCGCCCTATAGCTTATGAGACGAACTTAAGAGAAGAGGGAACTGTTCAAAATTTTCCCCAAGAACCTCACTTTAAAATCTCACAGACGTAAACATGAGAGCAAATTAACTAAACAAATTTTGACATCTTATGAAAACCTATACCCTTAGCCCAGTTAAGTCTCCCGTTGTTTAAGGGGGATCATACAGCGCTATCGTATGTAAGACACCATTTCATTAAAATAGTGATACGTTCTATACTATGCAACATATTTACATGAGATTGTGTACAGTAATACTTCAATTAATGCTCTTTAATGTGATATGTAAGATATTTAACCCTGCAGTGCTCGCGCGCTGTTTTATGACGTATAAGCTCGCGTGGCGTCTGAGAGACGCCGTTCATTTTTTACGTTGTTTTTATTGTTTTATGTTGTTTTGAGTGTTCATTTTGTTTATTGAGGGTTGTCATAGTTTAATTAATATTATTGAACATGTTTTGCATACATTGCTTAATTAAAAATATGTGTATTAAGTCAATTTACTGAAAATGAGCATTTAACTAATCATATTGGACACAAATCACTATTAGCACATTATGATTTTAATTAATTAACAGTAAAACAATGTTGTTAGGCATGTAACCATTTTTAAATAATTTTAAAATATTATTGTCCTAAGACTGTGTAGGTATAACAACGTTTACTACTAGTTACTGATCTCTTCTTATTCCATTTAGAAACTTTGTCCCGGCCTACGAAATATTTAGGCCTAACACATTCACTATAATCATTATCATCATCTGCTTCTTGTTCATGTCCGTAGAATCTCTTCTAGACTCCGCAATGTCTTCTTTAGGATCACTATAGCAATCAAGTTCAACATAATCATCTTCTACTTCTAGCAACATTGCACTATCTTCCAATCATTTGGATCAGAAAGATTACGATATTTCTTTTCCTTTCCACTCATTGCCAAGCCTAAAGATAAATAATTTCCATCAGAAAAGATTGTTATTGTAGGTTTATGATCACTAGTTTCTGCAAGAAATTTATTTTAAACCAGTAACATACCTTGTAACAGTAAAGCTCGCGCGGTGTCTCACAGACGCCATCTACATTTTCGCAACAATAACTCCACCATTGATAGGCGTAAACTAGAGGGTTGCCGGTTGGATATGTTATTTAAGAGTAGTTGACCGAAAGGTAGATGGCAGGTCAGCACAATGACCTCATAGGTATTCTAGATATGGTGAAATGAATCTGGTCTGGCGTCTATCAGACGCCACGCGAGCACTGCAGGGTTAAATAGGTTATATGTTGCATTGAACCCAATAATAAGGGAATATACCCTTGTTCACTTTTTAAATAAAACTATATCACAAAAAACATGATTTGTTAAAGAATTATGGACGAAGCGTGTTTTTAAAGTAAGTAATAATATATTTTTTAAAGTAACAGAACATTATTTTCCAAATACTTTATTATAATTTATTACCTTACATAATATACTACTTCTCCACATAGTCACCGCTGTTATTTAGGCACTTGTAACGGGAACCAGTGTTCGTAAGCCTTCGTCAAAGAATAATGCCGCCTGTGATGAAAGCCAAATCTGCACTTGTTTCACAACAGCATCGTCGTTGAAATGTTTTACACCAAGGAATTTCTTCAATTGAAGAAACAGATGAAAATTGCTTGGAGCCTAATTCAGACAGGATTGTTCCCAACTAAATGATGGGCGCATAAGATCACCCTCCCTACACCTACGTCCATAAACTGGTTCCCGTTACAACAAGTGCCTGAAAAACGGCGGTGACTATGCGGAGAAGTAGTGTAAGGTGTAAAGTAGCGCCTAGACCAGTTGTCGCCAAACTTATGAAGCTTCTGAGTTACCGTACCGTTTTATAATCCTACTGTGAGCTACCAACCAAAAGAACTACCGACTTAAAAAATCTTACATGTGTTTATTGCCTAAATATGAAATAAATTTTAATTAAACTGTATATAACAAAAAGAATTGAAATGGAATTGTACATAAGAAAGAAACTGAAGTGTAGTTAGTAATAAATAAAAAATGTACGGGCAGAATTTTTTTATTACACTTTTTAACTTAAATGAGAAGGATGGAACTCTTTTTTGTCATCAACAAGTTTTTTAATGTCGGGAGAGTAGGTAGTGGCTGCCATTCGAATACTGTTGTCCACGTGGTCATCAGTGTGTCTGCTTCTGGACTTATTTTTAATAAATTTCATACTGGAAAAAGAAACCTCACACAGATATGTAGAGCTGAACATTGCCTTCACTTTGAGAGCAACTTGGACCAAAATTGGATATTTTTTTTAGGAACAAGAGGCCAAATATTTTCAGAGCTTGAAGAAAGCGATTTTACAGATAAATCATTTTGAAAATCAATCAGTTCCAACTCCACTGCAGCACTGTCTTCTTCAAAATCAAAATTCTCCATGACACAAGTAGAGAACTCTTGACGCGATCTACCGAAAATGTCCCTGACAGCTACTAGTAGCTCGCGATCGACGGTTTGGCGATCACTGGCCTAGACGATCAATAATATTGTCAATATTCGCTTCAATACTGACCGAGGGCCATACTGATGGAAATATTGACCGTCTAGGAGCATATTGAAGCGTTCTATCAATATTGACGGATATTGATAGAAAATTATATTTTCAGTCAATATTGAAGACCGTTTGAACGCCTAGGAGGTTTATTGCCAATATTTCCTTCAATATCAGTTGTTTGTGAAACAGCGAAGTGAATTTTTGTAGTCATCCGGTTCTGTAGAACGCAAAAAAATTAAGCAAATGTTCATGTGTAAAGCTGTTCTCAGCTTGCACCACTCTTTGGACCATCGTCTATTTCTCTCCTTGAGTTTTCTTTTTCGCACAGTGTAAGAGTCAATGCTAGCAAATTCAAATCCGACTAAAAAACATTTCGAAATTAATTAAAAAAAAAAAAAAAAAAAAAAAAAAAAAAAAGACAGCAACAAACAAACAAACAAACACACACACACACACTGAAACAGCCTCGATCATACATCACGAATATTTTTGCAACAATGAGTATTGGTGAGAATATTGATGCGTTTTGAAGCATATTGATGCTCGCTTCAATATATTGAAGAGAATATTGACAATAGAATTGATTGTTTAGGGGGACCCTTAAGGTAATAAATGATCATAAAGTATTTAAAAAATAATTTATGTTACTTTAAAAAAAATTATCGATACTTAATTTAAAAATACGCCTCGTAATATTTCAGCTTAATAACTATTAAGCTAACGAGCATTTTTTTGCCCTAGTATCCGAGACTAGAAGCTAGAAGCTAAACTACACTCAAACTTAGTAAGTGTAATCAGAAGATAATTTTTACAATTTTTTGGACTTACATTAACAAATCAATTTAAAAATTGCACTGCCTATACAGATTAAAAATGCTTATTTCACAATATAATCTTCTGCTTTGTAGTTTATCTTCTTAACAAATTTTCGGATAATCAGGTTGAAAATAAGACGCTAAGTTAAAATAACTACACATTATCTGACATAAATGTTTGTAACTCAGCGAAAAGAACTAATATTTTTCTATAAAACTGTAAAGACATGTTCAGAAACAAATGCTCTTTCACATAAGCCAATAAAAAGATAATCGAAAAAAATTACCTATAGCGGTGTATAATCTCCCTAGTACAGAGCTCATGCTAACCATTTGACCAGTGAAAGGAATGACTACTAGTTTTATTAAACTCTACAACTATATAACTAGTCAAAATACTGAACAAGAAACTTCGTCACGGTACCATTATTATTGGCACGGAAATTAGATTAAAACAATCAAGGAAATGAACTGATTTAATCAGACTGCTCCTGGGGAACTTCATTTCTCTGTCATATTAGACACAGTCTGTGGAAACTAGTTCACTGAGAGCATGCAGTCTATTGATTCAGACTTTTTGTGTCACTCTAGTAGCGGGATTATCACCATCTTGTGTTTCCATGCGATATTGCAGACCGAATGAATGCAATATTGACATGGTCGCAATGCACGAGACATAGAGGTATGTTCAGCCACGAGAGATAGCAACCAGTATACACTGCATATTCAAACTGGTAAAGGAGAGTATCATTCTCTGTTAATTATGAAATATTCAGATCCAAAACATGTTTTTAAAGAACTCTCCTACTGTTTGAAACTCGTGGTACAGTCACGTTCTCATGCAAAGTTGAAGTTAGTGCACATTTCCACAACCATAAAATCACTATACATCTTGAATGAAATTTTGTGATGTCAATAATAGAAAAAATTCAGTAGTTACAGCCTTCATTTATATGAACGTTGAATAATGTTGTTATAGAGGCCTTTCCAGTTCAAAAATCTTACTACAGAAATATAGAAAATATGTCTGTGTAAGTGTCCGTAAGTGAATGCCGTAGCTCAAAAGTGTCAAGTGCACGAAAACAGAATTATTAAAATAAGGTCCTTCAATTTTCGAGAATGCAATGTTTACTTTATCTCACCTATCTAACTTTTCAGTTATTTTAGTTATTCATTATGGTCCCTAAATCTTTAAGCAGAAAATCAGAGTGTGTTCGAAAACAGGGTGCTTAGGAAAATATTTGAACCTTAAGAGTGATAAAAATGGGGACTGGAGAAAACTGCAGGACGAGCTTCATAACCTTCACGGAATATAGTAATGGTAATTAAATCACGGAGGATGAAATGAACTGGGCATATTGCGCGCATGAGGGAGGAAAGATATATCTAAAATATATTGGCTGGAAGATCCGAAGGGAAAAGACCGCTTGGAAGATTTAGGTGGGAGGACAGTATTATAAAATATTTAAGATAAATAGGAAATAGTTCAAATAGAATGCGCGGGTGCGCGGGCAAAGAGAGTTAAGTCCACCATCCTTAAAAATTGAGATATATCCATAGAGTTATAGATAAAAATGTTCTCTACATTTGTGTTAAGTCCAGTAAGTCATATTAAAAAACGAACTGTAGTTATGGATGTGTGCCTCATGGGTTTATCCATCTCTAAAGCGATGTTGGGTGGGTAAAGTGTGTTAAGTTACTCTAATTCTCAGTAACAAGAAAGTGGTTGAATGGAGTTAGCACAGAATAGGGTTGAATGGCGGGCTCTTGTAAGCGCGGCAATGAACCTCCGCCGCAGCTCATTAGGTAATAGATAATATTCCTTTACCTAGTTTAGGAATTGTCTATTGCCTTTGAATAAGTAAGTACGAATTATTATTATTGTTGTTATTATTATTATTATTATCATATTTTTGTTATGATTCTTGGATTTCTAAAAAGAAAGAAAGAAAAGAAAAGAAACCCAATTGTGCACAGCATGTTAGTTTAACAACTACGATTTACAACAGAGTGAACATTATTGTGAAAGCTATTTATTAAAGAAGTGGGGGATGAAGTTAGAAAACGACAGCAATAACATTGTTTTTGGAACAGATATTTTCTCAGTTCGCTGTCATAGTAGGCTAGTTCATGCGATAGTCCAGCTCTGTTCAATTACAGAAATAGTTATGATGCACATGTTAAATTATTTTATTTTGCGGGTAGGTATTTTTGCGAAAAGAGCTCGTAAGGACGAATGTGACAATCCTACCACTTGTATAGTCCAGTTATTCAGTGCATGACCAGGCGGCTTCCTTTTGTTCGGAGGAAAAGTTTGCCGACAGCTCAACCCATGTTCTTTATTTTTATCGCACCAATCAGCTATTTACCCCAGCCAATCAGATTCTAAGAATGTCCTATGACGGCTGTGACAGCTACTCGTCAACTCCACGTGGAGTTAAACGCGGGGCTGCAAAATCAAGTTACAGTAAACAATAACACGTGTGAAATGATTAAAGCGAAGGAAGAACTGAGGTCAGTGATAACAATGAGAGAATATTGTAACATTGCTTTTGTTTTGGAAAGAGGAAACCAAGACCGATTCAATTAACATAAGGAAACACCGACTTAATGTTTATTCCTTTGAAGCCTCCTGGGCAGGGCCGTAGCAAGGTCCTTCTGTGCCCTTGGCGAGTTTGACAAATCTGCGCCCTCCAATTTCTGTAAAATTTTTTATTATTTTAATATAAAAACACTGTTATTATCAAAGAAAACCTAAACCTCAATTTGAAAATGAACTAAGTGTTGGACTTTCAAGGTACTAAAACCTTATTTTCAGACTATTGAACTACTTAAAAAAGAATTAATTTATAAAATCTAGTATCAGAAGTAAATTACATAATAGGCCTGAGGCCTACTAAAATGTTTAACACATTAATATAGGTAAAAGTATTTTTTTCGAATAGTTGAACCACTTTCATCTCAATAATAACGTTCATTTAATTTTTTTATTGTCGTTGTATCTTTCCATACTGTTCATGATTTATGTTATCATCTTCTGTCAATAAGAAACGTGCTAATTAAGAAACGTTGCAAGATTGCTTTTTGTTTGTAGACAATCGGCATAATACTACAGATAGTTCACGTGCAGTAATTTTTAATAACCTGAAAGATTTCTTCCATTAACGTGGAATTTTTATTGCTTGATAAATTGCACCAGTCTAAAAAAAGGCGGGATTTTTCATGGTTAATTTTGCGCCCCCTCTGTACCTGCGCCAACCCATCTTGCCACCGCCTAGCTACGGCCTGGGTATGTAATGAAAAACTCTACTATATATTATAACACATAACTTTAATGTAACATCGATCATATCGTACACGGAGCAACCTTCAAGCCTTCACAGAAACAATTCAAACTGCAGAATATACAACGTGCATTTAAAATAAAATAAATTCTAGGCGAGAACTTACTAAAAGCTGATTGCAGAGTTCAGTCGAGTAGTTTGTTGATGACTTATAAGGTATTCTAGAAACTCAAAACTTAGACATCGAATTATGGTCGAACAAAAAACAGTCGTGTGCAATTTGCCTATAGCCTAATGGTATGAAAATAATGAAACTCGCTGAGTACGTGTAAACATACTGATGTCTTGATAAATGCCACTACAAGCTCGTTGCATAATGTATTATTTGTATTGGGATACCTTTGCTTATTCTTGAAATAGTCATAACTAGGGCCCGGATTTTTAGGTTTTAAACTATTTCGTTCCTTGCTACCTAACTGTGATATTTTAACATAATTGTCCGTTTCATTACCATGGCAGTCACATAGTCTAATCTTATAAAACCTAAAAATGGCTAAATAAGACGTTAAAAACTAAAAATGACAAAAACTGTTTTTAAATAAATTAAGATAAAATACTTGAATTGAAACTTACTTTTAAAACATCTGCCTACAGTTTGCATCTTGCTCATTGTTATCAGTACCGGTACATTGTAAGAGAAAATATGGAGTTGAATTTTGTCCCGGTAAAGGAAATCGTTAGTGATCCATAATCTCTGGTTTCTTTAGAACAAAATTAAAGACATTTTTAAGAAGCTTACACTTGCAATTTATTCACATTGTTTGTTCACACAAGATGCCGAAAGTAAAGTATTCTAAACGTTGATAGATTAAGTGAAAAACGTTCTTGTTGAGTTTATGTGGTGGAGTTGGAAATGACAGGGGTAGTTCTAAAATAAATTGTTGTTTTCTATGAACTATGGACAATTAGGTAAAGAATAGTTTTATGGTTCAGAGCCATGAAACTTATCTGAAAATGGGAAAAACCTAAAATAAAACTATTTTAATATATTTAGAAAACTAATTTCAGGGTTTATGAAAACATAAAAACCCGGGCCATAGTCATAACTCAATAGAAAACACACAACTCTCGAATTTCAAGTTCTCTGGGCATCGTTGAGTTAATCATGGTTATGATGTACACAAAACAGACGAGGAAGTAAAAGAAATTATAATTAAATAGACGAAGAAGAAGCTAAAGAACAAAGGCGATATTACGTAGTGATAAAGGGCACATTAAAGTCATTCTGCTATGTAGAATATGCGGGAAATTTATCTGTAAGCGTGGCATGTGGTAAGACTGGTCTCTGAGACGTCACATGAACATATTTACATAGCATCACCACGTGGTGATCAATAGTAATAAAGTTGTTCATTGCGTATTCTAATCCAGTCCACAACGATGTAATTACTCAAACAGCCTAGCCTCGTCACATAAATTATTTCATGACTAGACTTGCTTATTATTTAGAAGAAAATTCCCTACAGTTTCTTCAACATTAATCCTCTGCCTCAGATGTCAGCTGCCCTATTTCTGTGACTCCCAATAGAACGAATATTGGCTCATATTTTTATAAACCTGATGTTAAACGCATAACTTCCACCACCAAGATAAGTATCTTACTTCTTAGTACGAGGGAGAATCAAATGAAAACCACAATTTTTTTTCCACTATTTTTCTGCATGAAGAATGTTTGCCTGTACATTATTTTTCTGCATAGTCCCCTCCAAGTTCAATACACTTATGCCATCAGATAGGAAGTTCTTCGATACCGCATTAGAAAAATTATTCCGGTTGACACTGTTGGCACTCATGCACCGCCGATTGGATGTCTTCGTCAGACTTGAACGTCTGCCCTCCAAGGAGCTCCTTTAATGGACTACAGACGTAGAAATCTGATGGTGCCAAACTTGGCAAGTATGGCAGATGTGGGAGGCACTTGAAGCATATGTCGTTGATGGTTTTCATGATTGCACGAGCAGCATGAGGACGGACGATATCACGTTGAAGCAAAACACCTGCTCTCAGCAACCCCCTTCACTTTGTCACAATCAGCTTTCCAAATCTTTGGTCCGTTAAAGCATCTCCTTGGAGGGTAGAAGTTCAAATCTGATGAAGATGTCCAATCTATGGTGCAGGAGTGGCTACAGCGTCAACCAAAATAATTTTTCTCGTGCGGTATCGAAGCTCTCCCTATCCAATGGCATAAGTACATTGAACTGGGAGGGGACTATATATAAAATAATGTACAAGCAAACATTCATCCTGCAGTAAACTAGTGAAAAAAATTAATTGCCGTTTTCATTTGATTCTCCCTCGTATAACATAATACATAATATACCGTATAATATAATAATTATATCGTGCATATTATGCAATTCGTGTAGGAAATTTAAACAAACATGTTAAGCACTTTTCTAGAAAATAAGAAAAAATTCCATTCACTTTATGAAAAGTGGTTGTGGAAATGAAAAGAAAGTCGTTATCATGTTTCGAATTGCATGGAATTCGTTGTAAAAACACGTAATTTTTTTAGAGTGGATAAAAGAAAAAGAAAAGTAAACATTCAATTTCTTATACCCTTTAATGCCATCGTAATAAAGCTTTGCCTAGTGATTACACCTCATTAATATAAATATACTTCAATAATGACGTGTGCAATGTTATAAGCAGAGAAAATAAGTTTTCAATATTTTGAAATGACTTTTGTTTCATAAGATGCACATTAACAAAAATTACCATAAATTATTGTTCGCTTAGATAGCGAGAATATGAAGATCTTTAATTTGTCTAATTATTAATTTCCTTAAAAAACTAAAAATTGTAATAAATGGCATTTTCATACTTCTTAAAAGGAATAAATACAATTTCTTATAATTTTTTCGATTATTTACCTAAAAAGCTGTGCAAGTTATGAAAACGGTTTCATAGGTAAACCCACCAGAATTTACGAGTTTATCATACGTAATCCCACGAGAGTTTACGAGTTTATCAATAGTCGCTATTTTATCTGGTGAAACTCGTCAACTCGAGTGGGATTTATTAAGACTATTCCATGAATAAAAATGTAACGGATTATACAAATAATAATTACTTTCGTGCTTTATTATATAAAAACAAAACTAACAGCTGCGAGTTCACGGCATACTATGAATCAACCATCCATGAATCGATTCGAGTTACCATATAACCAGTACTACCAATTGTGCATGTAAGACATAGTTAGCTTAATTCAGGTAAACTAACAGCAGAACAGAATAAAAGCACATTAACGAGCTTGCATAGAATCGAAATTGTGTTTTAACCAATGTACATTTATATTACTAATAAATTTCATTTTTTCCTTTTGAGGGTGGGTGTTATAGAGTAAAATTTAAAGGATTGTTGTCCACCTTATACCCTCAAAAACTTATGTAACCTACACCAACTAGTGTTTTTGGGATTGCTTCGAAAAAATTTCAAATTACAGTATTTATTTGCACACTTTTATTTTGTAACTTATTTAAGCTAGAATTGTAAAATATGTACGTTAGCTAAGTTAACACATTTATATTATTTCAATTTCCAAACAAGTTATGTTGTATAAAATAATCTGTTTTCGAATCATAGCATTCATAATTATCATTTCCGCGAGTGACTTGGACATACGATACCTGGACTAGTACTAGAAGAGGAAATAAAATTATTCGAAGAATAACCCAAGAATTTCAATATCTATCTAACTTGATTAATGATTGGCGACTTCTTGCTTGTCAGTATTTCACTATTGTTTCAGCGAACTACATAACCAGGAAGGTGTCACCATATGCTGGGTGACAAACACATACAGCAAAACGTGTTAACCTAGTCACGATCAGTTCATCCTTCGTCCTGTCGCTGTGACTAATAGCGATTCAAATGAATACTAAGTTATATGGCAATGCCAATATTTCTAGGAAATTTTGTATGCCTATAAACCTAAAGACATGAAATTGTCTCATTTACGCGCAAATAAATTCCATTAAGGGGGGACATACAGCTTTCAGTGTAATTCATATGTCATAAATAGGTGAATTTCATAATCTTTTTTTCCCCTCAGCAATGAATTGCTCTACAATCTTGGCAATTTTGAATGATTATTTTTTCTGAGTATTTGTTAATATCATACGAACTACACTATCTACATCATTCATTTAACATTAATAATTTTTAAAAATATAGGCAATACATATTTTTAATGACGAAGAAAATTTAAAAGAATTGATTTTTTAAAATACTTATACCGTAGATATTCCAGAGATTGCAGGTTATGTTGTTCATATGATGTTTGTAAATAGATAGAAAAGAATCACTAAAAAATATTGCCATTTGTGGAAAGTATCATGAAAACGGCATTTTAGTGCACGAAACGTGGCAGCCATTTTGTAAAACCCATACGGTTTGACTGATTTTTTAAATAGTATGCAATTGTAGAAGTAGTCAATAAAAAGTATCTCGGATTTCAAGATTGTAGAGCAATTCATTGCTGACGGAAAAAATAATAAAATTTACCTATTTCTCACCTATGAATTTCACCGAAAGCTCTAAGTCCCCCCTTAAGCTGGGCCGGAATTGAACCCGCAACCTTAGGAACAGAAATCAAGCACCTTGCCGCTTTTCCAGTTAAGCCAATGCAGTGAGGTATCGCTTACACCAGTTGTTATATTTGTTAAAATTGTTGTTCATTTCGCCTTAAAAAATACACTTTTTTGCTACTATGAAGCTATAATGTGTCCTATTTTTGTATAATTCTTTATAATTCTAATACCTTTGTTGGGAAAGCTTGTGGTAAGTTGCAGGTTATTTTAATACCCTTAAATATTACGCTCATCCCTGTTTATTAAGTTTTTGTAATACATTTTCTGGAAGTGATATTATCGATCTACTTCCACTTATTTAGTCTGTATTTATGTCTTTGGTATATTTATTCGTTTTCGAGGTGTAGTCTTTGTGTACGACAAGGAAGTGGTGGAGTTACTTGCATCAATTTATCCATTATCGACCCATTTATAGGATATTTATGTGACATGTAACAACTCTTTAGAAATCGATGTTAACTCGTAGCAAACTTGAGTCCAGCTCTGCCACACCTTGTAATACATTTATTTTTAAAGCAGTAGGCCTAATGAAGACTAATTATTCCGTCCCCTCTCACACTAATGTAGAATTTACAATAACGCAGTAGAAAATTTCCTTATAGATTGGTGATAGATGGAAAATTGGCTGTTCAATCTATATTTATAAATCGTAGGGGAAGCCTAACCTAACGTACGGAACGGTTCAATTTGTATTTTTCATTGCTATTCCGTACGGAAAATAACCAATCGTAGGGAAAGTTTTGATTCTCACGTTTTTCAACATTCTGAAACGAATTCTTTGGCGATCCAGAGAAGTACGTTCACAATGCTCTATAATGGCGAATTCAACCACAGTCACTTCTATGTTTCAAGATAAATGGCAAAAAAAATGTTTAAAATCCAATTTAATAATTATTAATAAACTTCATTTTTTCCAATGAAGGCGTAGTTACTATATGAAGATCTTGTCCACCTTATACCTCAATGCAACCTAGTGTATCTAGCAAATGTTGCCAATAACATTTACAATTATGATTTAATAGAATGGTTTATTCATTTAAAAATCCTACTTATATGAAATTATCCTATTTAAAAAAAACTTATATAAAACAACTTTACCAATCAAATCAATAATAACCTATATTGTAAAACTGTTTTGTAGGTTCACTTAAAATGAAGTAACTATAAACAAGGAGTGTCGAGGTCAACAGCCTATAAGAAGAAAAAAGCACGAGGATCGAACAAATATACAACCACAAGTGCATTCAGGTTGTGAGTACATTGTCCTATGTATTTACTAAAGGTGTGATAAGACTCAACTATATTTTGGTTTTTTTATTTAAGACTAACGCTATAACATTAGATAAATTGTTTATACACATTTTTAGACATACTTCATTTTAAGTGAACCTACAAAAACAGTTTTAAAATTGATTATTAATGATTTGAAGAGATTTTACACGATTGATAAGGTTCTTTTACATAAGCCTTTTTTTTAAATAGGATAATTTCATATGAGTAGGATTTTTAAATGAATAAAGCAATCTATTAAATCATATATTGTAAATGTTATTGGCAACATTCCCTAGATATCCCAGGTTATATTGAGGGTACAGGTGGACAAAATCTACATAGGCCTATAGTAATTTAATAAGTTAATCCACAGTTTCGATATCAGTGTAAACTAAGAAGAACCGTGTACTCGTATTTTGGAGAATATTTCGTTAGTGAAGGGAATCGTACACATGAATGATGGGTTCACAATAACTGATAAATCGGATCTTTTTCCAATAATAATAAAATCAGGTAAATTGATGTAACAAAGTGCCAGTATTCTTTTGTTTAATCAGTAAAAAGTTAATTGGAATTATGATTTGTAGAGAATAAGTTATTTTTGTTATCGATTTCCGAGTTAAGCTGCAGATCGATTCATTAAGCAGGACTTACGGAAGAACAAAGGTCTAAAGTTTGATACTTAACCTTAATTCAAACTCGTAAACACTGATATAAGACATTCTTAAAATAATTACGGTATGTCAACATTTCACAAAATACACTGGCGAAGAACTCCACTTAATGTATGTAGGCCCAATTATTTCAGAGTTTATATCTTCTGTATGTAACAGTATTCAACTTGATGAACGAAATAAACACTGAATAGTTTGATAATTAAATCTTCCAATTTACTTCGTTATTATCACCGTACGTCTCAGCTTAAATGCGAAGGAATGTGTCATGGCTAACTATTTCAAAGCCGTATATGAAGTACGTATATAAATCGATATGTTGTCAGGATAATAGATTTGCATTTGCTAAATTCTTAATAATATATCACCATAAAATAGGCGCTTAATAACGGAATAGAGTCTCACTGGACCTTAATAGTACATTATGCAACGAGCCTATAATCGCATTTATTAACAAACGAGTATCTTTATGAAACTCGCTTTGTTCGTTTCATAATAAACGAGTATGTTATTTACTATTATAGTCAAGTTGCATACGACTATTTTTATTCAACCATAATTAAATGTATATAAGTTTTAAGAATTTAGATTCATAAAAAAAAAAAGAAATCGGCTGACCGCGCCAATAAGCTGTTAGCAAGTTCACGTACTTTTTTCTTCTGCAGTAGATGGCAGCCGATAGCGTAGGTCAGTCAAATCTTCTTCTTAGCCGTCTTTTTTTGAACGATCGGATTTTTACATGATTTAGTATAATATTAAAATTAACACGATCAGAATTTATTTTATTTTAAATACAGGTTGTTTATTACACAGTTTCATTTGCTGCTCTCAAGGTCGATCGTTCAGTGTTCGATAGTAATCGATACCACACCTGTGTTATAATTAAAATCTGTGTCGACATGGATATTATTTTTATTTATTTATTAAATTTATATAACCTGGCGGGATTAAGACCATAAGGCCTTCTCTACCACTCAGCCAGGGGGAAAACATGAAATACAAGTATAATAAAATATTATTATAATAGATAATACAAATAACTGAAAGACAACAAACTATGTAATACATTAAATTGAAATAAACTAATACAATGTTAACTGTTACAAATAATGAAAAATTATCAAATATTTAGGCCTACTCATTAGCATGAATTGTAACCTGCTAGGCCTAAATGTTTCTATAAACTAACTCTATACTAATTATGATACCGTTACGTCATATGTAATAAGCGTATTACAGTATATTAAAGTGTTCCCTATACAGGTGGAGGCCCAGAGGGTTCCAGGAGGTTGAGGCTCCCACATTTAGACGTTCGGAAAGTGAAGATGGTAAGGTTACCAGCCTTACGCCCCGACCGACCTAACCCCCAGGATTTCTCGTGGTACTCATTTCTGTTAGAGGCTGAGTCTACCCCAGGGCCACAGAGGCACCAAAAGGATTAGGCAAATTGAAAAACTCCAATGACCTCAACGGGGATCGAACTCGTGACCTTCCGGTTTGTAGCACAGCACCTCAACCACTACGATACGGTGTACCCCGTACAGCATATATGGGCAACGCCCGGCCCGCGGGCCGGATGTGGCCCACTTCGACTTTTGATCCGGCCCGCGGAACATTTTAAAATCGCGCTCGAAAAAGTAAATATTTTCGGTTCTCGCCAACAAGAGAGTGAGAGGGGGGAAACAAAAGCCTGAACTACGAGGGTGTTCCTTCCGGTCAGTGCTACAAAAATGCTGCAATAGGCCTAAATCAAAGTATCGAACCAGACTTACAGATGAAAATTTGGAAAACACTCTGCGCATGTGTTTAGTGGGATTGATGCCAACATTGATTATCTTCTTTCTCAAGTTCAAGCTCAAGCTTCTCATTAATTTCTGCTTTTTGTAAGTAAATGCCTAATCAGTTCAATATTGTTCTCATTCATGTATCTTTAACATTATACTTTGTAAATATAAAAACCGTATCATGATTATTTTTTCACAACTACCTATTATCTACGGCCCGCGTCTTCATAAATATCGTAAAGTTTAGCCCGCATCTTTCCAAAGGTTGCCCATACCTGCCGTACAGTATGGTGGAACAAAAAAGTTACTGCAACTGACGGTTCAAGGAGAACGAATGAGCAAAGAAGTTAATGAAAAACGTTATTTGATGCTTATTTGTATAAATTTTTGCTAATTATAACTATTACTTTTTTTACTATTAGAATTAATGAAGTTATCATCATCATTGTAATTGTGGCGAGAAAGATTGGTATCTGAAGCAATTCAAATAAGTTAGTATGTGAAGCAGGGCAAATTGTGTAAAGAGGACAGCAATGCATCCTTAATTAGTAATTAGTATAAAGCTCATTACACTGTGCGAAATGTGTTGCTGTTTTCTTTAATATTATCGTGTAAAATAAGTCCATTTCATATTACTAAAGTGATTTATTTAAAGCACATCCTTAAGGTTTAAATAAACTTTATCAGACGTATACAGTCTCAGAGAAGGCAGTTACTTGTTCAAATTATAATACAGCTGGGTAGGCATAATAATTACCCTGGCTGTTGTTAAGGCACTGCACAACAAACCGGAAGGTCGCGAATTAGATCCTTGATGATGTAGCTGGAATTTTTCCTCTGACTTAATCCTTCTGATAACACTATGGCTCTGGGATCGACTTAGGCTTTAATTAGGCTTGCCAGACGTCCTGGTTTTCAGACAAAATCCCGGTGTCCCGGCCGGTTTCCTTCACGTCCCGGTAAAAATTAAATTTGATTTTATAGATGACCAAAAAAGTCTAAAAAAATTCCTAGCCAATGAAAAGTACATGTAAATATTGCTCAAATTTTTATTCCTCATTCAAAGTGTTTCTTCTTACTGAAATAACTTTTAAATATTAACATGTTAGAAATAAAATGTTTAAATTTATATGCTTATGTCATTTATTACTACCCCTGATTTAGGTTCCTAATCAGTAACCATTTATTCATAGCATAAACACCTAAACCTCTAAAACACTCTAAACACCCGCCAAGGGCGTGTACTCTTGAATACCCGCGACGCTGGGGGGCATTCCGGTGTCCCAATTGAACATTTCAGAAATCTGGCTGTTCAGTTATGTTTGATACCTTGAGGTTTGATAGAGTTTTCATAATCATGGCTCTCTTTAATAATCATTATAATATTTAATTTTGTCCTTTAGCGGCTTTGGTAATATTTTTATTCAATGCTAATTTCCTCACTGCCGCCTAGTAATTATATATTTTTATTGTAAAAAACAATTGATATAAGTCCTTCCTCCCTTTTGAACTTAAGTTAACGTTTATTTTCAATTAAAATATTTTATTATTTTAATTAAACAATAATGATAAATATATTTTATTCATTCTTTTATTATGACTGTCAGATTGCTTCACAATCTACGTCCTTCATTAAGAATATCATTGCTCAATCGTTCGTAATTCTCGCCCAATGGGAGTGATTTTCCTATCATTGTCATAAAGCACTTTATTCAAACTTTATTCCTTCTTCTACGTCGCCATTATTCAATCCTCTTAGTCCTGGACCTGACTGCAGTCCTGTAGGGAAATTTGCGTAGGGAGACTTTTTTCCAGGAATGTTCAGTAGGTGTCCTAGAAAGTATTTTGAGCTCGGGTGGACATCCACCACCTGGTACATTTTCTAGCTATGACGTCATTAAAGATAGCGGCCTCTCGATCACAGAACTGCTCATATCTGTGTTAATACTTGATCGATTTGCATGAAAATTGAGCAAGTATGTTGTAATTACTATTTTTAAGGTAAATAGCAACGTGTTTTAACTGTCACTACAAATGAATAAACAACAAATTAAAAAATATGTGTATACATAAAAATAAGACATTTGAATTTTGTAAATTTTTCATTATTTTCTATTACTACATAAATACATAATATGATTATTACAAACAGTTATTATATTGAAACATGTTCATATTAACCGAATAGGATTATTACAGGTTAAGTCTAACCCCTTACTGCCACACCTGCAGAAGGAGCAACAGGTTACTTCATTTTTCCTACAAATGCAGGAGGATTTGGCACATTTCAAACAATTACATGCCCCAATAAAATCAGTGGGATATTTCTGTAGGTTTTTTCTGGCATTAAATCATCATCTATCACTGAAAAACCAAATTCACGTGGATCTAAGCCAACAAGCACATCATCAATACAGTGTCGCTGAAGGTATGTGTAGAAATATGATCTCAACAAATGACCCTTAGCACTTCTGCTTGTAGGCGGCAAATCTTCAATGTCTATATTCTTCGCATGATGATAGAGCCACAATCTAAGTTCATCTAAAGATTTACAAGATGACTCTTTTCGTAAAACAGCACTAAGTATTCTTCTGCAGATTTAAGGCTTTGTGCTACGTCATCCCAGTCAGATGATATGCCAAAGTGTTCCAAATATGTCTTAGATGCACTATGAAGAGCTGCCTTTTTGGTGACAAATTTACTCGTATAATCTGATCCAGATAGTGCGTGGATGGCTGGAAGCAAAGAGCATAAATTTTGTCCCATTTTTTTGTGAAGATTGTGAACAGACAAAAGTCGCGTGGAATCACCAACTCCAGTGCGCACCCAAAATTCCTGAACGCCAAGTCGATGAAGAGTAGCCCAGTGAAACAAAGCTAACACTACTATGTCAGTGTCAGGACTAACCAGGACGATTTTATTAAACGCATACAGGGATGCACTTTTTGAATGGATCAGCATTCTAAAGTCTGCTTCCTCTACTGACAAACAATTTAATTCTGGGTGGTTTACTTGCCTTCCACTTTGCACAGATGTACAATTAAATGATACCTCATCTTCTTCGTCACCACGAAAGGCACTAAAGGTGTGGTTGGTACTACATGGAGTTTGAGTCAAAGAAGCTATCACTGTATTGGCAATGAACAGTTGTAAGTTCAATTTGTTTCTTGACGATCCCCAGAAACTTCTGAGTTGGACGGGCAATGGAACATCTTCAGATATGTGGGCGATATCTATAACAATGCTGCTACTTGTCTCTGCAATCTCTCGGGCTTTTTAGGTGATAGTGTGTGATAACTGTCAAAAACATAATCGACTCTGCCACAGTTCTTTGTGATACCCCCAATGTATGACGAAATAGTATATTCCGATACAAGTGCCGTAAGGCACGTTTACGGGTCGAGGAAACAGATTGAAAACCCGAGGCGCAGCCGAGGGTTTTTAAGTTTTCGAGACCCGTAAATGCCTTTACGGCCCGTGTGTTGCATGCTATTTTTTGCACGATGATTATTTATATCAATTTAATTATATTAATTGTGATATTACCTGAAAATATTATGTAAATACATTCTTGAAAATAGATGTTTATTTCAGAAAGTGATTCGCATGTGTTTGTTGTTATGGGAACCGAATATTTGTCCTGGGGGCCGTGTCCATAAAGGCTTGTATTATGAAGTGTATCGTAATGAATTATGACGTGGCGCTTGGACCGTAAGTAATTTAACCTCATCGCAACGCCCTTAGCAACACGATTGTGTGGGAATATCAACTTGCGATCCATGTAAACAACTTTCGTAAGTAACACTTACTAGCTAAGGGGTGCAAAAAAACAGAAACTGCACCGCCAAAGGTTTTCTTTTCATTTGTCATAACTTTTCGTATGGAATTCATTATATCCACTACATAGCAAGTCCTGTCATCAGAGTTGAACAATTTGTAGTAGCTGGTGCTGCCATAAGATGTTTCAAGCTCTTTTAACAATGCACTTGTTGTCTAGCCATTAAACCGTGTTCATTAAACAGTGAGCAGTTATCAGATAGATCATACCGAAAGAGCTCTTGCATGTCATATGCACGAGCTTGAGCTATTTGTATCATGCGGTGAGATGAACTGGACTTCTTTTTGGTAACTTTCACCGTAGCCTCTGCACGTGGTGTTTTAGCGCGATGAAATGCTGGTAATATGACTTTGTGGATGGTACTTGAGAATCTTATTGTTTTGGCTTCGTACCGTGTTTTGCGCAGGGTAGAATACAAATCGTCACCAGTCTTAAATACGTTTTTCCTTGGCATTTTGTGAAACCAGTGCTTTTGTCACTAGGTTGTGTAATGGATTAGGAAGCATATCAAATGGGTTACCTTTTTCTAGAATATATTTAAACATTGAGGTCACCTTTGCGTCTAAGTTCTGGGTTTGCTTCTTAGAAAACTCATGGTGGATGTTCAAACCGTTGACAAAAGCAATGGAGTCTGTTACTTCCCGAAATAGATTGGATATCATCAGACGCTCATGATGTGTAACCTCCCATTCTGCTACAAACTGTTTTTGTTTAGTACGCCCTACGATGCCATATGAGCTCTTTTGGGATCTATTAATGGTCTATTCCAATGCCATATCCGCAGTAACAGCTGAAAATTTATGGTCAAACCGCTTAACAACATGCTTCCCCTTCATGAACACATCATGCACCTCCGGGGCTGTCTTGGGTAGTCTTCTCATGTCTTCCAGATATGTCTTCAGAACGTACTTGACCTAAATACAAAATTTTGTTTTCATACGATTTTCCGCTTTGGAGCTAGGCTGTTCACAGACATCCACGAAGACACACACACACACAGACGCATAGACGCAGAGACGCAGAGACGCAGAGACGCAGAGACGCATAGACATGTTTCCGAAAATAGTATTTTTGGATTCAGGGACCTCCAAACGTGTATTTATGTTAGAAACTCAACTTCTAATTTGGGGGTCGAAAACCATACTTCTTCTACCTAATTACATACTTTGAGCATTTACATCAATTATGTGGACCAAATACCCCTTCCATTAGGTTTATAAAGGACAAAAATAGCACAAAAAGTGCAAGTTTCATGCAAATCGATCAAGTATTAACAAAGATATGAGCAGTTCTGTGATCGAGCGGCCGCCATACTTGATGACGTCATAGCTGGAAAATGTACCAGGTGGTGGATGTCCACCCGAGCCCAAAATACTTACTAGGGTACCTACTAAACATTCCAGAAAAGAAACTCTCCCTACGCAAATTTTCCCACAGGACTACAGCCAGATCCTGGACTATCTGAAAGGATCATCGTCCACTCTGGATTTAGCCAGTAGTAGTTTTTAATCGTCTTATATTTCGTTCCTGCGAGTTAAGGATTATTTTATCATTGTTTTTAATTGCACAGAAGTCCGTCGCCGTGGGTGAGTCGGTAGCGCGCCTGCCTTCCACTCCGGCGGCCCGGGTTCGATTCCCGGCCGGGTCGGGGATTTTTCAGTATTGAAAAATCCCTTTCCCGGGTTCAGGACTGGGTAGGTTAAGTCTTAGGTTAAGATAATGCACATTGTGCGCGATTCCTTAATTATTAATTGCACAGAAGCAATTATCTAAGTTTTATTTGGCTCAGAATAGCTGAATTAATTTAGTGCTTCTACCAGGCATTTCTACAAGGCATGATTATGGCCTAATTTCGACATCAGGATTAACTTGAGGTGATTACTTAAGAAATCTTCACTATCAGAGTGAGTGTTTTAAAGCCTAATACTTCATATACAGCTTGTAACATTACCTTAAACTTTATTGCATCTTAGCTGTATTTATCTTAATACGCAATTTAAATCAGTGACATTATTAATTGCGTTATAATTTGTGCATGAAATTCGCACATTGTGTGAACATTATCAATGCAACATAGAATTGCTGCATGGTATATTCTATCATTCATGTTTGTTCTTGGCATGCATTGCCAAGTGGTCCTCCGGAAATATCGTCAATAAATATATTTTTAACCAGTACTGTATAGTCTACGTTCTTTGGGCGGATTAATCATCACTCGGCTTACAATTCAACTTCACCATCAGAAGACCTCAAGACACCATCCAGCGAGTGATTGTGATATTCAAGAAGTTTCAGTGTCAGTGCTACACAATGCCTATGGTTCTTCGTCATTGTAATTTTATCTATCGTGCATTCCCAACGGGTTGTTATGTGCATTTAGTTGTTCCTAACTACATTTAATCCTCTTACAGTCCGCTGTGAACGCACACAACACTGGCAAGCCTAGCTTTAATACAAATGTGTACCAGGAGCGATCCCGGGGTAAGGTGGGCAGCAGGGCATAAGGCTGACAACAGCTATCTCCACATGCAGGATGTTTAAACTCTGGGACCCTCTATCTTCTGGAACCATTAGAATCTTTACTTTACATTAATTACGTTTAAGAAATTCTTCTGGAACCATTAGAATCTTTACTTTACATTAATTACGTTTAAGAAATTAAATTTTTAAGAGAATCACACAATCTATGAATGACAGTCCTTAAAGCTATAGTTTAATTTCATGTTTTATTTTAGCTCATTGTGGTAGATATCAAGGCCTATCTTTCCACTTCTTGAACAGTGGTGTTCTTTCCTATTTTCTTGAAGTTACGAGGAAGTTATTATTCGTCCAGATAACACCAAGCCAATCTAGAAAAATACGATGGAAATTTCATTCTTAAAGAACAATTTAAATACGATTTGTAAAGGTTCAGAATTTAAATACCCATAAAACAGGCTAATTTGAAGGTGTTGTAACGAATACTAACTATTTTTCTAACTTATTCTTATTTCTTTTTTACTCTTCTTACAGAGGTAGATTATATCACATATTTTGGGCAAATATTAACCTTTATGAGTGATCCTCGGGGTATGGTTAGCCGGTTCAATAGAGAAGAAATAAATTCTCGTTGAAGAACATATCGGGGTCGATCGATAAACCTTAAAATTATAGTAACTTTCTTGCTCAATTCTTTTTTCTTATATATGTTATCTAAGCCTTTCATTCCTTACTGCATTTATCATCCTCAGGAAAATATATCAGCTGTACGTAAAGTCATAAGCACGGTTGACCTCCATACACTTCTTTTTAAGGGAAGGAAATAACCGATAACAGATACGGTACTGATCATCAAAATGGCCCAGCAAACTGCCTTTACTCCACTATAAGTATATAACTTTTTGCGCTTATGAGGTACCAGTTACAAGATTTTTGGAGCATAAAAAATATGGTTTACGTTAACTGATGAAACATTTTTGATGACTTAACAATTATAAATGTCTTTTTCTTTTGGATGAACGTATTATTCACGACAAAGAGTAAACAAAGACACAATATTAGCCTTGCCTTTAAGGGTGGGCATACAGGTTTCACTACTGAGAAATAGGCGAAATTAATGTTTTTCCTCAGCAATGAATTTTTACTCTACAACCTCGTAATCTGATATGCGTACTACTTTCAGAATGAATAAAACTATTACAGTCAAGGGTACTAATTATCATAGTTAATCCCACGAGAGTTTACGAGTTTATCAGTAGATTCGCGACTGCGCAGCAGAAGCGAATGTATCTGATGAAATCGTCAACTCGAGTTGGATTTATTAAGACTATTCCATAGATAAAAAAGTAACGGATTATACAAATAATAATAATTAGTTTCGTGCTTTGTTATATAAAAACAAAACTAACAGCTGCGAGATCACGTCATACTATGAATCAACCATCTATGAATCGATTCGAGTTACCATGTTGTGACCAGTGCTACCAATGATGTATTTAAGACATAGATAGCTTAATTCAGGTAAGTTAACAGCAGAACAGAATAAAAGCACACAAACTGGCTTGCACCGAATCGAAAGTGTGTTTTTAATCAATGTACATTTCTATTATTTCAATTTCCAAACAAGTTACGTTGTATAAAATAATCTGTTTACGTGCTGCTTAATGGCAGAATGTAACCTATTAATCACTGCACACTGATGCTTATGTGTCCAGTAACGAGCAGACGATTTATCAGATAAAATATTATCCTCATACTAATAGCAGGGTCATTCCATATGGAATCATCCAAATTTTTAAAAAATGGTTGCATGGCCATTTTAGAAAAAAATCATTTTTTGTATATGAGTTCATACATGTTTCAAGATATCAAAACAAGTTTTCAAAAAAATCTTGTGTTCTTAGTTTCCCAGGGGTGTCCATTTTTCAATCCTGGTGTAACACATTTTTTGCGAATGTAGCTGTTTACAAATATTTTCATAACTCAACAACCATAAGAGTTAGAAATTTGAATTATGAACCATTTTGTAACTATTGAAGCATACTTTCAGAAATACCTTACTGTTTCCTTCAACAAAATATTTTTCATATGAATATATGAGTTTGAAATTTGGGTAAATTTTTCCAAAACAATCACTTTTTGGACCAAATTTTATATGAGAAGGAAGTGATTGTAAATATTCAATTTTTTTAAATGTTCAAACCTGTATGTGATTTGTCTGTGAGAAAAAAATCAGGCTCTAAAAATACATCCCTTATTTCTAAACTGGCCTCAAATATTAGCATTTTTCAGATTTTGACTATTTTTGGGCTTAAATATCTCTGATGGGTACCCTTCAAAAAATCTGAAAAATTGCTTAAAAGAAGAGTTTCATGTGCCTAACTCGCAGTTAAAATTTCTATTTCTTGACTCAACTCCCTCCATTAATTTGATAGAACTGAAATATCACACTTTTTAGGGTAGCATATTTGGGAGTAACTACATATAACTCAACAACTATAAGAGTTAGAAATTTTAATTATGAATAATTTTATAACTATTGAAGCTTGCTTTCAGAAATATTTTATTGTTTTCTTCAACACAAAATGTTTCGTATGAAAATATGAATTTGAAATTCGGGTAAATTTTTCCAAAAAGAATCACTTTTTGGGCCAACATTTATATGAGAAGGAAGTGATTTTAAACATTCAATTTTTTTTATGTTCAAACCTGCATGTGATTTGACTGTGAGGAAAAAAATCCGGGTCTAAAAATACATCCCTTATTTCTAAACTGGCTTCAAATATTAATGTTTTTCAGATTTCGACTATTTTTGGGCTTAAATATCTCTGATGGGCACCCTTCAAAAAATCTGAAAAGTTGCATAAAAGAAGCCTTTCATGTGCCTAACTCACAGTTAAAATGTCTATTTCTAGAAACAACTCCTTCTATTAATTTGATAGAACTGAAATATCACACTTTTAGGGTAGTGTATTTGGGAGAAACTACATAAATGTGATAGTGTTATATTTCAGTCCTATCAAATTAATAGAAGGAGTTGTTTCTAGAAATAGAAATTTTAACTGTGAGTTAGGCACATGACAGGCTTCTTTTATGCAACTTTTCAGATTTTTTGAAGGGTGTCCATCAGAGATATTTAAGCCCAAAAATAGTCGAAATCTGAAAAACGATAATATTTGAAGCCAGTTTAGAAATAAGGGATGTATTTTTAAACCCTGATTTTTTTCCCTCATAGTCAAATCACATGCAGGTTTGAACATAAAAAAAATTTTGAATGTTTAAAATCACTTCCTTCTCATAAATTTTGGACCAAAAAGTGATTCTTTTTGGAAAAATTTACCCGAATTTCAAACTCATATTTTTATACGAAACATTTTGTGTTGAAGAAAACAATAAAATATTTCTGAAAGCAAGCTTCAATAGTTATAAAATTATTCATAATTAAATATCTAACTCTTATAGTTGTTGAGTTATATGTAGTTACTCCCAAATACGCTACCCTAAAAAGTGTGATATTTCAGTTCTATCAAATTAATAGAAGGAGTTGAGTCAAGAAATAGAAATTTGGATTGTGAGTTAGGCACATGAAAGGCTTCTTTCATGCAATTTTTCAGATTTTTTGAAGGGTACCCATCAGAGATATTTAAGCCCAAAAATAGTCAAAATCTGAAAAACGCTAATATTTGAGGCCAGTTTAGAAATAAGGGATGTATTTTTAGACCCTGATTTTTTCCTCACAGACAAATCACATGCAGGTTTGAACATAAAAAAAATTTGAATTTTTACAATCATTTCCTTCTCATATAAAATTTGGTCCAAAAAGTGATTTTTTTGGAAAAATTTACCCGAATTTCAAACTCATATTTTTATATGAAAAATTTTGTGTTGAAGAAAACAATAAAGTATTTCTGGAAGTACGCTTCAATAGTTCAAAATGGTTCATAATTAAAATTTCTAACTCTTATGGTTGTTGAGTTATGGAAATGTTTGTAATCAGCTACATTTGCAAAAAATGTGTTACACCAGGATTGAAAAATGGACACCCCTGGGAAAGTAAGAACACAAGATTTTTTTGAAAACTTGTTTTGATATCTTGAAACATGTATGAACTCATATAGAAAAAATGATTTTTTTCTAAAATGGTCATGCAACCACTGTTGGATGATTTGGCGTGGAATAACCAAGCAAGCATTTTATAACATAAACGATCGTGATTGGTCTATCCGAGAAATTACTAAACGTTATTGGTCAATATCAAACACGCGGCATATGAGTGGAATAGTCACTACAAAATGGCAGCTACGTTCCTTGTTCTGAAATGCCTTTTGCGTGATAACTTCAACAAATATCAATATATGAGTGATTCTTTTTTCTATATATTTCTTAATATCTCGTGAAGAACACTATATACAATAAATAATTTAACATTAATATTTTATTTTTATTTTTTAATATAAAACAAACGTAAACAATTATCTTCTTGGATTTTTAAAAATACTTATACTGTAGACATCCCGAAGATTGTAGATGATGTTGTGCATATGATATTTACAAGTAGGCAGAAAAAAAGAACCACTCAGAAAATTGATATTTGTGGAAATTATCACCGAAACGGCACGAAATGTGGTTGCCATTTTGTAACTATAATTACCCGTAACTGCAACAGTTTGATTTATTCTGAAAATGGTATATGATTTTAAAATTAGTCAATAAAGAGCATGTCAGATTACAAGGTTACAGAGCAATTCAATGCTGAGGGAAAAATAATGAAGTTCACCTATTTCTCAGTACTCAAAACTTATGTCCCCACTTAAATTACTCAGATAAACAATATAACTTATTTTCAGATACACTTTCCTATCTCCTACGTTTCACATTCAACATCAAAATGTTTAAGTCCGAATAACGAAAAATTAGCCCTCTCGGAATATTTTCCATTGAAAACATGTAAACCGCTCGAATTTTCTCCACCTCAAGAATCTCTCGCTGTAAAGTCATAGGCAATGAGTGCGCGTGGTACGGACACTTGTAGTTGTTCTAAATGTGGCTTTGTATGCTGTAATGGTTTTCCGATTTGACGATTGACCTAGACACCAGTCATAGCCGGGAATTCCCTTCATTCAGCAGGCTATTATCTTACACTGAGGGGTGACACGCCACCTTTATTGAACTCTGTTATACAGTTGGAAAGCTTTCCGTTCGTCAATCCGTTCGTCAAAACTTAAGGGGGGACATACAGCTATCGGTGAAATTCATTGGTGACAAATATGTGAATTTCATGTTTTCAATCAGCAATGAATTGCTCTACAGTCTTGCAGTGTGATATACTCTTTATTGACTCCTTCTACAAATGCATACTATTTTCAAAATTAATCAAACTGTTACAGTTACGGGTAATTATCGTTTCAAAATGGATCAATATTTAGTGCTTATTTTTCTGTGCATTTTTTAATATCATATGAACAACACTACCTACAATCATTCATTTAACATTAATAGTTTATTTAATATATACAATGAAAAAGAAAATTAAAAAATGAATTAAAAAAATACTTATACTGAAGATATTCCAAAGATTGTAGATGAAGTTGTTCATATGATGTTTGCAAATAGATAGAAAAAAGAATCACTCAAAAATATTGCCATTTGTGGAAATTATCATGGAAACGCCATTTTAGTGCATGAAACGTGGCTGCCATTTTGTAACGATAATTACCCAAAACTGTAACAGTTTGATTAATTTTGAAAATAGTAAGAAATTGTGGAAGTAGTCAATACAGATTATGTCAGATTGCAATATTATAGAGCAATTCATTGCTTTGGAGAAAAAAATTGAAATTCACTTATTTCTCACTTACGAATTTCACCGAAAGCTGTATGTCCTCCCTAACTTAAAAAAAGTATGCACTAAAAACAAAGGTTTTTGTTCTCATCCAATGAGGCATAAAATGCCCATTTAGTTGGCACTGTTTAGAGAGTATGAGAGTGTTTAAAATTATATATAAAAGGAATATTTTGATTTCATTTTTTTTAAGAGTACTAGTACCTGGATATTGTTCGATTTCACATTACTGTGTTTATGGGGGCAAATGAAAGACAATACTTAGGTGAACTAAAACATATCTCTAGCATTTTAAATAATGAAGCCAAATTGTGTTATGCTATAAAATGTCGAGCAACTACAATATTATTAACAGATCGAAATCAAACATTTATTTTGCTTCTCAGGATACCCAGAAGTATATATTTTAACTATCCCAGGATTTGAAATGATTGCAGTAACCTATGTAATATGTAAATCGATTATGGTGCTAATATAATTAAACGAGAAAATTCATACTAACTTACAGCTTTGTCTATACATCATAACAAAGACAATTTGCTTCTTAACACAACCAACTTCCTGTTCCTATTACAGGAAATATTTATAAATGAGTTGAACGTTCTCAAGATATAGGCTAGTTCAGAGGGCAATTAATCACAGGTTGAAGGAAAACTTATTAGATAGCAAATACTATATATTTGGCTGTATTAGCCATCTCAGGTATGTCCATTAGAAGCAATCAAGTGTGAGGTAGATTAGTTGATATTAGGAGGATTTTTGATCTTTCCTAAATTTTTCTGCAAACTTTGTACAACTTTCATTTACGCTTCCTAATTCTTCGCCTTTCTCTTCCCTTATCATTAGTTCCCTCCGTTCCATAGTATGGTATTGAAACAGATCTTTTATGTTGTTTTACAACAGGGTATAGATAAGTTACTTTTTAAGGAATTAGAAGGTTAGACTGTACGTAAGTCTATGCTACATCGTGTTTTGAAAATTGATACTCACAATAGTGCATTTTATTCCACATTATTCCGTTTAGGCCTATATTGACAATTTCATTGCAGCTGTCTTAATGCCACCCTTCTTTAAAATACAATTTTCCTTGAATGGAGCAAGCATTAGAGTGACACCACGACATTCGGCTGTTTTTTTTTATTTATTTTTTATTTTTTATTTGGAATTTCTATTCACATTTTCCTCGGTCATGGGTGTGTATACTCGTCCTGGAACGCCACAACGGGTGCCCAAATGACTGACGTCGATACTCAGATACTTATCTGTTTTCTTTGAAAGGCTTGCAGTACGCTATGGGCAGTGAACGTCTCACTCGATGAAGGATCGGTTCACTACTGTACACACAATAATACGAGCGTAATATCAGACCACTACTCAGATGCCAAGCATTATTCCTGTGTCTATATCATATTATGGAACGGAGGGAGTAATATTAATGTTATTCGTTTCAGACTTTTTATTATATCTTTTTTCCTCTCAACTCATCTTCCCTGCTTGATATTCTTGTGCCACTTTTTTTAGTTTCATCTGTGTACAGGCAATACTTTTCTTAGACCAGTGAAGCACTTCTCCCTGCTGCTCTTATCCTGCAGAGAGCTGACTAAAATCAAGTAATTCACGGCTAGGGCTATACTTAGTGCATAGGGATTAGCTTGAACACTGGGTCTGCGTAAGTGCCACTTCATGTCTGTGGATGGCAGTTCTTTTTTCGTATTTTGTAATTGGAGCAATTGTCTTCCCAGCGCGTTCTCTCACTGGTCGTCCATTGCATGGAGGTATATATATAGTTCAGGCGAGGTAGATTGTTTCTTTACAAAATCAAAGTGGTCACTTTCTCTACTAGTCTGGTCACCAGGTACTTTTGCCTGGAAAAAGGTCCGAAGTTAATATATTTTTTTAATATGTTGTATGTGGGTTCTGTAGTATAGAATACAAATTTTCCAATTCGAAAACCCTGTGCAAACTTCAGGGCAGCCGAAAACCCCGACATTTTGGGGGTTTTTCCAGTATTTTCCTTACACTTCCTAAATAACGCCTAAATTACTCCATTACAGATGTTAAAGGGTAATAAATTTCCTATTATTTGCACTGTTTACACGTTTTCTAAAACCAAAAAGGTACCGAGATATCGCACTTGAAAGTTTTGAAAAAAAATTGAAAATAGACTATCGAAAAACTGCGAAAATGCAGGATTTTCCCTAGAAACTTTCATCATTACACATTCTGTACGAATAACGTTCACTAACCTACACAATAGAAAACCCACCCTTAATGAGATGTTCATTTAAGAGTAAAATACACAATTATCGATGTATAAAAATGTATTTTATAAAAATCTATACTACATGTGATAATTATGTGGATATATTAACTAAGTAGAAAATATGTAAATTATTAAAATTATCCATTAATATGATTTATAAAAGCCTTGACCTCTTTGCTTCCTATGGCAAGTCGGCATCATCTCTCAGTAATTCCTCTTCCTCCTGAGCAATGTTCGCATCGATGATGTCCTCCTTTGCTACCATTTCAGCATTCACTCCTAACAGGAAGAAGACCTTGGCAGCAGAAAAAGTGCAGTAATTGACTGCATAAGGTTGTATGGGGTAAGACTACATCACCCACATTCGAGTCAGTATGCAAGACCTACGTGGACTACGTACAGAAACACTTTGGGTATAATGCCATAGTAGTATTCGACGGATACCATAGTGACGTCGCTTATCAGAATACCAAAGCAGCTGAATGATATCGCCGGGCTTTGCTGCAATAGTCCAGAATTTTTTTTATTTTCGTTAACAACGGCCGTTACACTGTCACAAGAAAAATGCCTGTCCAACGACAACTTTATTTCAAGGCTGATGACTGAAATGGCAGCAAAGGGTATCGAGGTTAAGCAGGCAATAGAATATGCAGATGTAATTATAGTGTACGCATTATTGTTGTACGCAGACGATTTGACTTTATGCTTCAGAACGATCAACGTTTTAAAGAGGGGACTGGACAGGCTTGAAATATACGCCAAGGAATGGGGAATGATGGTGAATATTGAAATGACAAAGACTACGACGTTCAAGAATGACTGTGTTTAAAACAAACTAGAGACTTTGTACTTACAATGAAAGGATGCTTGACAATATGAAAAGGTTTTGTATACTTGGGTGTAACAATGACGATGAACGGGAAGTGGAATAAGCATATCGACGTGTCGAAATACAGGGGTAAGATAAAACTATGAAGATACGCAACAAAATCCCGGAAGTCTCTCTAAATTTGTTAGATACTGTTTAATGCAGTAATTAAGTCAACAATTACATATGGGGCCAGAAATTTGGGGGTGGAAAAGAACTGAAAAACTTAACCAGGTGCAATGCGGTTTCTTAAAACAGATAGTGGGGGTTGGGAAAGAAACGGCTAATAGTGGAATTCTAAGGGAATTCGGGAATCACAAGGTCTCAATAGATTGCAGGATAAAGGGACTAAAATAATTACCTGAGAATTATGCATGGCGATCAATGCATTATCAGGGAAATATGTTATAGGGAACAACTGAAGAATGTAGGGACAAGGTTGCTCTGGAGATCCAATCAATGATTAAAACCAACTGAGGAACATACATATATCTTTATGAGGGGAGCGCTGAAGATGGGACGGGTTAAAAACTTAGAAGTATCAGAATTGGCCTTTGCCCTTATTAATAAAGCAACACAAAGAAGTGAAAAACAAATTAGGTGTGGAATATCTCGATTAGTATATCAAGATATAGATATATTCCACACCTAAGTTGTTTTTCACTTCTTTGTGTTGCTTTATTAATAAGGGCATAAGGCTAATTCTAGTCCTTCTATTCAAATTTCCCTCATTTGCAAAATGAAGTTCATTAATAAGGATGGGTTTAGCCTGGTTTCGTCTAAGAGGCTGGAAATCGCTGAAACACGTCAATGCAGAAGGAGACAGAATTTTGCCCACTATGCGAGAAGGATGAGACAGCACAGCATATTTGTGACAGGATGAGACAGCACAGTATATTCTCTCTGAATGTGAAGCCACTGAGATGCTTAGGCAACGATATCTGACAGACTCTTTTATTGTCTCTAGAAGATGTCACATGGCGATATTCGAACTGTTGAGTGACATAAAATTCTTCGAGGGGTGGGGGAATTCATGTCTAAAGTACGATAGCTCGACAGAAAAGATAGGAGGGAGGTGCAGAGGAAGTAATCTTTATGTACTTGTTTGTATTATACTGTAGTATTATTGTCATTTCTCTTCTATTATTGTTGCTATTTTTGTATCTACTGTCCTTTTTCCTTAATCTTTGTGATCATTATTATATTGTGTCGTATAATATTCTATTGTTTTATTAGTGTCTCATTTCTCTTTCTTTATCTTGTGCATAGTAACGGCATATTTGAACGTCACATTTGAATTTGTTCTGTTGAAATTGTATTTAATGTGTAAGTAAGAATAAAGGTGAATCTTACCATTACCTTATACATTTTCAGTGGAACAGAGGATAGCATTAGATTGCGTTTATCACACTCGGGTGATTTGTAATTAAAAATAATTTCTTGATTTGGGCAAAAGTCAGTGTGAGCCAATGGAAACCTTTTGTGAGCGTTGTGATTATAAGACTGTAATTATACAAGGTGCGGCAACATAACTTCCTTTTTTTTAAATGCGCGCCATTCAGGCAGTAGGGGTCGTAGCGGGGCGGAAGTGGTCTCATTTGACTGGCGTGATTCTAAAGTTTTGTTCCCTTCCATGTCAGTCGCCATCATGCGTTGGAACAGTGAGGAGCGTGCGTTTGCCGTCGAGGCCTACTTTTCAAACGGATAATCTTGGTCACAACCTAGCGTGCCTTCCGAAATCGCTTTAATGTAGCCCCCTTGGGCCCTGTCCCGGACCGGAAATCAATTGTTACATGGGACACTACGTTCAGGCAAACCGCGAGTGTGACAAAACGAAGAACTGGAGTCCCACGGCCCATCAGATCACTTGAGAACAGTGAGAGCTTCAATCTTGCGATCCCCACGGCATACTGCGCGCAAACATGCGTCCGATATGTGAACATGTTGAGGAATTTTTTCTTCCACAACTTGATGAATTGGACCTAGGGGACATTTGGTTCCAACAGGACGTAGCAACGGCTCACACTTCAAAGGCATCGATGGCAGTTTTGAGGGAACACTTCCTGGAGCGCCTCACTCAAGTGAGTGAACTGCCCACTCCCCAGATTTGGCACCATTCGATTTTTTGTGGGGTTATTTGAAATCCCGCGTTTATGTCAACCGTCCAAGGACCCTAGAAGACCTGAAGGCCAACATCCGGGCAGAAATTGCTAACATACCTGCTGCTATGCTATGACAAACGCCAGAAATCGGCTTATTCAGTGTATGGACAATGGGGGGGGGGGGGGCGTCACCTACCTAATATGATTTTCAAAACTGTGTAAAAAAAAACTTTAGATATGTACCTACATTATAAAAAAATAAATTCTGTTCCCTAAAATGGGGTTTATTGCGCTTTGAAAAAAGGAAGTTATGTTGCCGCACCCTGTATAATTATAGCGAGAGCCAAGGCATTAGTAATGGAAACTTCAACATGTGTACCAAATAGTTTACATAGGATTCATGTCTGTAATACTGATAGCTTGTAATGTTCATTTCTCCCCTCAAAATATAGTGTATCAAGAGCAATGAAATGAAGTGTTGCGAAAGTAAGTTAAGCATTTTAAAAACTAATTTAGTTTTGTTATTTCTCTTCTATGAATAAAACATTGTTCTGAATAACATGGCAGACGAAATAATTATTTAATAATTAAGTAATGAATGAAGTTTACATTTCAGGTTGATTGAACAGAATATAAAATATTTACAATGGTATGGATTGAACAATTTTAAAATACCTTTCGAGTTTCTTATTATGAAAATATATCCATGCCTGATAAAGATTATTCTCATGAGAATATGACGTTGAAGCCTGTATTCTTAGTCATGCATCATTGAAGAATATTCTTATGTTTGCCAAATACTTCAAAAGTGCAAGAGAAGCTGAATTGTTTCCTAAGTAATTTCCCTAAGTCATCTTGCACAAAGCTCTGGGACTGGTTTCATAATGAGTCACAATTTTTCCTCTTCCAGTTAAGTTTATACGCATGAAAAGGCTTCCAGGTACATGAATATTTATCACTCGTCTGCGATTCCTAGAAGGACGTTCAGCATAGATTAGTTATCGTGTCATTTACGTAATAACCTACACTGCATTTTAAATTCTGCATCCCAGAAAAAAAATTATAAGCGTGGTTGTTAACATAACTTTCTAAACATTTCTGCAGTGATAAAAATAAAAAAAAATAAACTCCGTGGCGCTACATCCCTGGAGGGACTTGGCCTACCACCCGACCGCTGCGTCATCTCCCGTAGGCAGATGGCAGGATTGGGGGGCATGTGGTCAGCATGCCGACACCCACGGCCGTTAATGGTGGTTTTCTTGACCGGAGCCGCTACTTCTCTATCAAGTAGCTCCTCAATTTGGAATCACGAGGCTGAGAGCACCCCTACCAGACCTCCCTACCTCAGAAAAATCCGAGGAGGTACCGGGAATCGAACCCGGACCGACGGATCTGTAGTCAGCGATGCTAACCACAAGACCACGCCGGCGGCTTCTGCAGTGATACCTTTAAATATTTGTATTCTCATGAGAGGAATATCGTCAATATTCCATCATAGCTAGAAATAAATAGTTTTGAGTTATTGATAATATGAGATTTTTAAAAATCACATTGATTGAGAGAAGGCCCAAGGCTTGTGAGTTCAATTCATGCTGAGTGTAAAAAAATAAGAAATAAACAAATAAAGGAAGGGAAGTATAGCCAGTTGAACTATCAGTTGTTCATCGAAAATTCAAGTCTCAACATACAGGACTGAGAATGGCACAGCATTATACCGATATGAATATCACGCTAGATTGCTGAGAACAACAAAATAAACTTTACAACCAAGAATATACAAAAACTGAATACTTAAACTACAAACAGGCTTTATATATGTGTATTTTAAATGAAATCAGGTAAATTGATGTAGAAAAGTGTCAGAATGCTTTTGCTTAATCAGTTATAATTGCAATTATGATATGCAAAAAATAAGCTTAAAAAAATCGATTTCCGAGTTAATCTCCAAATTCATTAAGCAGGGCTTAGGGAAAACAAAGGTCTAGTTTTTTAAAACCCAGATTAAAATCATCCAGCATCAGCAGAACTAGACAGATTTGTGATATCTTGACAATCGCACAGTCACACAAAAATACTAAAGAAACCATGTAAAATTGGCCGGGTTTGGGATTTGAATCAGGGGTCGCAAAAGTCCAAGATGTTACTATCTCGGCCACCTCTCTCAGTTTAATGGTCTAGTTTGATAAGCGTATGTAAAGGAATAGTGTTATTTGTATTTCAATTTCCAAAGCTGTAAATGAATACTGTAAAACAATATGTTGTCATGATAAGTGATTTGCATTTGATAAATTCTTTCTAATATATTACCATAAAATAGGCACTAAATTGGACGTTACTCCGGTACCGGTCAACCAATTGGGTCCAATATCAATGGGCTTCTTCCCATGGACGTTATAAATGCGTATACCAAATTGTATGAAAATCCGAATTAAGTTATCGCGCGTACAGACACACGGACGGACGGACGGACAGACGTTTTCCCGTCCCCCAAACAATCTCATAAAGTACTATACTGGCACTTAATAAACATAAATAGTGCATATTACCTAATATACACGTACTATTTAATGGAAACGTCAGATTAATACGATTCGGTAGACCACAAAGGATCCTGAATTCTGCACACAGAAAGAATTGTGTTACAAATAAGAGGTTATATGATGGTAAATAAAAGAAAGTCAGAGACAAAACATTGGAAACAAAACAGACAAAAGAGCATCCTACATGTGGAGAAAAATGACAATGTATACATTTGACAGAATGTAAACTAAAAACCTTTGAGATTTAAAAAGAATAATGCATATTGCATGTAATGGATATGATACTAGTTTTGACTACATCTTAATTACACAAGAGGAATCACAGTATCAAAGGAGACATCCATAAAGAAATTAAATGTTAATGAATGAATAATAACAATTTTAATAAATTTGAATCTATTTTATCTATGTTAAATTAGTGATAAAATGATGAGTGTTTACGAAAGGGCATGCTTCTAAAGACTGTAATACTATATATAGTATATTAGAATTTAACTCTTACAGTTTAATACCCTTATGAATGAATAATAGAAACTATTATTAATCTATATAAACTTTTAACGTTCTCCAGATTACGGCATGTATTTTTATCCTGTCGATTAACAATGAATTTTATCATAATGTCACAACATTGTAAGCAGGGCCTGGATTCTAATGACATGTCATCTTTTTATTGAAGCTGCCTAGACATTGCCAACTTGTAGATACATCCTAATCATGGCCTCTAGATTATAGAAATGCATTTTTCTAAGGTCATTTTTGTCATGTTATGCAATTTTATATTTTTAGGGCATTTATTTCAATTTGGCATAATTATTTTGTCAATTTCGTGTCATTTGCTTCCTTATTTTGGTATTTTCTTGCATTTACTTTAAATAAATGACTAGGTTCCTATAATGCAACATTTTTGTAGAATCTACTTTAAAATCAAATTTCTTATTTTTCTTCTCAAATGTTCCAATCAAGAACAAAGTTTTTAGATATACAATATCCTTTCTACATTTACAGTTTTTAAAAATATGTAAAAATTAGTCTACAGGTATATCTTTGTGTGCACAATAATCATTTTTATAAATAAAATGTCAGTTTCTAGGTCATTCTTTGTAATTATTAAGTCATTTTATTTAAAGTTTAGGGTAATTTTATAGGTCATTTTTCAAACAATTTTAGGTCATCGGAATCCGGGCCCTGATTATAAGTATATCTTTTACAGGCCTGTAATTCTAATAATTAAATTTGTTACTTTATCCCAATAATTTATATAAATGACCATACAACCTCTACTACAACTAGAGGGCTTTACAAAATAACAAACAAACAAAAAGTATATAATATTTACTAAGATTATATTGTAATCCTCAGCAAACTAATATAACAATATTATCCTCGTGGTATATAAGGAAACCTTCAAATACTAATTGTATATTGTATAGAATGTATTAATAGTACATGATCCGAGCACAATCCGAAACCTTGTCCTCTCTGACATCTTCACTTCCTACGATAATGATTATGACGATATCGATGACGATTGTTATTATTGTTTTTATTTTTATCATCATCATAGTTTTCAGTTAAGAATGGGCTCAACCGTCGGTTATTAGAATAAAGAATAACAATCTACATTGATTTCGTAAACTTACTGGCTGTTAATGCTTCTGTCCATAAATGGCGCCATAATAACACCTTAATAATTTTAAAGAAAAACTTTCAAATTTAACTGTTTTGAATATTTAATTATGAAAACACCATTCGACTAGAGGGCAGAATTTTAAAATTTTTTTTTTAATGATTAAAGTACGACCACATGTTGATTTCGTTTTGTGGTTCGGTAAAGCTGAATGTATAATGTTTTCTGCTGGAAATCGATTGTACATTTATAACTGGAAGCAGTAAGTAGAAAGCAATGTATGATAACACAGACAGAAAAGACAAAAGACAAAAGAATCATTATAGAAATAGTGCACTATATATTGATTTGCTCTTTGTTATAAGTTCATCTATTTACGGGATCGTATAAACGACGTCGTTTGTTGTTAAAACGTTTTGAACTTGGCCGTTGACCAACTCACATTTCAACAAACATGAGTACCACGAACTCTCCTGGGAATAAAAACCTATTGAGGATAAACCAATTGTGTTTTTTTCTATGTTAATAAGCGATCTTTCTTCTTTTGAATTAGTGTAAAGAATACCGAAACATTTACAACTACAGTACGGCGAAAAACGAGTATATGTCTATTCATTTAGACGTTTAAATTTATTCCTCCTACATTTTCTTCGGTACATTTTTCGCCTAATTCCGGCAAGTTAAATATTTTTAAGTGTTTCTCTCATAGCTAAAACATATATTAGGTAAGACATGGATTTTTCAGATAGCTATGTTTAATACGAAGGAATAAATATGAATATTATCACTTGTTTATTAATTCAAATACATTTTTATTACTTTTTAAAGAAAACAAAAAACAAAATTTACAGTTCCTGAAAAAGTATAAAAAAAATTCTATTCTTATCATATGTGGACGATAATAGTAATGTTTAACACATTTGTTATGAATAAAGTAAAGGAATTTTACTAACAAAACGGATTTTAAGTAAATAGCATTGCACCTACTATTACTGAAGTTAATGTATAATTAATGATGAAAGTATCTACTAATGGGGTGTTAAAACAACACCGAAATATTTTACCTGTATATAGAGGGGACATACACAAGCAACTTTTATTAGGAGATTTTTGCTCTATGGATTAAATTTTTCCTGTTACAATAATGACAGCATAAAATCTCCCAGGGCATGGCCACCACTGACTTCTAGCATTTGACAAAAATGTAAAACAAAGGAATTTCGTTGTTAACAATGGAATAATGAATAAAAAAACTAATGCAGTGTCGGCCAGTCATATGATTAATCTGTAAATTTTGCAGATTATGGAAACACTGAATTATAAGACAACCGTTGATAAATGATAAAGAATCAGGTTCTTGTCGATCATTAAGAAGGCATGAAGTCAATTTAATTAAAATGTTAACCCTAATTCGCTTCATTGTTGACTTATGAGCACCAAATTGTAATGATTTTAATTCCCCTGTAGCATACATATTTTACGTCATAGATCAAAAATCTCCTAATAAAAGTTGCTTGTCTACGTCCCCTTTATACACAGGTAAAATATTTCGGTGTTATTCATTAATAGTCAGTTTAAAAAGCGAACTTAGTTGCAGTTCATGAACGCACAGACAATGCCACCTATTAATAAGATAGTATTCAATTGTGAAATTAATTGCTATAGCAAACGGGGAAAAAAGAGTATTGAATGACTTGCACGAAACTCACTATGCCGTTTTTTTTGGGGGGGGGGAGGCTAGGTAACTCGAATATGAGGTCATTTTTTCTCCGGGCATCGCACTTTAATCGTGAAATGTACATCGAGACCGGGATTTTAGTTATTTAATTATAAATTGTTTTAATTGTTTATGCATGATTTGGGTGAGGTTCATGAGTCTGTGAAATTGTTTAATCGTTTCATTTCGAATCGTTATACCCTAACGGAATTATTCACATTTGTTACGGAAAAACAATATAATTAAGAATAAAGTATGTAATTCATATAATTTTGTAAAAATTATGTAAATGTTAATAAATATGTTACAATGATTTTTCTGTTGAATAAATAATCGCGGGCGAAGCCGCGGGCACCTTCTTGTATTATACATAAGCAAAATATAACTAAAGCAGGAGTAGAACTACTGTGTAATAACTAGGCAAACTTAACTAGTGTTAGAGGGAACCCTTTCAGAACTTAATTTTATATATCCCTATACGCAATCATCGGTGGGCTCTAAGTTTTAAATAAGTTAGGAACATTTGAGCAAAGTATATGGTTTCTACGGATGGGAATTCGAACGGATAAAAATCCACACATTTCAAGTAAAGATTTGTATTTTTAAACTTATATCTCGGGTCTTATACAATCTTTGAGGTGATGCATATAGGCCTAAAGGTCGGTAGCAGATGACAATGAGATCAATGCTCATTGTGTAAATTATTTGTTAGTTATTATCTTTTGTAAAATGCTCGCTCAGAATGAAAAAAAAATATATTTTTGGACTGCATATACTATTTTTTTATGTGTGTATTTTGGCCGCTCTTTGTGTTTTACTTTATACGAAATATTTATCAGTAGAAATGAAACATTTGCAGTGAATCCTTCTTTATTTACAGGCAGCATATTTTTACATTGGACAATAGATTATTTCGATGAGCAATTGCCTGATAGGCCTTGCGGTCGTCACATATCTAAGAGCCGTGCATATTCGGCAACTTCTTTGGCCCCCGTGTAAGGCAGGTCATCTAAACGAGCTGTGCAGGCGCTCGGATATCGATCAGTTAAGAGCGAGAGGTTAACGTCAACAAAACAACTTGCAACTTTGCAACTTGCACAATGTATAGTTCGAGCTGCACTAGGTCACTATGCAAACATGGATATTAGCTACTCACTCCTTCCTGCGGTGCCCCGGCCTCCGTCCACAAGCTTCTCATTAAACGTCCCTTCTCCCAGAAGTACCAGACTCCCTGCAAACAAACGCTTTTTCACCGGGAAACATTCCTTGTGAATCTAATATGATGATCAACTTTGCTTTACTGTTATAAATAAATCTTAATTTTATAACACGATAAATATGAACGAAATTCAAGCGCAATGCTTTCCATGTGCTTTTTCTGGGTCCAACTGCAGTGAGGTAGTAGTGCCAAGGTCATTTCTTTAAAGTATTCCGGCGCGCCATTTATAAAACTTCGAAGCTTTCGGAATTCAAGAGGGACGATGACAGCGTAAAACAACAACGTAAACAGCCCCTCCCATCAAGTTCAGTGACATATCACAAGATAAACATGAACAAACTAATAAACGAACCAATCATCTCACAGCATGCCAATATCACTTCACATGCCCAAAGTCATATTGAGAGAAAATTGTATTTTCGCCTTGGTAGTCAACACCTTTCACTAGAATAAGCAAATTTTGCAGGTTTAATTCAGTCAGGGCAGTAGACTGTAACTATGAAGCTCTGCCAGGTATGCCAGCGTACCCACACCTAGCTCGCTATCCCCTTGGAGTCTGCTCGCTTACGGTATCTATAAAGCCCTGCCAGCAGAGGTTCCGGATTTTGCAGCAATATGGCAACCGTGTAGACACATGACGTCAAGATAAATTGGTTACATTATACTTAATAATATGATAAAGAAAAGTCAATGTAAATTTTCACTAGTTGTATTTTTAAGAACATTTATGAGGAATACAAAAACATTTTCTGAACAAAATCATCTAATGTTACTATTGTAAAAGATTATCTGAATAGTTATAAGCACAAGAACATCGTATTATTCAAAGTGGAAGTTGGCTATAGTGGTACGTTAAGATGGTCGAGCCGAACATCTTCGCGCAACCTCTTCCTACTAAGAACGGCTGCGGAAAATATCGAAGGAAAAACCACGTGTTCAAAGCAGAGAGGAGGGTCCAGCAGGAACCGGTCTGCTTCAAGTGACAGCTGTAGGTGAAGCTTGGAACGTGGCAGGCCTTTATAGATCATATGCCAGTTAGGTAGCAGAGCAAGCTTACCTGGTAGAGGACTATAGATATGGGGATGAATGAGCCAGGAAGACGATGTCGTTAAGGCGGACGTTGATGTACTGCACAGTACGCTTTAGGAACCACCTCTATACACCTACGCGATGCGTAAGTCTAATCCCTGATCATGTATTTCCTAAAAGAATTGTATCCCCAAAGACACGTGCAACCAAATCTTAAACTCTTCCCGTTCTTCTGATATCGCTAGTATTTGTTTGATCTCTTCTGCAGAAGCGTTTATACTGTAGCTAGTTGTGGCGTGCGGATAGAATAGGATACAAATGGCAACATAACTAATATACATTTCACTGAACGTCACAAATAAGTAATGGTATAGAAACACTACATTCTATTATTATTTTTGTATTATTTTATTGGCCAATATGAAATTACCCAGGGTCCCTGAGCCGTAGGCTATACCCTTAGACAAACTAAAAGTTTTACATTTACAATTTGTATACTAATAGCTAAATTATACGAGGACTCACATGCTACAGTGATGACAGAAAGAAAAGGGGAACCTTTCAAACTAAACAGAGGCGTAAGACAAGGTGACCCAATATCCCCTAAACTCTTCACCAGCGTGTTGGAAGAAATATTTCGTAAGATAAAATGGGGAAGCAAATTTGGAATTGTAATGAATGGCTACAGACTCACCAACTTACGATTCGCTGATGATATAGTCTTATTTGCCAGAACGGCAGAAAGCCTTCAAGAAATGTTACAGGAGCTCAGTGACCGCAGTAGAATGTCCGGACTACACATGAACATGGAGAAGACACAAGTCATGACAAACAGACAACCAACACTCATCAAGATTAACGGATCAGATCTAAAATATGTGTCAGAGTACATTTACTTGGGGCAAGTTGTATCATTCCAAAACCATATGGGGAAATAAATAAAGAGGAGAATCTCCTCAGCATGGAGAGCTTTCTGGGGACTGAAATTCATCCTGATGGACAGATCATTAAACAAAAGACTAAAATTAGCGGCACTAGAATCCTGCATCTACCCTTCACTTCTGTATGGATGCCAGACATGGAGTTTGACATCAGCTCAGAAGAATAGCATAAAAACTTGCCAACGGAAGATGGAACGGAGGATAATGGGGATATCTCTCAGAGACAGAATTTCAACAGAAAGACTGAGAAAGATGTCAGGACTAACCGACGTGGCCCAGCGCGCATGCAGCCTGAAGTGGAAGTGGGGTGGTCATGTAGCGAGACTTCCAGGTACCAGATGGGGAAACATCTCTACTGTATGGGACCCTAGGATCGGCAAAAGGGAGAGAGGAAGACCAAGAACGAGGTGGGTAGATTTCTTCAGAAGGCGTGCCGGGGTACACTGGTCCAGCGTAGCAAAGAACAGAGATGTCTGGAGAAGCCTACACACCGAGTTGCTGGACGAAGTTTAGTGAAAGTGAAGTGTTTACCAAGCTCATATGGACCAGCTCACCATATGAGATTCTAACCGAGCTACCCCTCATCAGAGGGAGGCCCTAGCCCTGAATGGGACACATGTGGCTCATTCATTCATTCATTCATGTGCAATTATTAATTAACTGTTTCTTTTCACTTGACTGTGAAGTGTTTCTTTCGTCCTTTGTTACAAACACAATAAAGTCCATAATATACAAAAACAAGTGAGAAAACATCAAAATTATGATATTTACAAATTATAATATACACGTTGGAAGCAGATAACTATGCAGATATCAACAGTTTATTGCTTCTGCCGAAAGGTACAAAAAATTCTAATACCATTTTTGTCCAAGTGATACTTTTCTCACAACAAAAGTCCCTAAACTTGAATCGTACTTTACTCGTTGGTTATTATCCGTACAGTTTTAATTTTTTCACATTCGTAAAGAAAAGATTAAGGAATAATCTTCCTCTTTTCCTTTTTTTCAACAAAATTGGCAGTTTTCATAGAAATCAAATATAAAAATTATTACGTGTACAATTTACTTCGCGAAATAAGGCAACGTCGAGGAAAGAGTGTCTTCTACTCAAAGCATGTTTATTTTCATACGCTTTACAGAGGTCATTGCCACCAAGAAGAGCGATCTGGCGATGCTATTCTGCAAAACCTTTCAACTTAACCATATAATATGTTAAATATGAATGTAATCAGCAATCACAAACGCAAAATATGGTTTATATTTATTTTTATGTTATCTTCTGCCCACTTGAATCTGCAAAGTTATATTACTTCCACCCTGTGTAAGTACATACGCGGAATTTATAACACAATTATTGTATATTACAATACATTTCAAACAGGTTTTACGCAGAAACACGTAACGCAAGGTGAGTACACTGTATTGTTATGAACGTCTCTATTTCGTTTGAGATCAATCGACCATGTAAACTCGATTTCGTCTGAGTTCTCAAACTAAATGCCAGCGTTAAACATATGTTATCGCAATAATCATCGTCAGAAAAAAACGAACTGGCTTATGCGCTTACTGCTAGTGTCATCAACTCATCATATTCGACCAGCCGTGGCTTGTACATGTGACCAGTGACAAACGGAGAAACAATTAAATTATATAAACAATGTGTCTGAAATAAATAGCGACGATAACAATGATCATTACCAATACGATGCTTTTTAAAAATATAATTTTCCCCTATTTTTTGGGTCTTACAAATCAATTCCCATAGAAGAGGAATCATAGCTACCAATGATGTAGGCCTACATTTAGATGGGATACGGAAGGACTTTTTGGTAAGTAATAAGTCTGATGCAGGCTAACAACTCAAGCGTGAAGAGAAAACGTAAAAAATAAAGTGTAAAATAATAACCCTTATATAATTATATAAGAACTGAAAGAGAACATAAGAGAAATGCAGCAATTTCACAAGAAGAATTAATGTGTGTGAATTCAAACTTTTTTAAAAGATACCAGAAATGCGTGGCGGTAACAGAGATCATTTGCAACCTCTTCTATGACAAAGGTAGGTGATTATTCTAACTGTAAGCCTAATTCAGAAATCTGTGCGCTTGAATTGAGGGGAAAAAAAGCGGACCGACTCTTGTAGCTGATTTAAGAGATGTAACGGAAATGTTTGTTTTCACAAGCAATGCAAATTACATGAAATTATTTCTCAATTGATTGTCTATGTTGTCTACAACAAATTTCAGTATATACCCTGCTATCGGCAACTTAAATATTTTAGTAGGTCCGCTTTTTTTCCCCTATCTGTACCTGAGACTATACCGGCCGACGACTTGCTTCCAGGCCGCCGCCCGGACCGTGCGTTCTTGGCACATCGCAAAAATAATTTATCTGATTGTTTTCAACAGATGATATCGTGGATGAATTCTACTAGCACTGGATGGGTGGGAAGGCTGCATGAACTAGGCTTTGCTTGCTTGATTCAGGTACAAGTAAGGCCTACACTTTGTTTACATTAAACTTGCATGAGAAAACATTAGAACAAAATTTCTGACAATTGCAAATACTGTATAACGATTTTTTCCGCTTGAGCTGTACTAAGAAATCACTACCTTGGAATATGTTTAACCGTAACTAATAAATTCGACGTAGCCTGTATGTTGACTTATTTTTGAATCCTAAGATGACAAAAAAATTGAGAGTCTTCAGATGAAACATGACGAAGCCGGTTATAGTTTGTTAAAATGGATAGAGGGTATCATAGAAGCCCATAAACAATTTTCAAACTACACTCTTGCATTTAGCTCCGATGTATTTTTTTAAATTTCCCTGCTGAAGGCTACACATGCATTACAGCTCACCTCCCCCACTCCCCCACACTCATTCTCGTAGACTATGTTCATCGGGCGTAATGGGATCACATTCTGCCTACACAGTTTTCCCAGAATATCCATGAACTCTAATGTAATACGCGGAAAACATTTTTGTTAACAATTAGTTGTAATTTAGATCGATATCAATCCCAGAAAGTATGAACATTTAACATGAACCGTGAAAGTTTAAAATTATCTTATCATAACCAGAGGCAAGAGTCTTTGTTTTTAACGACAAATGAGAAAAATGTTCAGTTAAAAAACAAAATGTTTAGTAAGGATTTGACATAATTTTGAAATTATGTATGGAATTATTTTTCCCACGAATTTTTTAAAAGTTTTCATATTTTCAAGAATGCGTTTTATAGCGATAAATGAGATATTTCTATTTTTTTATTTTGCGTAGAAAACGTGCATTTATAAAGTTAAAACAATATAACTTTAATTTAGCATTTACGTCTTCATACCATGAAGCTAGACGTAGAGAATCAAAAAGAATTTGTGAATGACACATGCACATTAAAGATTAAAATAGGAAGGCTTAGTAAAATCAGTGTGATCCCCCGCATTAAACAATATCGAACAGATGGACAACTATGAAGAATGTAAATGTCACAACTTGTATGTTGCAGTTTGATGATATATGATGTATGATATTTGATTCCATTCATGATGATATTGATTTGTAATAGGCTACAGGGTTTGGATTGGGAAATAAGGGGCTTCAACATTAATGTTACTTTACTCACATTTAATTTTCATTTCAGTCGTGTCATAAGTCATTAATTCTGCCCGAAAATTAGTGCGAAATTAAAACGAATTTATAGTAAAACATTCAACACAAAACACCACTAATTAAAATTATTAATGCAAACTTTTAGAATAATTGTCAACACAAAATCTTGCCTCTGATCATAACCATAATAATCATCAGAATCATCACCACCATCAACACTATCACTATCACAAACAATTCATGGAACGGCTCGTTATACGAAACAGTTCAAATTTACTAGTTTATATTGTAATGTTCCATATAGTTGTCACACGTTCTGAATATTTTTTAAAGGAAATATATTCAATATTTTTCCTCAGTTTGAATATTTTTAAGTCAAAGCTAAGACAACATGTAAAACAAAGAAATTGAAACTGAATTACTTTACAGTATACAGTAAAATACTTATCATGTGGAAGTTGGGCATTGGAAAGAAAATTCCATACTGTGGTATTAAGTTTGCATATTACTGTTGTATTATAAATGATAATATAACTATATTACCTTACGCATTATAACCAGAAGAAGCGTTTATTCATTGTGACTATTTAGTGAATAAGGAGAAAAGTAAATAATTAATTAATTTTTAAAGCAACAAATGAAGCGAATAACTAGAAAAGTAAATAAGTAATGAATTATTAAAGCAACAAACGAGAATACAAAATATAAATATATTCAGAACCTACAAAATCATGGCTTCCTGCAGTCACTGTAAATGTGACAAACACTGCCTGAGAAAAATTTACGCAAGAAAATAAACTGTATTATTTTTCCTCAAACTATGACTACTTAATTAAAATCGAAAGTAACAAAAATAAAATTATACAATAAAACATGTAAAATAATTCACAAACACAGTATAAAGATATATCGCACCCCTGGTGGAAGACTGCCATAAGTCAAAAAAATTGAATTTTGAGTTAACTTGTACTTATAAGTGTTTGACATCATATCCATGTCCTGAAAAAGTGGCACAACCCAAATCGTAACGATAAGGATTCTACAGCATATAATTGATTTTTCTTCTCACTAGCATCTGATGTTTCAAATAGCAGAAAACTGCCATATCTCAGTTTTTTTATCATACGCAAGCCCGTAAACCCGAGATTATGCAGTGTTCTTGTCCGGAAGTGGCAGCAATTTTGTGTTAAAGTAATATTTACTGTTTTTCATATTGCATCAAAATCTTTAAATGCTCCTCCTGAACAAATGTTATTTTTGACATGTGGCAGTCTTCCACCAGGGGTGCGATATGTTTCGTGTATTACCTCGTAACTCTCGTGGACAATAAGTATTGTAACAATGCAACTTACATACGCAATCGCAGTGTTATGTAGTAAAATGTTAGAAGCTATGAAGATGACGATTTTGCATGAATTTGTGATAAAATGAAAGCGACAAAAAGAAGACGAAAAAGTGTGGTTTACGGGAGATTAATATTCCATATATTCTTTACTGAATTAATAACTAATTCAGGGATTAAACTGTCATTATAATACAATTAGATATTCAATTTTGTTCACGAGAAGGAAAGTATGGTATCTTTATCTCATTCAAACCATTCACACTCCCTTACTCTGACTTCGCCTCTCGCTCATTCTTTGAAATACATAATTACAGAGAGATAGGGACTTTGTAAATGATGAACCCTGAGTTTTAATTTATTGAATTAGTAGTCATAAATAAATATCCCGGGGCTCCACAGGTACATTGTATTATAATAACACAGATGTCGTAAAACATCTAACACGCAAGAACAAGGTAATCTCTGCTATTATTATTATTTCCCTTACAGAGGATTAATTAAAATTTTTCATTTCTTTTGTAATGAATGAAAATTTATAATTCATGTAATTCATCATAATAATCGAAAAATATTGATAGCTGTTAACACGAATTACAAAATCGTGTATTTTTATGGAGGAAATAAATTAAAAGAAGAATAAATATGTTACCATGTTGGTTAAATAAATATACACAGGCAACATTGCTTGGTCAATGGTCTATGGGGACAGTTAAATCCTAAACATGAACAGTGAACAGTTAAATCCTAAATAGCCCATGGATGGAAGAAGTAAGAGCTCTTACGATTTCCCCCATTTGTCCATATGCAACTAACCTTAATACTAATCTATATTGCCAATGTACAAGAGTGTTGACGGTTAGGTTATTTCTATAAATTCACTACACTTAGATAATCGTTGGATTATACCTTTCAGCATATGTAATTGTCCTTAAAGTACGTTGCTCATATGAACGTTGAAGTTTGTGCATCAGTACATTTATATGTATTGACTCAATTTTTTTCCGTAGATTAAGGGATGTTTACATGCGAAAAATTAGATAATTATGACAAAAAGATTTTGTAAAATTTAAAAAATAAATAGTTGTATTAGAAATAAATAGAAATATAATAAATAGAAATATTTGTATTTCAAAGCAGTTCAAGTGGCAGTAGAAGACTGTATAATAGTGTATTTAATACTTAAATAAATATAAAGGTTTCCTGGGCACTTGTCAAAGTGGTGAAGTGCAAACGATTCGAAAAAGACTTACTAGTCAGTTATATATAACTTACATATATATATATATATATATATATACATATATATATACAGCCTTCATGATGCGATGATGGCATGAATCCTACCCAAGTAAACAAAGTTCAGAAGACAATAAAAAAAAATTAAAAAAAAAAATATTCAGGTCAATACCAGCCCGTACTCATCTATGAATGGCATACAATAAGACAGTATTTTTCTACAATATTTAGGGCAAATTTGTAGGAAGGAAAACTTAGTGGACATCCAAGGAAAAGATGTTAAAGAAAATATCAGTTCAATGAAGTACAATAACAAAAAGAGAAGAAACCTAGGTACTTGTATCCATGAAGCTACGTTATTGGATAGGGGAAGGTAACGTATAACAATTAATATAACATTTCGTAAAGTCCAGACATAATTATAATTATATAATTTACCAGGGAACCCGTTTCAAATTTTCACACTTCCCTCTTTTTCACAGAAGCCAGGTAAACTGCAATTTAGGTACGTATATACAGTCATTTATAATCCCATAAGAAATGCTTAAAAATATACCAATTTCACAGAATGCACGGGAAATAAATTATGTTTGTACATGATTCACTGACATCTTGGTTATAACTTGACCTCGATCGTACATGTTAGGATAAGAATACAGCGAAAATACCATCAAGTGGTAAACAATCCTTCAACGATCACATTAATGCTGGCACAGAAAGGAGAGTTAGAAGTGTTTCAAACGAAATATACTGAAGGTTACTCACATTAAATTTTCGATTGATATTTCACTCAAACGTATTGACTTAGAAAAGAGTAAAATCACAACAAAAATAATAAATATGGTAATTCTTGTCATTTACATGATCTCATAGTGACTATCTCTGGCTACAGATTTAGAAGCAAGGAATGGATCTATGATGTATACTCTAATTATTATTATATAAATAGACATTTCTGGATTCGGAATGCATTCAGCCCCATGAAGAGAAATGAGATGTTATTTCAGAAAAAAAAAATCTTGGTGTCGGGATTCTGTCGTTTATTAGTATAGTCGAAAGACCGAAATTTAATGCAAGTAACATAACTTAATATGTCCAGATTCAGAAGCAACTAAACTTACCTAAAATTGCAGGATGAACAGAATTGTTTGAAAAATTCCTATTTATGTCATTAATTATGGCTATTATTATTTTTTGGGGGTCCACCGCTGAGGTGTCGGGGATGCGTTCACTCCTTTCACACAGTGGGCCCGAGTTCGAATCCTGGTCGGGACAAGTTACCTAGGTGGGGGCTTTTCCTCACCTGTGAGACAAATGTCAGGTAACTTTAGGCCCTGGTGGTCTCCGGATATCATCTGGCCGTCATTATCATCTTCATCTCATCCTCGCCTTGTTCAGAGTGAATGCATGTGTGAATAGTGCGTTTCGTCCTATGTGTTCGTGTTGTCTTGGACGCGGCTCCGGCATTCGGCTGATCACTCTTCAGGGGAGGCCCTTCATGTTCTTGTCTGGTCAAAAAGGTATGTGTGTGATCCATGGATTCCTCTCCCGACAGGTCGTGGCCCTGTAAGGTTTAAATGTCCCTAAAAAGGGAGAGGTAATAAAAAGAAATAAATATTAGCTATTTTTGTTATGGTTATTTAACGATGACTTTGTTCTGCTTGTTAGGGCCGTAACCGTTGTCGGCATGACGGAATTTTCTCCTACAGGAGATTTTATAGACAAAGATTGCAGCATATACGCATTTGAATGTTATTCTATTGACCTTGGCGAGGATCGAATTCGAAAACTTGGAAACAGACAGTCTTGCGTACTGACTGCTCTACTTAGGCCCTCACATTTTTGTGAAAAAAATATTAATAATATATGGCGTAAGTTACATCATAAATAAACTTTCCCACGTATACTATGCTTTATTGAAGATTAACATTTTGAGAAATTAAAAAATTAAAATATAACAGTGAGGAGTAGAATGAAGAAGGTTTTAAAGGAGATGGAACAAAACTCATATAAATTTCTTTGACTATAATAGTTATGCGGCGTCGTAGATTTACGGCACGTAAAAATCTCCAAGCCTAAATTACAGCCTCTGGACAAAATTCCTCGGCTCTTCCACGTTCAAGTAATACCTTAGTTTGTGAGGCGATAGGCTTACCACCTGTCCCTCGGTCCTCTCTCGGAAAAATACGCGTAACAAAATTAACCTAGGTACCAGAAACCTTCACTTGGAGGCCCTGTGCCGCCTTGCTATGCCCCACCGTAGGGGGCAACAGGAAAAGATCTATCAATAGATCGAACAGTCAATAGAATAACACCTTAAAGTTATTTTTTTTTTTTGTAATTTTATGCAATTTTATATTTTTAGGGCATTTATTTCAATTTTACGTCATCATTTAGTCATTTTCGTGACATTTGCTTCCTTATTTAGTCCTTTTCATGCATTTAAATATCTTTAAAATTTAGGGTCATTTTATAGGTCATTTTTCAAACAATTTTAGGTCATCAGAATCTGGGCCCTGATAATGACCTTTGAAGTCATTATAAACAACATATGTGTAAAGATTCAAGATGGTGGCTGTTTTAACTGAAGAAGAGTAGATCTACTGTTCACAGAACTACTAGTTACATTTGACACAGGCAACGAAAAATATAAGATTTAGGGTTGAAAGCTTATTTTTATCATAAAAGTTCCTCTGAGGAATAGAGAAGCATGAAATTTATTAACCAAGGTTCAGAATAACTGAAGAATAGTTCATAATGTGGCCTCGTGATTAGTTTCAACAGGTCTGCGAGTGTGTACGTAGTTAATATATGCATCACGTCTGCAAAGTATTCGATTAGAAACCACTTGTGCAGACATGTGCGTATTTATTTGCCACACAAGACTCGGCCAAGGTCATCTATGTTTACGTGCGTTCGACCGTTATGCACTCGTCTCCAGAACTTCTTTATCTGTTCGCAAGCCATTCTGTCTAACTTTTTTGGCACGTTTCCTTCTTGACCTGTTGAGTTCGCAGACATTAGATTCACTAAATTTTACACGTTTGAACTTAAGTAAAGAGACGTTTTTACTCGGCATTCACCACAACGTTAAGCTTCAAACGGGTAACTGAAATAGATATAATAAATTGTAAGTGTGTGTGGTATAGTCTAATAATAAGTACCCACATACAAACACACACACACACTTATATGGGTGATTCTTCAAATACGGGAAAATTTGGAGTGTGTAAAATCCAATTTTTTTATTTTGTTTAAAAAATCTCAAAAAAATTACTAAAATACTTCAGGGGTTACTTGATTATAATATGACACCAGCAGAGCTTAAATGTTTATATTTTTATTTATATTAATTTTTTAATTTTTTTAAAGCCATGTGAATGACATCCGTGTATATGTGGGTGGCAGAAGGCCACATTAATGACTAACTTTGGCAACAATATGCTTTTCTTTATGTGGTTTCATATTTTTCTCAGTGTGCTTCAGTTGATTTTGCACCAAATTTGCAAATTTGTGTGCATACTCCGGAATTAATGTAATTTTAACTAGAATGCGTTTTTATGGTTTGGGGGGGGGGAATCAAGCAGAAATTCACTTAATCAGTTTTAAGATTTTAAGTACAGGTCACAGACACCGTAGACACAATAGTACCCTACATTTATCATCTACATGACTTGAGAGTCATCCACATACCCCTTCATGAGGCATGTGGATGACGCAAAAATCAGGCATGTGGATGACAAAAAAGGAGTTTTAGTGGTCTCAGCAAGCCATTTCTAAACCTCTGTAGGCTCAACTTCAGTCAGGTACTTGGAATTGGAAGGTTTATCATAGTGCATAATCAAAATTAATTAATATTCACTTTCTGCCTGCTTTCTAGAAGTCATGTTAATGACGGGGAATAAAAACGCTTTCCTTGAAAATGATGCAAAGTCCTTTGTTAATCCCAAACTGTTTGTAAGCAAGCAAAATTCAACCTTACAATTCAACCACAAGCTGCCCTGTTGGCTTTCTACCACTGTTGCCAGTTATACAAATTTCTCATTTCTGCAGAAAAAATTCTATTCTTTTCAGCCATGTGGATGACCAAAAACCCTTGGGACATTCTTTAAGTTCATTAGGTGAGGTGACAATTTTATTTCATTTTATTTTTTAGGGGTTAATATTCTTCACACATTCATACTCATTGGCAGGAAAAAAGTTGAAAAGGAAATAACATTTTGTTTTGTGGAAAAATGGATTAGAATATACAAAACCGGTGTATGGGACAGGGCATGTGGATGACATTTCATTGAATTAAATTTGATTTTGGAATATCAGAATTTAAAGTTAGTGACATTTCAAAGTGATAGTTGTAGTATGGAGGTAGTAGAAACAAACTTTTATTTTAATTTTTCTTTAAAGTTGAATTTGAAGGGAAATATCACTCCGGAACACAAATTTTCCCGTATTTGAAGAATCACCCATATATACACACACACTTATATATACACACACATGCGATTAATTTTCTTTTCCTAGATTGGATACATATAGAGGCCTGAAGGATATTCGTCTCCAACAACATTTAATAACATAATATAATAATAACACGAACATAATAATAATAATAATAATTTTTAATATTGCTATTAATTGCATTTATTTCTTCAATTTGGAAGTTCTTCAGACATCGAATTTTTCCGAGGTTTTAAGGTACTTGATAAAGAAGAGCGGCTCCTGCCATGAAAAACAAAAATAACAGCAGTGTGTTGAACACATGCCCCAAATCCTGTCATTTACTGACAAAGTTAAAAGAAGGAGATAAATGACGCTGCAGCCGTTAGGTAGGCCCTCCCCCGACAGGGATATCACGCCACGGAACAAACTAAAAATAAATTAAATTGTTAGGCCTTAATTTGAATGTTTTGCTTAAACTGGTTGTTATTTGCAGTTTCAAGTCGGATATATCTTTCAATGGCATTGTTACATAGCCTTTGGACCAAGATTAGTAGGCCTACTATGTTTATCACCCAGCAGTTGTGAGATTTCTTTATTGTACAGTTACCATTGTGCCGGCGTTCTCAGTCTTTACAGCCACAAATTAGTCCACCTCTAAGCTTAATTAATTATTGCATTACAAAAATTCGACTGTACTGTTACGGTTAATACATCTAACACAAGGAATTATTTTATTATGGTTTTAGTATCACAGATAAAGAATAATATTTGTTTTGTTCATAGGATATTTTAATTAATAGGCCTACATTACACTGCAGTTAAAAATTTCAAGCTACAACATTTGTTTCTAATTCTTAAGAACACAATTAATGAGAGGGCTGGTACTTTTTCTTTCACAGGTTTTGAGCGTTTGGTCCCAACTGCGACAATGCACACCTCAGATCGCCTTCAACATGCAGCTGTGCTCGGAATTTTGATTTGATGTGAGTTAAAGTAGAAAACCCATACTCGGATAGATTCTGCACGAAAAAAAAGCTTGCACCATTCGGTAACAATTTATCGGTACACAGGAAAATAACATACGAAAACTTTGTTAGTATAGGACATTGTAAATAAGACGAGTGCCTAAATGCATTTAGATTTAGCGGTGACGGATAGAACTATTTGGAGAAGTTTCTTTTCTGACGCCTTTTCTTTTGGGTTTTTCATAACTTTATTATTTCTTTTTGCTTACCTAATTTTTGTAGGTTTATAATTTTCACCATGTCTCTTCTGAAATTCTGCAATGCCTCTCTAGGCGGTACCCCCTTGCTTGAGAAACCCCTGCTGTAGTGCGTCAGTGCGTCTGGTACATTAATTCAATATAAATAAATTAAAATAGATATTTGATGTTTGACTTGAAACTCTCCCAGTGTTGAGAAAATGGCAGTTAAGCAAGCTATCGAAGCTCGGAATCAAACCACTAGTCACCCGACTGGAAGCCCAAGAAACCATTTTCCATCAAGTAAATTTATATCTAATTTTTTTTATGAATATAGCTAACCTTTCCAACTGCTAATGCACAAATGCGTCGCCGCAAAAAATGCATAATAGCCAAGATATAAGCTTAATATTTTATTTCAAAATATGAATATATTTACCCGCGTTTTAAAATTGTCATTCACCAGCACTGCCATTTCAATTTTTGTAGATAATTTCAAAGGAATAACCCGTGACATTACTTTATGAATGTTTATATTAAAATATAAATTCAGGTCTGAAAGCGTTAACTAATACATAGTAGTAGGCTATGCAGTATTTCCTATAAAGATAAAGGTAAAGTGGTCTCTATACAGATCATGGAGGCCCAGAAGGTTCCAGGAGGTTGAGGCTCATAGATTTTGGACATTCGGCACGTGACGGTGGTTAGGTTGTCAGCCTTACGCACCGGCTGCCTTTGCACCCAGGGATGCTCCTGGTATTAATACTCATTTCTGTTCTAGAGGTTGAGTTAACCCCAGGGCCATAGTGCCACCAGAAGGATTAGGCCAATAGAAACACTCCAACGACCTCATCGGGAATCGAACCCGCGATCTTCCAGTTTGTAACTTAGCGCCTCAACCACTATGCTATGGGCGTACTCCCGCAGTGTTTCCTGTAGTACGATAAAATGACCGGAACATTGTTATTATAAAGAAAGAACTGCGAATCATAAAGTATTATCCACAGTATTCTCCATAATATTACGATGACAATGTAGAAAAATAATGAGGCAGGTGTTGTGCAAAAAATAAGTGTTACATAAACTCACTTTCAGGAGGAAGATTGCACAGGCAAGAGGGGAAGGGAGACTGCATGTTAATACTGAACACATGAAGAAGCGCAGCTGCATCCTTTTATTACACCGGAAATTCCTTCGCAAGTCTGCAACAAGAATAAAAACACCCAGGATCCATGCACAGAATGTATTGTATTGTTTCTCCCAGCCTGGCACAAGATAAGTGTCAAAGGGCTCGCTCGCTGCTCTCTATAGGGCTAATAGGCTACATGTTACTAGTGATGGGCAGAATAGAACGATTTTAAGAATCGAATAATCTGTGTTCGAGTAGGGCCTAATATAAAGAATCAAATGATCATTTGAACTGAAAAAGTTCTCGGATGAAAGCAAGATCAGAGAATTCACGATGCGGGATATGAGAACTCGAGTAGTTAGCCGAGAAGTGAGAACTACTAAAAACTGACTCGATTGATAATTCAAATCTTTATTCGAATGTTCAGCTCGGCAATTTCATTGTGTTACAAGATTTACTGCTATTGGTTTCCGCAACGGGTGTGGCTCACCCATTCAGTGAACCTCAGTGGTACTTTCGCGCAGCGCCGTCAGATATTGCGTTAATCTCATTGTAGTACTAACGTTCACAGACCATTGATCTGTGAGATAAGTACGCTGTCTCGTCTGCCCTGGGATGGTTTGTTAAGAATCGGCAGGTTGGCAACGCTGCACTGCCCTGTGCACATGTATCTGTGTGTCCATATAATTGTATGCCTTTCTTACCTGCAAAACTTGTACCGCATTAACGAAGTTAGCCGAGATACGACTGCGCGAGAACTCGTCCTTAATTCATGCTTCTAGCTTTAAATCACTGGATCATTCGAATACTTTAAAACGATTTTTGATATCTCGAGAACTTTCGAGAACTTCCATCACTACATGTCACCATCAAGTAGAGAAATGTTGTGTCCCTTATGTTGGTGACATTCAGAGGCAGGTGTTTTTGGAGATTAATTGATCATTTCATACGTTCTTTCTCTCAGTTTTAACTCCCCATTTGGAGGGATGTTTATGCGGTACAAGCCGCCCGGGCCTTATAGCATCGCGAACTGTCGGGTAGGAATTGCTTGTGGATCACAAAACATACCTTTCTGATTAGAAAGGACATGGAGGGCCTCAGTGGAGGAGTGACCAGTCCATTGTCGGGGACCCCCTCCGAGAACACTAAACATAGGAGGCTAGTGTGACCAGATGTTCTCGTGGTACACTTGCAGACGACAAAAACCGGATCACTGTTCTTCTCTTGTGCAAACGCTGAGCGGTGCAGCTTTGTTTAATGTGCAACAGCGCAACCCTTAGTGTAGTCATAACGGTCAAATGTTCCACAAGCGGAGCTGAATGAACAACATGTCGATGTGCGCGAGCACAAAGCGGTACAGCCAACCTACAAAAGTTTAAACAAAAAAGTGCGGATACTTATCGACTTACACTGGATTTTCTAGTTATTGTGTATGACTGTGGTCTCGTGACAGATTCTTGGCTCGTCAGTGTTGCTACTTAGGTAGGGTTCCCAGAAATATGAGGAAAAAATACGGGACACTTAGATCTGTGTTGAAAACAACTTAACAATACAATCCCAAGGCAATGGGTACCACATGTGAGTTTGCCCTAGTTCATTTCAAACTTAAAACAAGCAACAACAAAAGATAAATAATAGGCTCACCTTTAATTTTATTACAAATCACACTCATGAATCATACTTCTTTAAGGAATTAATTTCATTCAACAATTGCTTATTTTGAAGCAGCATGTCATGGAAATTGGAATGTCACGCAATCTTCATTGAAAAGCAATTTTACAATAAACAATGCCTTTACTGTTTTTACACACCGTTTGTTTTTCTGAATATTAACTTTTCCATTTTTATCCTTCAAAAATAGAAAATGAACTATTAACCTGTCAGTATATTCACCTTTCCGTTTTGAAAATTTCTAATTAAGTCACTGGTGCAACCAGTGTCGTAGCCAGAAAATAATTTTGGGGAGGGTCGAAAGTGCCGGGGGGTTTGGGGGGTTCACCCCCGGGAAAATGTTTCAATATTAAACTAATGAAAATAAGATTTTACGCTATTTTAGCACTGAAAAACTAGAAAGCAAATTTGTTTACCATGCTCTAAGACATACCAACTTAAACAAGAAATAGTGACCTAAGTTATAACACTTATTACTAGACTTCGGACTTTTAGGTCGCTAAAAATGCTGTTTTAGGTACCTAAAATAGGCTCTAAAAAATTGGAAAATAGGTTCTAAAATCGTAAAATAGTCTCTTATAAAATCGTTAAGTTGCCAATTTTCTCAAATATCTCAATTGCAATGCAGAATATTATATTTATTGAGGTCACCATTAATCAATAATCATGATAAAACACAGCTATAGGCCTATGGTACACAGAATTATATAGACCTATTACTAGGGCCTGTATTAATACCATAACAGTGATAACCTAATCCCTGCGCCCAGAAGCTACGCTCGCTAGCATATTCAACCCCTTGTATCCCTCAGTGATTCAGAGAACTACTTTTTTTTTTACTGGATGTGGGAGGCGGGAGAAAAACACTACATTTTCTTGGGAATACCAAGGAATTTTTCTACTGAAGACGAAACATTCCTTACTATTTAACCAAGTCACAAATGTGTCATGTACTGCACATTCCGAGCTAAAAATTTAGTACGAACTGAAAATAAATGCTACAATTTATAACAAAAAATAACTTATTTTGAACTTTAGAGAAAAAACAAGCAAAAAGGCAATATTAGGCTCTAACGTAAAAATAGGCTGTTTTAGGTCCTGTAAAAGTATCAGTTTTAGGCAAAGTCACTTATGAGACATGCATATACAAGTTTTCGTCCATATATCACTTAAGGATTAAAATAGGTTTTTACCTAAAATCTGAAGTCTACTTATTACCATTTATAAGAAAAGTTAAGTAACACATGAAACAATGGAAATAATAGGCCTACATTTAGAAGTTCAGTATTTTATTATTAAATAAAATAATTAAGTAATTGACAAAATAGAGCTTAAACAACTTAAATAGAATTATAGGTTTTGATTTCGGGGGAGGTCCGGACCCCTGGACTCACCCCCCTTCCCTACGCCACTGGGTGCAACAGGATTCAGTTACAAAGATGAAATTCCAACGGGGTTTTCCTAAATACAACAGAGCAAATCGACACGACCAAGCATGACCATACTCATGCTGAGTATTCCGAATGGTCCCGCAAATCGCAGTGAAGCTAGCAACTGTTAACCAGTACTGCCGTCCCATTTTTTGTGGATTGTCTTACAATAAAAAAAAATTAAAATACGGAACAAAATTGCGTCCTGAAGACTTCTTTCGGGAGATCGGGACGCATTAACGAAAAAAGGGACGTTCCCGTATTTTACGGGACGTCTGGGAACCCTATTAACTTAGGTACATTAACTTGTTCGTGTTTTCTTGAAACTATGAAGTTATGGTATAAAATACAACGGTATGCATACAATATATTGAATGTTTAATGACTAACATTATTATCTTTTACATTCTCTATCCTTATAAACACTTAAGTAGACCCTGAAATTTGATGTCGAGTTTTCAGCTTTAATAAACATTTTGAAATCCCATGATCAACACCCCCAAAAAATCTATGCTTGCCCATGTTTACATTGGGGTCCTCTTTTGTTTATAATTTTTGTTAATGATTAGCCGACATATATACCAAATAACACCATACTGTATGCAGATTATACTACTCTGTATAACACTGAACGTGATCTACAAAGAGCACGTACAAAAGTCATGGGCTTATTTCAAGGAGCTGACTTGTGGTTCAAAATTAGTCAATTGAAAGTGAAAGAGGACAAAACTGAAAATATTGTATTCAGCCTTAGAACTGGTATAGGACTACCTGAAAATAAAACTGTGAAGCTTCTAGGACTGTTCTTAGATAATAAGTTTTCTTGGGACCAACAAATAACAAACATTACTGCTAAGCTGTCATCCACATATCCTAAATGGCATCCGGTAATGGGGCAATAGCTTAGGGTCAATAAAGGTGTTCCTATGTCATAAGAAAGCCATAATAATTTTAGCAGGAGTAAAACATCGAGATAATTGAGTAGATCTATTTCGTCACAGTTCCTAGTCTTTATATATATACATAATATATAGGCCTATAATATATATAATATATATATATATTATACAGTAGACGTGAAAGAAACCTACAACAATTCTCACAACTTTTGATATATACGAACACAGAACTAGAAACAATTTGAAATTAGACTTACCGTCATTCAGATTAAATAAATGAATAGACAGTCATCTACGAGTATATAAGCAATATACATTTTTTAATAAGTTGCCCAGTACCTACTAACAAATTTAAGAAAGTCCTTTAAAGCTGGCTCATATCAAAAGCATTTTATAATGTAGATGATTTCCTAAACATGGAATGCTGTGGCGTACATTGTTAACTAGGACAGATAAAAATATTTATAAGTAGATTGATATTTTAATTAATCATTGATCTAACATAATATATTGTTTAATGTTACTTTTGGTTTTAAGGGTTTTTGACGAAGTCTATTCTATACATGTAATACCTAATGACAAATAATAAATCTTAAATCTCGAATCTACTATGTGCTTTTGAATAGCATTGCTCGAAAACGAGAAATCATAAAAAACTAAATTTTAAATTCCATTTAAGGGGCTCATAAACTAGAACACTGTCATCAATTGTTTTCTTCTATACGCCTATTTTCAACTTATAGCGGGTGCTTTTATGAATCTAATCCTGAATTTTCAAGGAAAAATTCTAATTTTTAGTGGTGCAAGTGTATGTCGCAATTTTATTTGTACAGGGTGCGGCAACATAACTTCCTTTTTTCAAAGCGCAATAAACCCCATTTTAGGGAACAGAATTTTCATTTTTTATTGTTTTATAATGTAGGTACATATCTAAAGTTTTGTTTTACACAGTTTTGAAAATCATATTAGGTAGGTGACGCCCCCCATTGTCCATACACTGAATAAGCCGATTTCTGGCGTTTGTCATAGCATAGCAGCGGGTATGTTAGCAATTTCTGCCCGGATGTTTGCCTTCAGGTCTTCTAGGGTCCTTGGACGGTTGACATAAACGCGGGATTTCAAATAACCCCACAAAAAAATCGAATGGTGCCAAATCTGGGGAGTGGGCAGTCCACTCACTTGAGGTGAGGCGCTCCAGGAAGTGTTCCCTCAAAACTGCCATCGATGTCTTTGAAGTGTGAGCCGTTGCTACGTCCTGTTGGAACCAAATGTCCCCATGGTCCAATTCATGAAGTTGTGGAAGAAAAAATTCCTCAACATGTTCACATATCGGACGCATGTTTGCGCGCAGAACGCCGCGAGGATCGCAAGATTGAAGCTCTCACTGCCTCAATGTTCTCAAGTGATCTGATGGGCCGTGGGTCTCCAGTTCTTCGGTTTGTCACACTCGCGGTTTGCCTGAACGTAGTGTCCCATGTAACAATTGATTTCCGGTCCGGGACAGGGCCCAAGGGGGCTACATTAAAGCGATTTCGGAAGGCGCGCTAGGTTGTGACCACAGAACATCCGTTTGAAAAGTAGGCCTCGACGGCAAAGACACGCTCCTCACTGTTCCAACGCATGATGGCGACATGGAAGGGAACAAAACTTTAGAACCACGCCAGTCAAATGAGACCACTTCCGCCCCGCTACGACTCCTACAGCCTGAATGACGCGCATTTCAAAAAAGGAAGTTATGTAGCCGCACCTTGTATTTATCAATCCAAGAAACAAAAATCTCAAGAACCATGTCTGATTTCATTTAACCTTTTCTGTGCTACTGACGTACATATGCGTCGCTACAAATTTGCACAAAGGCAAATATATAAGTTTAATAGATTAATTGTTTATCTTAAAATGTGAAAATATTTACCCACAGTACAGTACACTTCCACTTGTTGTAATTTTAGAAGGTGTTTAATAGTTAAAAATTAACTTAAAATAGCGAACTGAAAAGAAAAGATTCTTAAGAAATAAGAAAGCAGTTATTGAAAAAATATACATTTGATTTGAAAACAGATATTATGCTTACAGATGTCCATTAGAATATGACTCGGATTTAATGAGAAACATAATTTCCAATAACTTCCTCACGTTAGGTTACATCATGGCTTTTAACGGTCGATATGATCCTATTAAATTCAAAGTATAAACTATATAGAAGACCCTTAAGATGTAATGTATACCACATTAAAGATACTCTCCTGCCGAGTGAGCGTGCAGAATTTTATGAAAATCTGTCCTGTCCTGTTAAACTATCGTAAGGTTTTGTAAGAAATGGTTGTGTGAGTCTCCTCAAAGTCTCTTTTTTGTGTCTTCAAGAAGCACGTCAACGACTTTTTTTACTCTTACTTCACTTTACACCAGGGAGTTAGCCAATAGTGGTCCAGGTGATACGCCCCCCCCCCCCCGAATATAAGGGAGAAAACCAGAAAAAGGGAGAATGTTATACAATTTTAACTTTACACGATGAAGAGTTTATTTATTTCTACAAGCCTTCTTTTATTTAATACTTGAAAACAAACGCCAAATGGCGGAGCATTACGCCATCTGTTTTCCTGTTCATCGTGAGAACATGCGAATGTTGCAAAGAGGAGTTCTATAGCCTACTAACAAAAAAATCTAGTGGTTTTGAGTGTCCTTCTGTTCCTCTCTCAGGCATAAACTTCTCACCTGATAGAGATGAATTTTGCATGGAAAAAAACCTCGAAAAAACATAGGACTAAATATTTATAAATATTTCATCGTTTAATGATGGTGCCAATTTCAATGGCTTGCGGTAACAACCGCATTATATTAAAATAGATTTTCCTCCTATGCTCAGTTAGATAAAATTAAATATACAACCTAATCTAAAACATGCCTTATTATAATATCACATTCTACATAATATAAGTTATTGGTCGAGATTATAAACTTATACACACGAAGAAAGATTATCTGAAAACGGCGAATTAACGCCGAAACATGTCGTAAAATAGAAGACAGCAACTACGTTTTAGCATAGAACATGCACTTTTATGGATTTTAAGATAACATTTTTAATAGTTTTAAGAAATTTTAACAGTAATTTGGAGTACTTGTTGTTTGTTATAAATTTATATTCTAGAGTAGTAAAATGCTACGTGTATTGTGATATAATAATGGATGTTTTAGATTAGGTTGTGTATTTAGCCTAATATTTTATAATTGAGCTTAGATGGAAAATCTATTAATTTAACACATACATAGCTTTATCGGAAAATTAAATCAAATGAAACCACATTATGTTCCTTCCCAACATCCAAACCATTGCTCAAATCAAATGAATTTGAAGACCACTTGCAGTAGGTAAAATTAAATTTCCTCCAAATATGTATCTAGATACCTTACGATATGTCTTTTTTTAATTTTGGTTATCGAGAAAAGGTTGTTTCAATCGCTTCCGGTGAACAACAGGATTATGTTCCTTGCCGATATTTAGCATTACCACGACCATCGTTGTCAAATTGTTTGTCCGTTGATATTCCAAAAATAAAACAAAATGCAAAGAAAAAGGAGTAGTAATCTTTCTACAAAGCCTACAATTGTATATACAAGGGTTGATTTTTTAGTAGTGGCAACTATTTTATTTCTCCACATAATATAGCATACGTACATGGTTCTAAGTTTTATAGGTCTTCGATGTAATCACCACCATTGCGTACAACATGTTTCCAGCGATGCGGAAGTCTTTGGATCCCGTTGGCACTGCCTAATCTGTTGATGGTGCGAAGAGAGCAGTTGGTTGCCTGTAAAATATGAACGTTATTGCGGAGAACTAACTGATCGTTTTTGCAAAACAATATGCGAGCAGCTAAATAAAAAAAAAAAAAAAAAAAAAAAGGCGACACTTCATGGACAAAACATCCATCATTCTGCATGACATCGCTAGGGCGCATACAGCAGGAGTTGTGTCTGAACTGTTCAATCGGTGGAGGTGTTCTATCCCCCTCCATACTCTCCAGATTTAGGTCCCTGCGACTTTGATCTAATCCTGAAGATGAAGGAGCCACTTTGCGGGATTCGCTTTCGTATGGTTGAAGATGTTTCACAGGCAACCGACCACTCTCGTCGTACCATCAACAGATTAAGCAGTGCCAACGGGATCCAAAGACTTCCGCATCGCTGGGAACATGTTGTATGCAATGGTAGTGATTACATCGAAGGCCTATAAAACTTAGAACCATGTACGAGTGCTATGTATGGAGGAAGAAAATAGTTGCCAGAACTAAAAAAACAACCCTTGTACTTCTTCACCCGTCCTGCGTACCGGTGACCAGGTAGTACATTTACATGCATGACCATTTACTTTTTAATAATAAAAATAGCAAAAGCTGAACTCCCAAAATAAAGTTCTGGCTAGGCCTATGTCTCTGCTTTACGTGAGTAACCTTAACTTTTTACAATTTTCTAAAAAAAAAGTTCTAACGGTTTGATTCAATTTTGCACACTAACTGCATATGATAAAACCTAAATAACTATTTCAATTTTTTTTTCGTAGAAATTTTTTGAAGGTTGTTTATATGGTAACCATCAGTTCCATAAATTCAATCTTTAAAGCATACTTTGCTTTACATGAGTGAATGAGCACTTGGGAATACGATCAATTACTCTATACCAGAACGCGAAGCGAGAATATCTCGTGTGAAATATAATCTGAACTTTGTAGATATAAAATGCCTACTAACTTGTAAATAAAATATGACAGGTTCAATTGCTTTTCGTCAGCTTTGTTAAATTATGTATGCGAAAACTGTATTCAGGAGATGTGCATAGGTCACAGAACGCTGTATCCTTAAAATTCCACAGATTAGAAAAGTTCACTTCTTCATTCTTGCATCCATAGCGATGGCTGACTTCTTAGCCACAGTGCGTTCTGTAATTTTAAACTAACCTTTTGTCTCAAGTTGAGGTTTGTTGGCCGTTTTCCCAACAAGCTACTTCATGTATATAGTCAACAGTCTAGCAGGTCACTTAAGTGAATGCCGTTGAGGGTGAGTAGTAGCCTACATGCAGATGTGAATTCAAATGTTTGCAGTGCATCTACAACATGTGCTCTGTGTGCAAGAACATAATAGAAGGCATTTCATTAGAACCTCAGTTTAAATACATACCATTTATTCCGCAGCACTGCCATCCTAAACTTCTATTTACAAAGTTTACAGAGTTTACTGAGAGTAACAGAGGATATTCAGAGGTGTGTGTTCAGATCTCAGTGAGGATGGTGCTGAGACGAAATGATGAAACAGGAATTCTAGAGGAACTTCTAGGAATTATTCTGTTTCTCGAATTTTAATCCTTCAAAATTATTCATTTTCGTGCCATCTTCCTTTTCTTCAACTCGTTCATTAATTTATTTTTAAAATTATACGGATGATATCTACAGATGTAACTTTATGTGGATGTTGATCTGAATAGGGTGACACCTTCCTCAGGAGTAGCTGGTAAGAAATTTGACCGGTTTAGGAATTCTGATTGACAGAGGCGGAACATTGCCCGAGCCCTTATTCTTATACTTCTATAAATT